>CM076575.1:876100586-876700586 GCA_034641835.2 Pinus albicaulis | reverse complement strand
CTGATCTGGAGATCGACAGCCCACAATTCATCTCTCGATTTCTCCATTTGACTTTCAACTTTTGCTCCCGACCGTCCATATTTGCGTGATCGACGACTCAGATTCAATCTTCCTCCGCCCATTCCACGATCCCTCCCGATCAATCCTGACCATTGGATGATGCCATCCAACGGCCATGCTCCTTACACACATCCTTTGAAGTAGTCAAACTATATACACAGGATTTTATAACTTTTTTTTGTATTTTGCAGGGTTTAAGGTTTTTTCCGCCATACTGAGGAAAATTCGCAGGCTGAGGGTGACGATCCTCTCACCTTTCATTCACCTCAGGAATCATTCGCAGGTTTCCATTTCATGTTTCATCGGTGTTTATCCAAGCACTGATGCCACATAACCCTACATGACCCTGCATATCAGCAAAAACCAGGGATTTAACACAGTGAAAGAGTATCAGTGCCGAAGACCAAAATGTATCAAAAAAGAGGATTAGAGACAGTTTCACGGGGATTACGGCTAAGATTTTTTATCAAAAGCCTAATCCCCAATTTGAAACACAAGTTAAAGAAGATCTAAAGGGTCTTGTCAATAGAAACGCCTCCACTGCCACAAAATGAGGCAAATTGATCCTTTTAGTTATCATGACGCCACCTATGCCTCAAAATATTCAATGAGAAGTTGAATTTATTGATCAGGCACCTACAGCCTCATAGAAAATCAGAGGCTACCGAACAAATAATACTAATCAAGGGTCTTATCTCCAAATTGTCAGCAAAACTATTTTAAAGGTTAAAGAATAGTCCAGAAGCAGATATTTTCAATCACTAGGCCTCGAAAGACACAAACAATGTTATGAAGAAGAGTTATAAATGATTACATTCCCACCTTATGCCTTGCCTGGTTCCCAAAGGCCAGGAATTGCATTGATTACATAATTAATAATACTTGACCCCTGGGAAATCCTCCCACCTCTTCATTCTTCTATAAATACTTCTGTAGAAGATGAGAAAATGTTCGTCTCTGGACATTTGAATGCATGTAATAGTTATTCTAAAGCTACTGATGCCCTGTTGGCAACTTAAAGATACATAAGCTGATAGGAGAAGTTTGAAGTTGTAAAGACCCACTGGGCTTGTTGATTGTAACTGGTTTGAACATCAAATACAAGCTGCTGATTTATGGGATCCTGATTTGTGTCAATGGTGATGTGTTCCTCACTGTCAATTATTATTTTGCTTAATGTTTTCACTCTGTTCACTTTCTCTGATAAAGATCAGCAAACATAGAGCTAGGATTTACTCTCAACAGTACCCTACTCTTACTGAAATCTTTATTGTCTATGTTTTCTTCATTTGAAAGTCCTCTTTGAAGAGTACATCAATGCATGCTAGTTTAAAGGCACTTGCCTGGTCTAAATTGCTCTTTGTTACTGTTATCTTTGGTTTTCTTATTTGAATATGCTGAAAGCAGGGTAGTTTAAAGGCACTTACCTGATCTTAAGCTTTTCAATTGTTTTGTAAATGTTCTCTTACTAAAGTAATTCAATACAGGCTAGTTTAAAGGCACTAACATGATCTCAGAATACTTTTATGTTTTTTTATTGAATATGCTGAAAGCAGGGTAGTTTAAAGGCACTTACCTGATCTTAAGCTTTTTCAAACTGTCTTTTAATGTTTTCTAATTGAAATTACTTCAAAGCAGGCTAGTTTAAAGGTATTAACCTGATCTAAGAATACTCTCATGTTTTTCTTTAAGTACATGCTAAAGCAATATAGTTTAAAAGAACTTACTTGATCTCAGGCTGTTTCACTATATCTCCATTTGTTTGTTCTTCATTTCCTATATGTTTCATTCCATAAAATCACCTTAAGAGATCCTTTGACATAAGTGACTTGCCCCATGGATCCTGCTTGAACCTTACTGTCTAATTAAAATCCTGCTATGACTCCGTAGCCCAATGGGTTAAAATTGTCTTTGCCTTTTCTATCAGCCAAATCATTCCTTCACCTGCAGACACCTCCACCCTTCATTTTGAAACTTCCTTCACCTTCATCATGTCCTTGCCCAACAAAAAAAAAAAAAACCAAAACCCAAGCTCTTCATAACTAGCCTAATATCACTATTTCAGGTTTTAAAGATCACATCTTTAAACCCATTCATAGAGAGATCCCTCTCTGGATTCAGGAGGGATAGATCCTAGAATCCCAAAGTTGGTTGAAACAATGTTGCTTCTACAGTTTTAGTCTTACCAATTTGCTAAAATTATAGATTCCTAACATTTCTGGCTACTCCGCTGGGAAGAATCAAAGATCATTGGCTATATTAACAGCTGAGCCACCAGCAACTAACATTTCTGGTGACTCCGCTGGGGACTGAGTGCATTTTATCTTACACACCCTTAGGTACTCAGAAGACCCAAGATCTCTGGTTAGATTGGTATTCAATAAACATGGTGGTGGACCATAAAACCTTTTACCTTTGAAAAGAGCTAAAAACTTCCACTTGGCGACTCCACAATCCTCAACATACCTTAAGACTCCACTAGGAAGAACCCTTATCATCATAATATCATTCAAACTCAGTTAGAGGACTGCAGGATTAAAATTTGTGTAAACGGAGTAGTTAACCTCTCAAAAATTGTCATATCTGGTTGAACTTTTCTTGTTTAGTTGGGTCTAAAAAACACAGCATAGTGGCTCCTAGGAAGATTCACACTAGAGCCCATCCTGACCCTGATCCACCTGAAGTAGTAGATAACCTAGAAGGTATCCTTAGGAAGTCTCCTAAGATAAAATTATCAACTATTTTCATATCACCCTTGAGAGCTAATTCAGTTCCTGAAAATATTGCAGCTCCACAAGAAATACATGGAGGTGGACCATTAAACATTTTACCTCCTTGGGAGCTAAAAATTTCCACCTGGTGACTCCACACTCTGAAACTCGCAGAAGACCAAATGGCTTCACTGGTAGAAGACCCTGAACTGATTGACTGGACACAATGACCTCTTTCTTGATTTACAAATGTGATTCCAAGAATACAACGAAGATATGCCCCAATGAGTAGAGATCATATCCCTGGGTTTCCGCATAAGATGCCCCAGGTGAATTGGGATGACAACCTGCCTGTTTTTCAAGGTGAAAAGTTTGATGACCCTTTATTGCATATTATCAAATTTCACATACATTTATGGAGGTGGAAAGTTGAATGGCATGAATACTTCCTAATGAAAATGTTCATGTTAACATTAGAAGGAAAAGCTAGGGATTGGTATGAATGCTTAAGATCTAGTAGTTTGTTTTCTTTAAGAGACCTTGAATATGTGTTCTATGAGAACTATAAAGAAAACACTACATCATTATCATTGGGTGCAATATATTATGAACGATCACAAAACATCACCCAACACATTATAGATAATGAGGAAGTTTTGGAAGAAATGCATCCTGAAGATCTCTTAACAACCATTCATGAGTTTAATCTCCTATTGAAAATTTTTAAGAACATAGGTGAATTAGTTGAGGGAGTAATGAACCACCAAGTAAAGAACATTCCTCAAGATATCCCTGAAAACTCAAATATTGATTCATCATCCCTTATAGCTAAGGCTCAAGAAGACATCCAGCCTCAAAATTAGTCTTCGCAAGAGACAGAGAACTGCTATACTCCTGTTGAAAGGAACGTAGAAACATCTTCCCCTCTGACAAAAAAGAGATAGATCAAACTATTAATAAACATCAAGTCTTTGAAACTTTTTGCAAAACAAACACTCTTGCCCATTCACATAGAGAACTTTGTTGTACAGATTTAGAAATTTCTTCTGTGGATCTGAATGAAGGAGGACCTACTGATATCCCAATATGTTTGACTGATGAAAATGTTTATTCTAATAAATTTTCAAACTTAAATCAGTTTTATTATGATGATGATTTCCAAGCAGAAACTAATCATGCATGGCAACTCGCATTTGATTGGTGTTACGAGTTTCACCATCATCAACTTGAAAGCAGAAATCATCCTTTTCGATCCATCATAAAAATATTTCACTTTATTGAGAATTAGCGGCCTTTCAACTCAAAAGGTGAAGAGAAGAGTAATGAAGAAATTTTTGAGCAAGAGGAAACCATTGAATACATCCCCACTCAATAATATAATAACCTCTTCACAGAGTTCAATTCACTGAATCCAAGCATATTAGGGCTACAAGAGGACAACACTGCCAAATATGATGAGTCCTCTAGTTCAAATGATGAAGAAGAGGGAGGGAAACAAATAGAAGATTGTCCTACTGAGGATATACCATCTTCTCAAGAAGAATCTTCTTCCTTTTCTGTCAAGAATGATGAAGCTTCCAAGCAACTTTCTGAAGATATACTCCTCAAAGCTGAAGCCTTGGAAGCAGACAATCCACCAGACGTGGTCTTCATCTTTTCTTTGTTGATCCTATGGAATAGTGTGTGGAAATCCCAACTGGCTCAAATTATCAAGAAATGATCCTTTGCACGAGCCAGAGACATGAAAAGCTGTCACCTTTTGTGATAGCCTTGATATTGAAGGTTAATCTTCAATATGTTCTATTGATACCTCTGACAAGCAGCCAGAGTTTCTACCTCTTCTTGACATTACTCAGCTGGCTGCATTGGAATTTTTGTATCATATGATAAATGTAAATACTCCATGTTTAGAATAGGTTAGATAGGAATGTCCATAAAGCTTAGTTCTGAGCATGTAGTTAGTTGTTGTTTTCTGCTTTGAAGAAAAATCAAAAATTCAAAAATACAAAAACAAAGAAAGAAAGAAAAGAGGGCAGATTGTAAAACAAGAAAGTTATAGCCCCATACAAAAAAAGAGAAACAAATTTTGAAAGTGTGCAAGCTCAAATGCCACTCATGAATAACTCACTTCTAGTTAGTCAAACTGTCTAATCTTGACTAATTAGCTTTAAATTTTCTGCTGATAGGATAGTGAATTCGATTTGCCAAACTATTTAATCTTGGCTTATCAGTAGATAGATTAGGATAGAAATGAAAGGTTCAAACATGTTCAAAACCTGAACCTCGGTTTCCAAAGAGAGATGACTGAAATATGTTTTATTTTCTGAGTCAAAAAGATGTAAAAATCTGGTTCTAATCAGCTCAAAATCTGAACCAGAGAAAAAGGAAAGACAACTCAATAAGAGTCAAATCAGAGTTGTAGAAAAGAGGAAGGTAATTTTTTCAAATTTTAGATCTTAAGCCTTCCATTTTTTATTTATTTCTTCTGCAAAATAAATTTCTATGTGCAGCTTTTCTTTATGCCATAGATCACAGCAAGTCAAACAACTTAATCTTGACTTGACTATTTTTAAATTTATGTTTTAGAAATTTAGAGAATGAAAATATGTTGGACAGTTTAATCCCAACAGATGGTAGATTAGGTAGAGAATCATCTGAACTCAACTGTTAAATCTGAGTTCAGGGAGAAATAGGGAGTAGAATTAGATTAGATTTACTTCTTTCAAAAGAATAAAATGTTGTAAAATATTTTTCCAATCCAAGTGCACTCTAATGAAGGAAAAAATGCTAGATTATGTAGGATTGGGTAGGTAGAAAGTTGTATTGATGAAAATCCATTGTTTTCATGGTTGCTAATATGTTTTTAGAAGATCATCCCAGCAAAGGAAGAGAAGCCCAAAGGATTAGGCACAGGTCAGCCCCCCAGAAAGTACAATGGATGAGGCAACTGATCAGCCTCCCAGAGAATGCAAGTCTGAATTCTTGATGCCTTCAAGAAAGCAACATCCCCAAGTGGAGCCACTGTTGGCCACCTGTAAAATTTGTTCCATCAAAAGGTGTTCAAAACATTGTTCAGCCTTCAAGGAACAGTTTCATTATATAAAAGTGCATCTCTTGAACCCTCTAGAAGACATCATATCCTTGTTTCAATCTTCATTGATGTTCCCATTTCAAGCTCAAAAAATTCTGCTGAATTCCATGAGAAAGACTGCTGAAAATTCCCCTTTTTCCCCTTCCTGCACTCAGAAACTAACCTTCATCTTTTTCCATTATTTTCCTCTGTTTTCCATTTCCCTCATCTCCCCTTCATAAAATTGCCTTTTTAGAGTTTAAAACTCCTTTTAAAACTCTATCGAAACCCCCAATTACCCTTTGAAAACCATTGAAAATCATGTTTTTATTAATAAAGCTTAGGCCCCCTTGGGATAAGTCTTTAACCCTTTTCTTCCATACACTCACTCCCTAGAACTAAGAGCTAACATTTTTCCAGCGCTTATCACATCAAAAACACAAGAGCGCAAGTCTTTACGCCATTATAAAAGTTCCACTGTGATCGCATCGCAATGTTCCAATGAGAAGATTAAAGCGCCCTGGCCCGATCTGTGATTTGCGATTCCACCGATGCATCTCCCACCGTCGATCTGATCTGCAGATCGACGACCTATATTTTATCGCATCGCAAATATTCCAATGGGTTGATTGAAAAGCCCGAGACTGAAACTACGATTGTGATTGGCCCTTGTTATATAAAGCCCCGAGCCCATTGTATTCTGTAAGTCCAAAGGCCCTGCAGTCGGGCACTTATCCTATATCACATATATATCTTGTCCAGATCCATAAAAAACCTTTGTTATTTGAAAACTTCGGGTTTTATTTTATTTTATAAAATTCTCTGCTAGAGCGATTTCTCAATAAATATACACTGTTGATATAATCCACAGATCGAACGGTGAAGAATCCATATCCTCGGTGGTCCCCGCCAGCCGTGCCCCGTTGCCCAAAAACCACGTGGTTTTCATTGCACTGCCTTCGAGCGGAGGGCGATTTTTTCCCAATCGGCAACGATTCCATACGCTGGCTGACACGCATCCCGAGCACTATTCCGAAAACTGCCATCCATCATGCATTAAAGTTCTCCATCACGCATTAAAGTTTGGATGAGGATGCCCAGCGATATTGACCACAACCGTCGGATCCGAACCCGCTCATCCGACAGAGATCGCTCGCCGAAGATGTCTGATGGTTAATCAAGATACACACATGATAAGTCGGGCTATCGTACAGTGGCAACGACATCTCGGCCATCGATCTGATCTACAGATCGACGGCCCACAATTCATCTCCCGATTTCTCCGTTTGACTTTCAACTTCTGCTCCCGGCCGTTGATCTTTGCGCGATCGATGGCTCAGATTCAATCTTCCTTCGCCCATTCCACGATCCCTCCCGATCAATCCTGACTACTGGATGATGCCATCCAGCAGCCATGCTCCTTCCACACGTCCTATGAATCAGTCAAACTATATACGCAGGATTTTATAACTTTTGTTTGTATTTTGCAGGGTTTAAGGTTTTTTCCGCCGTACTGAGTAAAATTCGCAGGCTGAGGGTGACGATCCTCTCGCCTTCCATTCACCTCAGGAATCATTTGCAGGTTTCCATTTCACATTTTTTCGGTGTTTATCCAAGCACTGAAGCCACCTAACCCTGCGTGACCCTGCATATCAGCAAAAACCAGGGATTTAACACAGTGAAAGAGTATCCGTGCCAAAGACCGAAATGTATCAGAAAAGAGGATTAGAGACAGTTTCACGGGGATTACGGCTAAGAATGTTTATCAAAATCCTAATCCCCAATTTGAAACACAAGTTAAAGAAGATCTAAAGGGTCTTGTTAATAGGAATGCCTCCACGGCCACAAAATTAGGAAAATTGATCCCTTTAGTTATCACGATGCCACCTGTGCCTCAAAATATTCAATCAGAAGCTAAATTTTTTGATTAGGCACCTACAGCTTCACAGAATATCAAAGGCTGCCGAACAAATAATACTAATCAAGGGTATTATCTCCAAATTGTTGGAAAAACTATTTTAAAGGTTAAAGAACAGTCCAGAAGTAGATCTTTTCAATCATTAGGCCTCGAAAGACACCAACAGAGTTATGAAGCAGAGTTATAAACGATTACATTCCCACCTTATGCCTTGCCTGGTTCCCAAAGGCTAGGAATTTCATTGATTACATAATTAATAATACTTGACCCCTGGGAAATCCTCCCACCTCTTCATTCTTCAATAAATACTTCTGTAGAAGATGAGCAAATGTTGGTCTCTGGACATTTGAATGCATGTAATAGTTATTCTGAAGCTACTGATGCCCCGTTGGCAACTGAAAGATACATAAGATGATAGGAGAAGTTTGAAGTTGTAAAGAACCACCGGGCTTGCTGATTGTAATTGGTTTGAACATCAAATACAAGCTGCTGATTTATGGGATCTTGATTTGTGTCAATGGTGATGTGTTCCTCACTATCAATTGTTATTTTGCTTAATGTTTTCACTCTCTTCACTTTCTCTGATAAAGAGCAGCAAACATAGAGCTAGGATTTACTCTCAACAGTACCCTACTCTTACTAAGAGCTTTATTGTCTATGTTTTATTCATTTGAAAGTCCTCTTTGAAGAGTACATCAATGCAGGCTGGTTTAAAGGCACTTGCCTGATCTAAATTTCTCTTTGCTACTGTTATCTGTGGTTTTCTTATTTGAATATGTTGAAATTAGGGTATTTTAAAGGCACTTACCTGATCTTAAGCTTTTCAACTTTTTTGTAAATGTTCTCATACTAAATTACTTCAATGCAGGCTGGTTTAAAGGCACTAACCTGATCTCAGAATACTTTTATGTTTTTTTATTGAATATGCTAAAAGAAGGGTAGTTTAAAGGCACTTACCTGATCTTAAGCTTTTTCAAACTGTCTTTTAATGTTTTCTATCTGAAATTACTTCAAAGCAGGATAGTTTAAAGGTATTAACCTGATCTTAGAATACTCTCATGTTTTTCTTTAAGTACATGCTAAAGCAATATAGTTTAAAAGAAATTACTTGATCTCAGGCTGTTTCACTATATCTCCATTTGTTTGTTCTCCATTTCCTCATTCCATAAAATCACCTTAAGAGATACTTTGACATAAGTGACTTGCCCCATGGATCCTGCTTGAACCTTGCTATCCAATTAAAATCCTCCTATGACTCCATAGCCCAATGGGTTAAAACTATCTTTGCCTTTTCTATCAGCCAAATCATTCCTTCACCTGCAGACACCTCCACCCTTCATTTTGAAACTGCCTTCACCTTCATCATGTCCTTGCACAACCAAAACATACAAAACCAAAACCCAAGCTCTTCATAACTAGCCTAATATCACTATTTTAGGTTTTAAAGTTCACATCTTTAAACCCATTCATAGAGAGATCCCTCTCTGGATTCAGGAGGGCTAGATCCTAGAATCCCAAAGTTGGTTGAAACAATGTTGCTTTTGCAGTTTTAGTCTTACCAATCTGCTAAAATTACAGATTCCTAACAAAGGTCAAATTTCACCTTTTTATAAAATTATGCTAAAAACGAAATTTTTTCTTGAAAAATTGATTGAAAAAACACCCTCAAAACAAAACGAGTTGATGTTGGAATAACAAAAAAAAACATTGTCTCACACTTTTGACACATTGTAACAATGGAATTAAAGACAACATATTAGGACATTTAAAAATCGTAAAATTCTAAATGTTTTGAAAGATGATGTTAAATATAAACAAAATCTTGTCTGAAGGGCTTATCATTTTGAACAATTTTTATCCATGTTGTTAAACATAAAATATCTTGACTCTAAGCAACCCTAAAATTTTAATTCTGTTCAACCATAACATTAAAGATAAAATTTTGCAGCGCATAAAAAACTTAATAACAAGTTGTAAATCTCAAGTCTTTAAATCTTAAGTTTTCAAGATACTTGAACCATGAAATTATGGAGAAATTATATGACTTAAACAATTTTTAAAAATGAACAAGTAAATGAAAAATTTATTATTCATATATTTGTTTGTTTATATATAAAAACATATTTTTTAATTTTTTTTATTGTTTCTCTATATTTTAAATTATAATTGTTTTAGTTTTAAGAAAATAAAAATTAAAGATTAAAATCTTCATATATGTTTGTTTATACTTTAAAACATATTTACTTTTTATTTTTTATTTTTTTTCTATATTTTAAATTATAATTGTTTTAGTTTTAAGAAAATAAAAATTAAAAATTAAAATCTTCTTACATATGTTTGTTTATATTTTAAAACATATTTTAATTTTTTTTGTAATTGTTTTTTTATATTTTAAATAATAATTGTTTTAATTTAAAAAAATTAATATTAAAAAAATATATTTTTTTTAATATTTGTTTGTTAATTTTTTAAAAAATATTCTTTAATTTGTTTTTATTGTTTTTTTATACTTTAAAATTTTAATTGAATAGATTTTTGTTTTTTGTTTTTCGTTTTTTGTTTTTTTTTTTCTATATTAAACAATACATTTTTTTTATTATAATAGTTTTTGTTTAAAAAAAATATAAATTTTTTAAATAGTTTGTGTTTGAAAAAGATAAAATAAAATAAAAATTAATTTGATGCTCACTGGGGGCCGGAGGCAAGCCTCTGACCCCTGGCTGTGTGGAGGGTGATTCTCGAAATCGCCCTCCGCCCAACCAGGGGTGATTCTCGGAATCACCCTCCATCTAGCCGGGGGTGATTCTCGGAATCGCCCTCCGCCCAACCGGGGGTGATTTTTGGAATCTCCCTCCACCTTACCAGGGGTGATTCTCAGAATCGCCCTCCGCCTAGCTGGGGGTGATTTTCAGAATCGTCGTCCGCCTAGCTAGGGGTGATTCTTAGAATTTTCCTCTACCTAGCCAGGGGTGATTCTTGGAATTTTCCTCCACCCAACTGGGGCTGATTTTCAGAATCACCCTTCACCCAGCCGGGGGTGATTCTCGGAATTTCCCTTCACCCAGTCGGGGGCTAGAGGCAGGCCAGGTGGCGTCATCGAGGGCTGCCAAGCCTGCTTCTGGCCCTGGCTGGGTGGAGGCAGGCTGGGAAACCCTCAATGGTGCCACCTGGCTGGCCTCCGGCCCTAAGCTTGGTGGAGGGAAAATTTTGAAATCACTCTCTGCCCGGCTAGTGGTGAGAGGTCGGCCGGGTGGCACTGTCGAGGGCTGCTCAGCTTGCCTCTAGCCTCCGGCTACGCGAAGGGCGATTCTGAGAATTTCCCTCCACCTAGTCGCAAGTTGGAGGTAGGCTGGGCAGCCCTCGATGGTGTCGTGCAGCCTGCCTCCGACACCTGGCTCGACAGAGGGCAATTCGGAGAATCATCCCTGGTTGGGTGAAGGGCGATTTCGAGAATCGCCGCTCGTTGGATGGAGGGCGATTATGAGAATCACCCCTAGCTAGGCAGAGGGAGATTTCAAGAATCACCCTTGGCTAGGTGGATGGCAATTCCAAGAATCACCCCTGGTTGTGTGGAGGGCGATTCATAGAATCACCCCCATCTAGGTAGAGGGAAATTTCAAGAATCACCCCCGGTTGGGCAGAGGGCGATTATGAGAATCACCCTCAACTGGGCAGAGGGAGATTCCGAGAATCACCCTCGGCTGGGCAGAGGGCGATTTAGAGAATTACCCTCCACGTAGCTGGGGGCCAGAGGTAGGCCGGGAAGCCCTCGACGGCAGTGCCCGACCTTCCTCTGGCCCCTAGCTAGGTAGCCCTCGATGACGCTACTCAGCCTGCCTCCAGCCCTCGGCTGGGCGGAGGGCAATTATTAAAATCACCCCTGGCTGGGTAGAGGGTGATTCTGACCAGCCGAGGGTGATTCTCAAAATCACCCTCTGCCTAGCCGGGGGTGATTTTGACAATTTCCCTCTGCCCAGCCGGGGTTGATTCTCAAAATCTCCCTCCGGCCAACTAGGGGTGATTCTTGGAATCTCCCTCCCCCTAGCCAGGGGCAGGAGGCCAGCCGGGTAGCACCATCGAGGGCTACCCAACCTACCTCCGCCCAGCTGGGGGCCAGAGGCAGGCTGGGCAGCCCTCGATAGCACCGCCTGGCCTTCCTTCGATCCTCAGTTGGGTAGAGGGTGATTCCGAGAATCACCCCCGACTGCGCGGAGGGCGATTCTGAGAATCGCTCCCGACTGGGCGGAGGGTGATTTCGAGAATCACCCCTAGTTGGGCAGAGGGCGATTTTGAGAATCACCCTCGACTGGGTGGAGGTCGGTCGGGTGGCATCGTTGAGGGCTACCCAGCCTTTCTCCGGCCCCTAGTTGGGCGGAGGACGATTCTCGGAATTGCCCTTCACCCAGTCGGGGGTCAAAGGCAGGCCAGGTGACGCCATCCAAATAAGGAGATTGGGTTTTGGATCTATTTTCAGGTTCAGTTAGGTTTTATTATACAAATTTAAATTTAAATGTTTTATTTTTTACTTTTTATGTCTTTATACTAATTTTCTTACTTATTTCTTTTGTACTTGCTGATTAGGTACAACACTAGCATGTTGCCTACCAAAAGGAAGAAATCGCATTGCCATTGAGAAAGACCTAGTGCAATGAAAATTTATTCAACAAAGAATTAACGCTCTTGAATTCCTTCCAGATGCGAAGCAAGAAGTTGGTTTGAGGAAAGGGGATTTTAATGAATCACATGTCGCAAAAAAAGCAAAGGAACCTCAACCACCATTATATGGAATGATTGGAAATGGACACTTTGGAAGATTTGCAGACATGAAATATCCATTAGAAGATGAAAATGACCAAAATGAAGTAGAAAATATTGCGGAAGAAGACATCGATGATGTTCTAGATGATGTTGAACATGTCTTAGTTGATATTTTTGAGGATATTTAAGTTATGCTTGCAAACAAAGCTCATTTTTGAGATCTATTAATCAGTTTTACTTGTAATTTTTAGACTTTGATATTTATGAGAAGAATCCTTATTTTTTGCAAAAAACATGTGATTACTATTATTTTTTGACATAAAATTCAATAAAAATGCTATTTTCTTATGTTTTTTTGTTAAGATTTTCCCAAAAATTAGTTTATTATACATGTTTTTTCTAACAAAAAGTCTCTAAAAGTGTATTTTTTTCATTCTATTTGTATTGAAAATTTGTATTTTTTTTGTAATATCGTTCAAAATATTTGTTTTTTAGCGACAATTATTTGATGTGCATTGAAAAATTAATTAGAAATACATAAACTTGTAGAAAATATAAAATTTATAATATTGACCTTTTTTTCATTTTTTATCTATGTGAAAAAGTGAAGATATCATCGCAAATTTTTATTTTAAAAAAAATATATTTTTCTTTTTAAAGCACAAGTACATAAATGCACTTAAAAATAAACATCTCATGGAAGAAGAAGACATTAGAAAATGTATAGTGTAAAAATCAATCCTCTAAAATTTTTTTGGTGATGATACGCCACCACTATTCAAAATCGACATAAAAAGCATCACAGAAAAAAAAAATAAGAAAAAAAAAATATTTAAAGTGCAAAAAACATGCTTAAAAAAAAAACTGATTCTGCATCACCACTTTTCAAAATCAGGAGTTTTTCTTGCTATGTCAAAAAGTAGGTACCAGTGCAGTTACCTATTTCATCGGTAACAGTGTTGTCTTTGCTTTTACCTGATTTTCTATCATTGTGAATTATTTTTTAACTTTAATGCTTGCTCTATCTGCTAATTGTTTTAATTTTATCCTGACAGCTCTATTCACTTGATTTTACTTTTACCACAGTAAAATTCATCATATGAATCTTTATTTTCATCCTGTTGTTGTAAATTTAATCTTTGAATAACTTTCAGTGTTACTGATGTGAAAGTTTTCATCTCTGTTTAGTAATTACTGCCTTTGTGTAAATGATTTTTTTCTGCGCTGTTACTGTACGTAATATTCTGTTTGAATAAATCTTTTGAATTCATATCCAGAGAAGTTGGAGGAAACAGGTAATTAACTAGTATTAAAACTGCTTTTCTAGGCATCGTCTGATCATCTACAAAATAAAAACAATAATGAATGAAAACCAGGTTTGCAGGGATTTTGAATGGGCTTCTAGAATTGGGAAATATGTGGATTGAGTTCAAACTTTAGAGGTTTTGATTTTGTGAGGAAATGGCTTTTAGTTCAACTTGCACTGGTACATTTTGGGTTTTTGCTATAAGTCTACAGAGGTGGGTAAATGAACAGAGTAGTCGGGATTTCATATGGTGAAAATTGTGTTTATCACACAATGGTCTATGGCAAAATGCAGGAGGTGAACTGATGGCTTTAGTAAGGGGCGGGGTAGTTAGGCTATTTAATGCATAGTGTATCGCAAGTTGGTTTGCTTCTCGGCGTAGGAGACCAGTGGTTTATCTCATAGGTTAAAGTGGTTTGGCAGTTTTGGATTATGGAGTGCGATAGCAGATGAAAGTGCCACGTGGCCGGGGAGTGGGGTACAAAAACCACCCCTTTAAAAATATTCTGAGGTTTAAATATCATATGGTTGAGGATGTGAAAAGAATGTAGGCCATTGGATATAGATAATGGACAACAGATGATTGGATGAGTTATGCAGGGTTCAAGAGGTGGGACCCCAGACTGTATGTGCGATGGGGTATATAAAGTGGGCTGGGACTATTATATGAAGCGAGAATTAATATAATATATACTCTGGGAATATGTATAAATGGGGATATTAAATGGGTTAATATGATAGAAACTATAGGTTAAAATAGTAAAAGGGGTGTGGGAAAATATGATAGCAAGGTTTGAAATATGGATTAGGAAGAATTTTAAAATAACATTGGGGAGTAATATGTGGCAATGTTAGTATTACATTAGAGGATAGGTTAAAATATCGAGAAAAGGTTTGTGTAGTGGGAAATGGGTTTTTAGCTAGGGAAAGGTTTTTAAGGGAGGGGAAAGGGTTAGAATTAGGAGGAATGACTACTAAATGGGAAAAAAGGGATAAGGAAAATGATTTTTACAATGGAAAATGTTAGAAAGACATCATGATTGAGAGATGAACGAGCTGATGCTTTCCAATGCTTTGTAAAAGTAATCTACCTACTCTTCTTTTATCCTAACATTTTATTTCCCTAATTGGGCACGTTTGAGCTTGCCGACGCTTTTATATTCTTTTAAATAAGTAAACTACTCTACTTATAACCTTATGAATTCCAATGGCTTAGATTAAACTGATGAGCTCATTATTATTTTCAACCTAACTACTGATTTGCCAAGATTAGATGGTTTGGCCAGATCTTTATTCTCTAACCATCAACATGAAATTTAAAGCATGAATAATCAAGATTAAATTGTATGATTATCGTGAATTGTGGCATTTTGGAGACACTGCACACAATTTTATTTGCATAAAGTAAACTAAAAGTAGTGGCATTTGAATTTGCAAGACCTTCATGATCTATTTTGGTGGGGTTCATATTTAATATTCTTTTTTGATCTTTGTTTCTTTTTTTCCTTTGATTGTTCTTTTAGGACCTACCCTCTTTTCATTTTTTAGATATGGGAAAACATTTGTAGAAAGTAAAGGTATGTACAATATTTCAAATTTTTAATAGATTCAATTGAAAATTGTGAACCCTATCATTATAGGACCTTAACAGTGGCTTTAATTGGGTATGGAATTTCCTTGTGAGAATTCAAGAACACCATCAACTAGTAGCCTGATACATTGGGCCAATCCCAAGCCCGCACATGCTTTTTCATAAAAATCTCTGTGACTGAAAATATTGAATTGCAATCAAAACCTTTTTTTCAAACTGAAATATGATCTGAAACTAAAAGGTGTTGCAACCTTCAAACCAAACTACTAGATTAGCATGACTTTTTAGGGTATTCTTTTTGGCTTTAAATCTTCATGAATTTCTTCAAAACGCTAAAAATTGAAAACTGAAATAAATTTTCTGCTGAAAACTGAATTTAATCAAATTGAAATTCTACCTACTTACTCTAATTAGGTGTCTAACTGCTGGTTAGGTAAAATGAAAAATCCAATACAACCATTCAAGCATTATATATATTGATGTATTTGGTTGCATTTTCTTGTTTATGATCAAACTTGTAGTTCTGCAACCCATTAGAAACTTGTCAACAAATGTAAGTTTGATAAGGAAATCCTTAATTTCCTTTGTTGAATCTATAAACTATACAAAAGGATGTTCAAAGGCATATGTACAAACGTTCAACCGATCCAAGTAACTGTACATCTATTCTAGATGGCCTCCATGCCTTGAAACTAAACAATCATTTTTACCTTTATTTATCTATAAAATCGACTTATGATTGTCCTGAGATAATTGCATATTTTGAGATAAGCTTTGTGATGATATTCTTACTGATAAAAATGTTGTTTGATGAAACCTTTATCATCTTGATTCTGAAGCTCATAGTTAATTAAAGGAGAAAAAAATTTATTGCATTCATAATCCAACACATTAGCTATTGTATAATGAAAAACTTGAAAGGATTGTTGCAACCTATTACATATAGGTTTGAATGGAACTTCATATATTTTTTTAGGTTGCTCCTCCTTTTCTTTTGAGATATTATACCAAATTTATTTTAACAATTGAAATGATTCAAAACATAATGGTATAGAACTCTCCCATGTCATTTGATAAGTTGTTTTAACGGAATTTGATAACTGAAATTGTGAAACTAAAGAATCCTGATCAAGAATTTCATTTTATTCTTTGTTGTCAATAACAATACCTAAAGACTACTATTTTTTATTTCTTTAAAATTTTCCTTGATGAACTTAAAAGAAGTAAAACAAAGAGGAAAATATCCTTCACTTATTTCCTTATTTTATGAACTTGTTTCTTCATTCTCATAGCTGATCTGTATTGGCTAATCACTATTTTCAAGTTTTTGAAACTAAAATTCCTCATCCTTCAAAATAGCTACTAACTGCTCTCTAAAAATATTTTGAGTTTGAAGAACATAATAATCATCATACTGATCATATTTAGGACAATCATTAAAAGAAGAAATGTCTTCAATCATACACATTAGCTCAACAAATTTCTCTTCTACATATTCATATGTAAATCCATTTTCTGATCTGTGGTAATTAGAATTTTCCTGAAAATTTTTATGGCCTTCAACATCTTATTTTTCTGCACTCAATGGGTCATAGTTATTTTGAACAAAAATCTATCTTTCATGGTCATCTTCTGTATCATTTTCTCTATTTTTCTTACCAAAATGTCGAGTTTTACTTTATCAATGTTGTTCTCTTCTTCTACTTTCAACTTTTACCTTCTGATCAGCAGATTAACTTCTACATCTACTACAATGTTCTGCATTTGTTCAAGTGTTGAGGGATTTCTTTCTTTGAGTTGAAATTCTATTTCTGGATCAAATGCTTTTGGATAATACAAGAGAGTTGAATCAAGAGGAGGTCTGATATTTGATGTCATTGAATAATAAACTTGATTAAATATATCAGAAGATTGTGGTATTGTCTCACTTTTTTGTCTTTTCAACTAATTATATTCTACTATGATCACAAAAACATTAACTTTGATTACCCATCTATCGAGGAAAAAAATTACAAACTGCTGGAAACTTGAGACGCTTGCAATAGATAGATTTTTGAACCAACTCTTTACTTTACTTTGCAAATAAAGGGAAAAAAACTTGATTATAACATCATATTCATCAATCTCAAATAGGTCTAGATAATTCTCAAAACCTTTAATATGTTTTTGTGCAATGATGTTACCATTCTCTCCATCAAACTTAGGGAGATATTTGTAATAGTTATGAGGGAAATCATGGAGTATAAGAGGTAAGATGAGGAGAGTATATCTATCAGGAAATTTAGAAGGTACAAGAATATGTACATGGATTATAATATCTGTCTTAATTACTTGAGGCTTGTCAATCAGAAGATGATCATTATAATTTTCAGAAGAAAGCTGCTAAAATGGATAAGGAGATTTTATATTTACAATTTTCAAACGAAAGTAGTCAAATATTATTCTAAGATCATTAATAAAATATAATATACATTGAAAATCCTTCTTGATAAGAAAGAACATAATATCTTGGATTAAGATCCAAGTTGAAAATTGATATTGCCATGATGTTCTTCCAGATTCATTTCTCTAGTGGAGTCTTGGATTTGATTGTGAAATTTATTTGGAGTTGGAGCTGCTAGGTGGATGATTTTAACCTTTGTTTGCCTGATCACTGTCAACCAACATAGATAATATCTCATTCTTGTATAATATATATAGAACAAGCTCTTCCCTAGTGGAGTCACAAATATGTTATCATTCAGTAATTTTTCAAGTTTAAAGAAATAACTCACCGAGGTAACCACAAACCTACTTTTGAGATCAAGATATAGCCTTCCTAATTCTCAGAGAGGGCTCTCTCTTTATGATTTAAATTTCTTGCTTTTTAGTTGATTTTAGGATAGTTATGTAAGCTTGATTGGTTTTGGTTTTGATTTGGTTTGGTGGTGGAATTACTGATTCAGATGGATATATGCAAGTATGTTTTCCGTTTGGCTATGGAGTCAATGTATCAAGAAATAGGGTAGAATCAAGTTCTAAAGGAAGTGTTCATAGGGCAAGGTAGCTGAGTAAATTTAGATCTTTAGGATGGATGGTGAAATTATTCCAATCAGGATCAAGGAGAAATTAAGGGTTCCTTAAACTAGATAATGAAGGAAATGAAAGAGATCAATCGAAACTAGGGAGAAATGAAGAATTACCTAATCTGGATATCAGAAGAGAACATGAAAATGAATAACAGTTCAGGACAGAGTGTATTTAAACAAGTTCTGAAATATATGCGAGGTTCAAGAGGCGGGACCCACGATTGTATGTGCGATGGGGTATATAAAGTGCGCCAAATTGTTATATGAAGTGGGAGTTAATATAATATATGCTTTGGGAATATATATAATATGGGGATTTTAAATGGGTTAATATGATAGAAAATATAGGTTAAGATGTTAAAGGGAGTGTGGGAAAATATGATAACTAGATTTGAAATATGTATTAGGAAAAAGTCTCAAATAACATTGGGGAGTAATATGTGGCGATGTTAGTAATACATTAGAAAATAGTTTAAAATATTGGGAAAAGGTTTATGTAGTGGGAAATTGGTGTTTAGCTAGGGAAAGGGCTTTAAGGAAGGGGAAAGGGTTAGAATTAGGAGGAATGACTTCTAAGTGGGAAAAAAGGGATAAGGAAAGGGATTTTTACAAGGGGAAATGTTAGAAAGACATGATGATTGAGAGATGAACTAACTGATGCTTTCCAGTGATTTTTAAAAGTAATCTACGTACCCTTCATTTATCCTAACATTTTATTTTCTTGATTGGGCACATTTGAGCTTGCTGACCCTTTTATCTTCTTTTAAATAAGTAAACTACTCTACTTCTAACCTTATGACTTCCAATGGTTCAGATTAAACTGATGAGCTCATTATTATTCTCTACCTAACTACTGATCTACCAATATTAGATGGTTTGGCCAGATCTTTATTCTTTAACTATCAACTGAAATTTAAAGCATGAATAATCAATATTAAATTGTTTTATTATCATGAATTGTGGCATTTTGGACACGCTGCACATAATTTTATTTGCATAAAGTAAACTAAAATGAGTGGAATTTGAACATGCCACACTTTCATGATCTATTTTGGTAGGGTTCATATTTAATATTCTTTTTTGATCTTTGTTTCTTTTTGTCCTTTGATTTTCTTTTTTAGGACCTACCCTCTTTTCATTTATTAAATATGGGAAAAGATTTGCCGAAATAAAAGGTATGTACAATATTTAAAATTTTTAATAGAGTGAATTCAAAATTATGAATTCTATTATTATAGGACCCTAACAGACCAATCACATCATTAGACACCGATATGCCTTGGAAACCCCATATGGTGAAAACCAGCACTAGTTTTTTTTTTTTATTAAATGATCATGAGGGTTTTCACCCCTCACTCAATGGTTATAAGGGGGTCCATCCCTTGACCATTGTCATAAAATATTACGTAGAAAAATAATATTAAAGGAAACATAACTATCTATAAGCTATTACAATCATCATGATACCATTTACCCACAGATCCTCAATTTTTGTCTTTGTGTTTGAATTGTTTCCTTCAGTGGGTCATCCTGCAGTTGGAACTCCTAAACCTGCATGGACTAAAAAATCTTATCTTCCACAATGTTAAAATTGAACACTCCTTTTTTTCAAGTCGCCCTCCTTTCCTGTTGTTGTTGTCATCAGCGCACTTGATATCATGATTAGATAAAATATTAACAAACCAATAATCAATATTTATTGGTGACACTTCAATAACTATTTGTGTGCATGTATAAAACATAAGAAAATTGAAATTAAATTCCTTCTTTAGCATCATTTCACATGCATTAGTAACAAATAAATCACTATCAAGCCCCATATTTTCAGCAAAAGCTAGAAAAATCTTGCAAGCACTTTCATATTATTTCCAGAGGAAAGCTATCATACTATATACTAGTATTGTGCATGCAAATGCATAACAAGCTTTCAAGATAACTATACCAACAAGAAATTTCCTTTGTGCATACTCTTATGTTTTCTTTTCCAAAGGGATTAGCACAATAGATTCTATACTTATGCATGGGAATGCATGTTCTTTTCCAAAAAAAAACTTTTCCGCACAAGAGCTATGCATAATAGTTATTATGTATAACAATGCTAGCTCTATTTCAAACAAAGTTAACATACTAATTATAATTTTGTGCATGTGATAACATAGCTTGTTCTTTGTTATGAAACCAACTCCAAAAATAGAAGAAAAGAGAGATCAATGCCTTAGAAATAAGCCACTTAGAGGGGGAAACCTTCAATACATTACATAAATGAACAATTCTTGGATGATACAAATGAAAAAACCTCCTTTCTATATATAGAAGTCCATGGTGCCACAACGTAATTTTAGCCAACCTAACAATAATAATGTAAGGGCACAAGAATAACAATATGGGGGTTATAAGCATACAAAAATAACAATAAGCGGGTTAAAATAACAACAATAAGGGAATATACTAGTAATATAGGGCCCTAACATGCTTCTATCCTTCAAAAACATGTTGTCCTCAACGCTTGAGTAGCTTTGTGTGCTTCTATATAAAATTCTCATCCTCCCATGTAGAATCTTCAGTGGGTAAGTTCTTCCATTTAATGAGATACTCTGAAATTTATTGATTTCGTAGCTCTCGATTTCTTGTTTCTGTGACTGCTTCACGTTACAATATGGTTTTTCCTTCCTCATCAAGTTTTGGCAATATTTTTTGAACTGGAAGCTTATCCCCTATAACTTTTTTTAAGCATGAAACATGGAAAACAATATGCACTCGCAAAGAAGCAGGAAGCTCCAATTTGTATGCCATAGTACCAATATTTTCCAATACCTTTTAAGGACCATAGTAATTTGGCAATAATTTATTATCCTTCTTAGCTTTCTTGAGTGACACTTGTTTGCATGGTTGTAGCCGTAAAAATACCCCATCTCCTACATCAAAACTTCTCTCACTGCGATGTTGATCTGTCTGTTGTTTCATTCGATTTTGTGACAAATTTAGGTTATCCTTTAAGAGTTCAAGAACTTCTTGTTGATGTTCAATGTGATATTCCACTACTTGAACCCTATAATTTTCCCTTAAAGAATATGTGATGGAGGGTGGATGATATCCATAAAATGCCATAAATGGGGTCATTTTTGCTGCAGTATAGAAGGAAGTGTTATACCACCATTCAGTGAGAGGTAACCACCTAACCCATTGTGCTTGCTTATCAAATACAAAACAATGATGATATCCTTCCAAACATTAATTCAATATATCTGATTGACCATCGAATTAAGGATGATAAGATGAGCTATGAGCTAGTTGATTTCCCAAACAAGAAAATAATTGCGTCCAAAAATTTCCTGTAAAAATGGGATCTCTGTCACTTTCAATAATCTTCGGGTTTCCATGTAGCTTTTGAATTATTTCCATATATGAAAAAAAAAACTATTCTTGCTTTAAATGGATGATATAATGCATAAAAATGTGGATACTTGGTAAGTTTATCAATTACCACCATTATGACACTCCTTCCTTTGGACTTAGGTAACCCTGTGATAAAATCCATTGAAATCTCCTCCCAAAATTGACTTGGAATGGATAAATGTTGTAGAAGACCCAGGGTCTTAATTTTCTCAACTTTATTTTGCTGGTAAATCAGACATTCTGCCACAAGCTTTTGAATATCAGATTTAGGGCCATCCCAAAAAAATTCTTTCTTCACCCCGTGGTAAGTTTTTAAAAATCCCGAGTGTCCCCCCAAAGGAGAAGTGTGCAATTCCAAAAGAATATTTTGTTTTAGTTGGGAATTCTTGCAAATATATAAGCAATATTTGTACCATAAGGAATAATTTTTCCAACTAAATGTATCATATGTACTAGGATCTTGCTGCAACTTTTGAACGAGTGTCCAAACTTCTTTGTCCTTCTTCCATTCATCCCTTGCTTCGGTTATCCAATCTAGTAGGATAATAAAAATGGCACAAAGCAATGCTTCCACCTCTTCATTATTTCTTGAGAATGCATCTACAACAACATTTAGCTTCCCCTTTTTGTAGATGATTTCAAAGTCATAAGCCATCATCTTTGTGACCTATTTTTGCTACTCTTCTAAAGACAGTCTTCGTTCCAAAAAGTTTTTAAGACTATCATGATCAGTTTTTACCTTGAAGTGTATTCCCATTAGGTAAGGTCTCCATTTCTTTAGTGCATGTAGTATTGCCAACATTTCCTTCTCATAAATAGATTTTTGTAAATACTTTCCTTTGATTGGACAACTTTCAAAAGAAATGGGTCTTCCTTCTTGCATTAAAACAACACCTATTCCATTTCTTGAGGCATCACATTCTTCAATAAAGGTTTTTGTGAAGTCTGGCGTAGCTAAGATTGGTGCTAGGTACATTTCCTCCTTGAGATGTTCAAAGGCCTTAGTTGCTTCAAGAGTCCATAAAAATGCATCTTTCTTTAATAATGTTGTTATAGGTGCTGCTATTCTCCCACAGTTCTTAACAAATTTGTGATAACACTCTGTTAACCCAAGAAATCCGCACAAATGCTTTATGGTTGTGGGGAATTTCCATTCCTTAATGTCTTTAATTTTGTTAGGGTTTTCCTTAACACCCTCGTGAGATACAATATGACCCAGATATTCCAACTCTTGTACTCTAAAGAAACATTTGGATGATTTTGAATATAATTGTTTCTCCTCCAATAGTTTGAGCACCCTGTCAACATGTTGAACATGATCCTTCAAAGGCCTGTTGTATATTATTATATCATTAGAAAATACTAGCACAAAATTTCTAAGGAAGGGTTTGAAAATGGAATTCATCAACCCTTGAGACGTAGAAGGTGCATTGGTAAGGCCAAAAGACATAACCAAAAATTCATAATGACCCTCATGAGTTCGAAATGTTTTTTTCAGAATATATTTAGTCTTCATTATAATTTGATGATATCCTAAATGAAGATCCAACTTGGTAAAATAATTTTCTCCTTCTAATTCATCCAATAATTCATCAATCATAGGAATGAGAAATTTATCTTTAATAGTGAGCTTATTGAGCTCCCTATAATCCAGACACATGCGCCATGATCCATCCTCCTTGTGCACCAATACCTTTGAAGTAGAGAAAGAAATTTGACTAGGTTTATACCAGCTTCTAACATTTCTGCAATCATATGTTCAATTTTTCTCTTTTGGACATAAGGATATCTATAAGGCCTGATTTTTGGAGGAACACTTCCTGGAATCAAATGAATAGCATGATTATGATCGCAAATAGGTGGGAGTCCTTTAGGAGTTTCAAAAACCTTGGAATGATTGTCCAAGACTTTTTGGAGATATGGAGAAATAGATGATTTTGATGTTCGAACTTCTAGTGAGCATAATTGTGAAATTACGCCTCATTGTTCTTTCTTCAGAATATTTGTCATGACATTACATCTTATTATCTTTCTTGGCTTCCCTGAGATACCCCATAATTCGATTTCCTTTCCTTTAGAAAAAAAATTCAAGAAAAGTTCTTGAAAATTAAAAGCTACTATCCCCAAATATTGTAACCATTGTAATCCTAGAACAACATCAGCACCTCCCATTGGGATGGAAATAATTGGACTATTCAATACATATTCCCTAATGGCTAGCTTGATATTATGGCATTTCTAGAGTGTTGGGCAAGAATTGTAATCTACACATAAATTACACTTCCCTAAAGAGGTGCTAGTCTAGAACAACAAGTGAAAGACTATACTACCATTTCTCCTAACTCAGAATATATACACAAAGAGGATTAGAGGCTTACTTTTTCAGTCGCTTAAAAATGGCTCCTTTTGTCACTTCCACTGCAGCTTCAAATTCAATTGGTTTGTTGGTTGAATTCTTCCTGCAAGAAAGAACACTGAAACAACATAAGATGCAATAATATAGATATCTATTCAAGATAGTCAGCTAAATCAATAAATCATAAACTACATTCATCAACTAAGATCTTACAACATGGAAAATCAAAGTTAACATAGATGCATGTAGGGAAAAATAAGAAGTAATCTTTATTGATGATAGAAGGAGAGGTTACAACATAGTGACTGATTTGAAGTGACCTTCCAGCAGAGTTCCCAAGTCTTATCATAGCATAAATCTCTCCAAAAGCAGCTCCACAAATCAAACTCTCAATTGAAAATTCTCCAGCATTTCTCTACTCAAATTATTCCTCCACAAACACTTAGATCTGTGTTCAATTTATAGATGAACTATAGGCTCTTTTTCAATCAATATCTTTCCAAAAATAGGCAAGACATGTTTCCAGTCATGTAGATGTCAAATGGACAC
Organism: Pinus albicaulis; assembly: GCA_034641835.2. NCBI lineage: Eukaryota > Viridiplantae > Streptophyta > Pinopsida > Pinales > Pinaceae > Pinus > Pinus albicaulis. The sequence continues at coordinate 876,675,803 of CM076575.1, read as the reverse complement.
TTGGATCCCAAGCTTGACACATGTGAACTCTTCTAGAAGGCACTGGCCAAGTGGAGATTCCAGAACAATGAGAATTTTTCTCCCAATGTGACCAACGCACCTTTGAATGTTGGGAAGTGCTCTGTAGAGCAGCCTTGCATGGGGCTACCTGCATATGCAACACACTTAGGCCCCTTAGAGCCTGCGTTGGTGAGCTCTCATATGTTATGCAATAAGCTTCAAACCATGGAAACCCTTGCTTGATGAAAGTCTTGTTTGATATGTGTTGTTTCTTGTCTTAGATCATATAGCAATTGAGATGATAGGGAATGATAGACCCTTGATCATCGGTCCTAGAGATGATGCCCAGTTAACCAGGTCATTGGGAATGGAGCCCAAATTGACCTATAACAATTGCCCACTAAAGCATGAGATCCAAATAATAAGAACATTTGATTGAGGTGCTTTACACTGTGATGAGCCTAGAAACAACGCAGAATGGTCACCTGCATCAATATTACAATACATTACATCATGATATATCATCTATTGATCATAATTGCTGAGGGTAGGCATTCCCATAGTCAGCACATAAACAATCTAATAACATGTACATAATTGAGAAAGTCGTCTACATTAGAATGTTGCCTAGATGCAGACATGCCTACAGATACAGGACCATGTTTGGATGACAATCTGTATGTAAGGTCACCATACAGATGATGTGTACAAAAATCTTGAAATCGCAGCTTGGATGGTTGAAACTAGATCCGAGGTCTGTTCTTATCTCATTCACTCGATCATTCGGGTACAAGTCTAGCCATGCGAATATATGATTTTTAGTTGAACATGGAAAGACATCGTTTGATTAGTAGCCAATAATGTAAGTTGTTAACAAATGCGAGAGAACCACCATTAATGCCAATGGCCCTCAAGGTACTGTAGTACATTTCGTAAGGTGTGAATAGATGATTTGACGTCGAACGCCAAAAAAAATATTTTGGTCAAAAGTCCGGAAGTGAGGATCTTGTCGATGCTATAACAAGCCTCATGGTACTGGAATTTGATGTTTCTTAGTGAACTTCTTGGATATTGATTTGTCGTTGACAGGAAGTCACATTATTGCAAAACTAGAGTTACTGATTTCAGAGACAAGGGTATGACTTGATATAGCAATTTTTAGGGATGACGGTCATGAAAATGAAAGTTTACGAGTATTGTAGAAGGATGAGTTCTTAATCACTGGATGACTTCTCTTGAACATACCGGCGACACTGTGATGAGTTGGTAGCATTGACCCAAAATGAAGTGCAGGTATGATGAACCATAGGTGTGAACGAACTGTCAAGATGATTACCCAACCCAAACAATCATGGACATGGAGTGAAAGAAGTGTCATGTTCAAGAGCGACTTGGTACCAAAAAGAAAATTTTCTTACTTTTTCCAAATTTTCCCTGGTCATTTGTCAACCAATACCTCCTTATTTTTTAACAAGATTGAGAAGGATAACATTTTCTTAATCTATAATTCAACCCTTCGGGCAAATAAAGTATCGCTATTTAATAATTTAATGATTCTAGCGATGAATGAAACTCGATTCTGGCCATGATCGACAAGCTCGTTGCTATTTTATGTTTTAACGAGTTTAACGACAGTGATAGCGCGGTCCTTTTTCATGTTTAGAGAGTCTGAAAAATAGGACGAAAGAGAATTTTGTCTCTCAGATCCGAAAAAGTGTAAAATAATATCTGAAAGAACCTCTTTGGTCATGTTTAACCAAGGTATTCCCTTTTCGTAAATAATCCATCTCAGTCCGGAAAAGGGTTAAACTTATACTGAGTAGATATCAATTCATTTACTTTAACAAGCTCGAAATGACAAGTGCTTAACAATATTTTCACATTATCGGAGTCTGAAAAGAGCTAAAAGAGGACTCCAGGGGTTCCTTTTATGCTGTTATCGAAGCTCCAAAAAGAGATAAAGTGTGCTTTGAATCCTTTTTCATTTTTATCAAAGCTCAAAAAATAAGGAGAAAAAGTATACTTTTTGGTCAAGTCTTTCTTTGAAATAAATATGCACGACTAATCTATTCATCAGTTGTATTTCCTATTCAGAACAACATCAGATGGATTAAAAATACCCGTTTCACGATAAAAAACATAATAAAAACATATTCATAGCAATAAATTTAACTTGCAAAGAATTAAATGACTATATAAAGCAGTTTCACTATTCATTTTTACCATTCCATAGTTACTATTTTCATTTTGGAGCTTTGAACCTGATTTTGCCCCCGAACTTCAGTCATTGATTGTGGTCATTTCTGTGGATGGATTTCATCACCGTTTGATCCAATGGTCTTCAACTGGTCTGAAGCTATTCTATATTAGATAAAGGAACAACTAAATAAAGAAAAGGGAGGAAGGAAGAAAAATTTCAGTTATGGTTCAATCCTTATCTCCTTCACTTTGGAATGGATTCCACTAATGTAGCCACAACATGTAACACTGGATATATCTAGTCCTAGAGATCCTCGAATTCAGAGATGGGTAGAACTCATGGGTCGTCATGTAGGCCAATCGAACATTGTGTTCTCGACTACATTATTCGCCTGGTTCCAGTGACAGAGTATCACCATCGATGAGTACACATACGCAGGCGTCAACTGCCGAGGAGATCTAGATCTAGTATTACCAAAAGGCACTCAGTGGGGTACAATAAGTAAGAAATTTTTTTGTGTTTTGATTTCTTTCCAAGACTAAACTAAATGTTTGATTTAATGCAGATATCAGTCGCGTTAAACCAGTAGAAGAACCAGAGCGCGAAGAAGATGCGCCAGAAGTGAGGGCTATCGGGAGAGCAGTCCTTCAGGACCTTAATATGACTGAGACTCTGGCTGAGCTTCAAAAACACATAGAGGGATTGACCTTCGGGATTCCGGATTTTCGGATCGAAGAAATTCCCATGCGACTGCAACAACAAAAAATTGGGGTTCCTAACCATTGGATGCAGTTGCTTCGTAGGATCGCTAGATCTATAGCATGTTACCATGAGCACCAGTAGTTTACTTGTGAAATTTTGCATACATTTTGATGTCAGATGACCAATGTGTCTTGGGCACGAATTTTGTAAAAACCTATAACTATCTATCTATATTTTTTCAGATTTTTTCCTATGTTTAATGCACAATCCTATTAAATGATGTGAATATTTTATTTACCTATGTTGAAAATGGCTGTCTAAAACTTGATTAGCTAATGAATCAGTTAAAGTGTTCAAATTTATGGAAATGTGTTGATATTGAAAAAAATAAAAATGTCTTTCCAAAAGTCGAACTCTTAGGAACAATATAAGAAGTGTTGGATTTCTAACAGTATAAACACTAGTAAGTTGTAATACCACGAGTTGTGAGTCTAACCTTATGATTATGCAGTTAATACTAAATGAAATGGCATCAGAGAGAAGTTCGATCAACATACTATACTTAGCGATATTTTTCGTCGATTTACCAATACAAATCCCTTGAAAACTCACTAACTCGTCGTTTGGAGCGAAAATGGCCCACACTGCAGAGGATAGATTTTGCGTACTACAACTAGCACCATCATCATATCCAACAAATGGTTCCGAAGATTCAGACATCTGCCATAAAATGTAAAGAGGATTACTAACATCAAGAAAACTCTAAAAACAAATTAAGATAGTTAATGCAAATCAACCGCATATAATCAATATAATACAAAAAATTACTACGCTCATGATTAAGCATAGTAACATTTCAAATACAACCCATTTCTAGGATGTGCGAATGGAATCCCATCATAATCAACTAACTCGTAGGCACCCTTAGCAAGAACTCTTTTGACAATATAGGGACCATGCCATAATGGCTCAAATTTCCCTATACCTATTACATTAGCTTCTTGGTCATAAATAAGGACCAAGTCACCCTCTGAGTAGATGTGAGGCTGGAAATTTTTGTCGTATTGCACTTTTATATGTCTCTTATGCACTTTTTTGGCCAATTGGGCTTCACGACGCATTTCATCAAGATGGACGAGGTTAAGGAGACGTGCTTCTTCTTCTGAGGTGTCAGGTAACAAGTCTATCGCGAGTTTTAATGATGATATTTTGCATTGGATTGGTAAGATAGCTTCCAGACCATACACCAATTGAAAAGGAGTAAATTCAGTTGTGTTTCTCACTGAGGTTCAATATGCCCACAAGGCAGAGTACAGGATCAAGTGCCAGTTCCTTTTACAGACTTATATCATTCGTTGAAGAATTTGTTTAAGAATTTTGTTAATAGCCTCAACTTGTCCATTCGATTGTGGATAATAAGTAGTAGAAGTATCATGCAACAATCCTAACTTGGCTGTCAATTTAGACATCATATAGTTGCAAAAATTCTTCCCATGATCCGTAACTATAGCCTGTGGGACCTCGAACCATTCAAATTTTTGGAAATGTGTTGATATTGAACAAAATAAAAATGTCTTTCCAAAAGTCAAACTCTTAGGAACAATCTCATAAGTGTTGGATTTCTAATAGTATAAACACTAGTAAGTTGTAATACCACGAGTTGTCAGTCTAACCTTATGATTATGTGTTTAATGCCAAATGAAATGGAATCAGAGAGAATTTCTATCAACGTGCTATACTCAGTGATATTGTTCGTCGATCTACTAATACAAATCCCTTGAAAACTCACTAGCTCACCGTTTGGAGTGAAAATGGCCCACGCTGCAAAGGATAGATTCTGCGTACTATGACTAGCACCATTAGCATATCCAACAAATGGTTCTGAAGATTTAGACATCTGCTGTAAAATGTGAAGCGGATTACTAACGTCAAGAAAACTCTAAAAACAAATTAAGATAGTGAATGAAAATCAACAGCATATAAACAATATAATACCAAAAATTACTACGCTCATGATTAAGCATAGTAACGTTTCAAATACAACCCATTTCTAGGTTGTGCGAATGGAATCCCATCATAATCAACTAACTCGTCGGCACCCTTAGCAAGAACTCTTTTGAAAATATAGGGGCCATGCCATAATGGCTCGAATTTCCCTGTACCTATTATATCAGCTTCTTGGTCGTAAAGAAGGACCAAGTCACCCTCTGAGTAGATGTGAGGCTGGACATTTTTGTCGTATTGCGCCTTTATACATCTCTTATGTGCTTCATTGGCCAATTGGGCTTCACGACACATTTCATAAAGATGGATGAGGTTAAGGAGATGCGCTTCTTCTTCTGAGGTGTTAGGTAACAAGTCTATCACGAGTTTTAACGATGATATTTCACATTGGATTGGTAAGATAGCTTCCAAACCATACACCAATTGAAAAGGAGTAATTCCGGTTGTGTTTCTCACTGAGGTTCGATACGCCCACAAGGCGGAGTACAAGATCAAGTGCCAATTCCTTTTACGGACTCCTATCATTCATTGAAGCATTCGTTTAAGAATTTTGTTAATAGCCTCAACTTGTCCATTCGATTGTGGATAATAAGGAGTAGAATTATCATGCGAAAATCCTAACTTGGCTGTCAATTCAGACATCATATGGTTGCGAAAATGCTTCCCATGATCCGTAACTATAGCCTGTGGGACCTTGAACCGTGCAATAACATGGTTGAAGAAAAAAAATGCAGGTGTTTGTCCCGTGTTATTAAATGTAGGCATTGCTTCGGCCCATTTGGTAAAATAGTCGACTGCGACAATAATATAACCATTCCATCCGGACAAAGGAGGGTTACAGTTCATGAAATCAATACCCCATTTCATAAATGGTCCAGAAGAGACAACAGGATGCATTGGCGCTGGTGGTTTGCAGATTTTATGATCAAAGATCTGGCATGCATGAAAACTTTTGACTCCGAGGATGCAATCTAGAAAAATAGTAGGCCAAAAGTAACAGACACGAAATATCTTCTACACGGTAGCATATCCAGATAAGTGTCCACCATAAGCCCCAACATGACAATCATTTAACACTTTTTCGGCCTCCTCATGAGTGAGGCACCTCCTTAAAATGGTATCGACACCACGACGATAAAGTTTATCGCCAACAATCAGATGATCTTTGGCTTAGTATCGAATACGTCGTTGATTAGAGCGAGAGGTATTAGGTCAAAAATTTTGGGTTTGGAGATAAATGATAAAATCCCCATACCAAGGATCAGATGATCTGATCAGAAACAAAGACTCGTCTAGAATAGATGGTTCCGACGCAGTAGGATTACTATTAGAAGGAAGGTCACAGAGAAGCTTAGCCAAGACCAAATACTTATTTGACTTGGATTTGATGAATTCCAAATCAAATTCCTGCAAAGTGACAATCCATTTTGAATATTTTCCCCCCAGAAATTGACGTGATAAGATGTAAGTCATAGGGTTGTAATATGAAACTATTGTTGTTTTTCGGAGCAAGATATAATGGAAAAATATTTGGACAGCTTGAACAACTTCCAAGGAAATATTTTCCACGTACGAATACTTAACTTCTGTACCATTGAGATTACAACTCAAATAATAGATCAGATGTTCAATTCCATCTTCTACTTGGACCAAAACCATAGTGATGGTCGTTTTAGCCATGACGATATATAGGAAATAATCATTTTGATAATTTGGAGGATACATTAATGACGCTCAGACAAGATGGTCTTTGACAACATCAAAATAAGCTTGCGCAACTTGGTCCCAATGGAAGGGAACCCCCTTTTTCAATAATCGAGTAAATCCTTTAGCCATTTCAGCATGGTTTGGAGTGAACCTTCTCAGGAAGTTAGCCTTTCCTTGAAGTTTATGTATCTAAAGTAAGTTTGAGGGCACAGGAAAATCAAGAATGGCCTAAACCTTCAGTGGTTCTACTCAAATTCCTTCTTTTGAGACTACGAATCCAAGCAATTGACCAAAACCAACAGAAAACACACATTTATGTGGATTGAGGCATATCTTGTAGTGTCGGCAGTGTAAACAAATGGCCCTCAAATGCATCGGGTGATCAGTATGATTTCGTGAATGCGCTGGTAAATCATCTAGATATGGTTGAAAAATGTGCTTGATGTCGTTGAAAGCATAATCCATTGCTCTCTGAAAAGTTTCCCCAACGTTCTTTAAACCAAATGGAAGTTTCCAATATGCGAATGTGCCCCAGGGATAGATGAATGTTGTCTTTTTTTGGTTATTTGGGTGGATATTGATTTTATTGTAGTTGGAAAATCCATCCATGAAAGAAAATATTTCACATCCAGCACAATCGTCAATAATCTCGTCGATGAAGGGAGTAGGATAGGTGTCTTTTAGAAAAGCATGATTAACATCCCAATAATCGACGCACACTCTAATGGTTCCTTATTTTTTCATAACAGGAATGATATTGGAAACCCACTCAATTAACGGAACAAGGTAAATGAAACCAGCACGCAAAAGTTTTTCAAATTTTGTTTTGATGGCAACGGCTTTCTTCGGATGAACAGGATGAAGCCGTTGATGCACCAGTTTGACATTAGGATACATATTAATAGTGTGTTCAACTATACTAGTATCTATGCCTAGCATTTCCTCGTAATACCAAGCGAATACGTCATGAAATTCACGAAAAAGAGAGCAATATGAATCAATTTTTGATGGAGAACAAGATACACCGACATGAATATTTTCTACAATGCCAAGTTTGGTCGAAATATTGATAGAAATCATTTCTTCAATATTTGATAAGCTTCTCTCAGAATTGATTGCATTAATTGGAAAATAATTCAAAAATAAATTTTGAATGGATGGGTGATATAGTTCACCAAGATTGTTTTCTTCATAATCTGGAATATGGGAACAATGATGATAATCTTCCCATGGTTCTCTGTCTAACATCATAGCTTCCAAAATATTTTCATCTGTCAAAAATTTTGAGGAAAATGGATCAGATGGAGTACCAAAATCTAATGAACGATCAACCCAAACACTCAGCGACGCTGATTTCGGATTTTCTGCCCAAGCCAAATAGATTGATTGCTATGCCAGCTCAATAGGGTTGGGCGGTAAAACATCATCCAACGCAGAAATATCAGAAACACCCATACTCTCCCTTAAGCAAGATAGAGTGGAAGAGATCATGTAGTAGGTATCTATACTTTCAATTTCTGCCGAATTTGCAGGCGGAGGTAATGCAAAGGTTCCCATAAGAGTGGAATCCTTTAAGAGTCCTACACCAATTTTCTGGATTTCTAGTTGAGGTAAGTGAAAAAACGGAATGCTTCCAGTTACCTACGAAGCAGAGGCAAAGAAGGATAATTGATTAATGACTCTAATTGAACCTTTATGTGGAAATGAAATCATTCTAAAATATGTAGAAACAATGGCAGTCACTGCATATACCCATGGTCTTCCAAGTAAAATATTATAGTCAAGGGGTCCGTCAACAACCTCAACATCAATACTTACTATTTTTTCTCCTAATTCAATATGCAGGTTATTGATAATACCACAAGGTTTATATGTTCTTCCATCAAAAGCCTTCAACGTCACTGATGATTCTAATAATCATGACGAGCCAAGTGACTTCCAACAATTTAAAGACATAATGCACATAGATGCTCCCTCATCAATAATAGTACGATGAACAAGGTGATTGAGAACACTTACTTGGATGGAGAATGCCAATTCTGCTGGTAGCTGTTGTACATAGCCCATATGATTAAAGATGACAAGATTAGAATCAGTTAGATCAATTCCACCAATGGCCGACAATAAAGATTGCTTTTGGGAGGGACAATTTTGTAATACGTCAAGAGCAGACATAGCTGAAGGGGATTGAGTCAAATATTCAACTATATTATAATTTTGTGTAGCTCTTGCTCGAGGATTATATGTCAATTTATGAATTACTCCCTTTGGTGGCTTAATTGCTAATTCAAGAATAACAGTAGGAAGTATTTATTCCATAGATGGATTTTTTGTCGAGGTAGTAGGTTGATCAGTGGCCGAACTACCATAGTCTTTATTCCGCGTCGACACTAAAATATCTTGTGAAGGTTTTGTAGTGGATAACATTAACACTTGGGAACTAGGAGTTGGATCTGTAGCAACCAAATTTGTGTCTGGATTTGTAAATGGGTTTGTCAACACAGCTGATGCATTTGAAGTCTTGATGATTTTTGAGACTTCAGCATGGTGAGGAAAATCCCTAAAAAAATGTTCCTTGTTACATATTATGCATGGATAACGAGGTTTCTGTGGTCCTAACGATTGATCAGATGATCGTTCCTGCAGGTTAGAAGTTTGTTTTTTCTTTGATTTCCCCTTTTACTCACTTCCTGGTTGCTTATCACTTTTGCCTTTGTTAAATGACATGACATTAATTTCGGAAGTAGGATAAGGATCAGATGCAGTAGTGTAGTGTGTGTTTGCAGTGCCTATCAAGTTGTCTCTGGCATGAGAGTCCTTTATTTGAGGAGGAACATTGAAATTAGATCGCGGCGCATTAGGAATTTTCTCATAGAGCATGCCAAACTGAGTATAAATCAAGTCTAAATACTCGTCACGAGCGATGACCTGCTCTTATGTGACAATGCCACCTTTAGCTACATCCTCAGTTATATATGGTAATAGGTACTTTATGAACCATTTAGCAAGGAGCTGATTAGGAACAAACGTCTTAACCATTTGTCGACGACGATGCCACTCATGAATATGATCTGAACTGTGAGTAGAATTAGTTTGTTTGAAGTTGGTCAAGAGTCCCGTTCCAGTTTCGTATATGATCGGTAACTGGAAATGGTTTAAAAATACAGTAGCTAAGGCAGTGAATTGTCAAATGAATCTCTAGGTAATTCAATGTACCATTTAGCAGCCGGACCTATAAGCATACACTAGAAAAGACGTAGTCGAACAGAATCATCATTCAAAGAATTTGATGAGCACCATAAATGATAAGTCATAACATGAGTCGATGGATCTTCTCTAGGGTTTCCATTGAATTTAGGAATGTTGGAGGGTAATTTATGAGGTATCACCAGCCATTGATAGGATCATTGGTTAACTGGTTTAAATTTGGTAGTTCCAAGGTTGCAACAAAAGGCAACTGTCTATTAAGTTCAGGTTGAGCATATCCAGGGTAAGATGAAATTGCTTGGGCAATAGGTCTTTGAGCATCAGCATATGGGATTTGATGTTGGTAACCCAGATAGGGGTTGTTTTTCATGGAAAACGCTTGAGAATTCTGTTGACCAAAACTTGGATATGTTACTTGTTGAAATGAAGTTTGCGGAATTTGTGCCTTTGGCTACCAAGGGGTCTGTCCACCAAAATTATAACCAAAATTTGTATAAGTTGGATTCAGTTGATATGTATAACTAGGTTGCATTTGTGAAACCCCATAAAATGGTACACCATCTTATGAATAAATAATTCCTGATATAGGTTGTTGTAAATTAACCAAAGGATTTTGAGTCCGTGGACCCAACATTTGATGATATTGAGTTGAAGAACTCGCCTGATAAGGTTGATGTACACTATTTTTATTCTGTAATAGGGGTATAGATGTATGAACATGTGGTAATGAAGTGGGTGTAACATGTTGAACTGGTTGATACGATTGTACAACCGTTTGTGGTTGGATAGGCGGAGTGGGCTGCCATTGACAAACATTCATGTCAACATTAGTTTGACCAAAAAGTGACTGAGTACTGTCATATTGGGTGACCAAAGGTTTTGCCCCAGCATAAGGAGGATAATAAGACAAAAAATATTATTCCTCGAATGCTGGGAGTCCAATTGATAAAAGGAATTGACCCATAAGGACCGACTTGATATTGCCCTGATGATGGATATAATGATTCAAGTCATTCAGTACTAACTATAGGACTACCAGTTAAAACACCAGATGATGACATTGGTAAAGACCATGAACATGAAGGTGCACTAGAGAAAGTGCCAGATAATGATTTGTAACCTGTTGTGATCGAAGGGCCACTGTGAAAATATGACTGGTGAGGTTGTGAACATTGACGGAGTAGCGAGGGTAGGAGCTAACGTAGTTGGAAGAACAGACCCAACCGAAGATGTTGGTTCAGACATGGTTGTTTGACCAAATGTATACCCTCGAAAATCGACAAGAGATTGAATGGAAATAGGATCAACAAAATCAGATGGAAATGATTGAGAAAAATACTGGTACAGGTAAAGTTCTCCCCCAAAGTGGGTTTGACTTAAAGGTGTATCAGGTTGTGGGATTTCTTCAATCGCGATTAAAATAGGAGGAATAACTTCACCGTCAGGCCCAAAATATATTTCAGATAGTTGACTGTGCGATATGGGAGTTTTAATAGCTACAAAACTTTGTGGGATGACCAAGGTAGGAACAACTTCAGGTTGTTCGACTTCAGGATTCAGATGTTTTGGCAAAGAAGAGATAGGATCTGGATCAATTTTTGATTGAACAACTTTGGGTCCAGGAGGTATGGTCTCAACGATTGAATGGATCGTGACCATGGGTAGCTTTGAAGACTCCATTTCAACAACATTAGATGAACTGGGATGTGTGGAAACAATTTGAGCTAACTCTAGGTTAAAAGATGTTGTTTTGCCAGAGGTACGAATTATATTTGATTCGACAGATCATGATCGCCTTCGCCTACCAAAAATAACTTCCAGTGGTAAAGGTGGTTTTAAAGCTAATCTACACAAACGACGGGTGATGGGATTGTGTTCTTGCACGATTACTAATTTATTTTTTCCAAAAAAAAATAAACAAAAAGAGGGTAATGCTAGGCAAATGGGTTTACTAAGAAACTGTGAACTGCAGAATACCTCCTGGCGAACCAAGAGGTACGTTAGGTAATCTCCTTGAATGTTGTGTTCAATGTAACAAAATTTCAAGGCGGCTGACATGGTTCACTATGGATGGATAGCACCTAAAAGTTGTCCTCCCGAATATACTCGAAGGTACGTGGAGACCCAAGTCCGTATTAGCACTGTCTGATGTGAAACCGCACAGTGAGAGCACCGCTTTATACTTATTGTACTGTAACACCACCCGATATACCCAAAAGTACAGGGACAAGCTACGATATACTTACGTACATGGATTGAGGTATCACACTTGGAATGTATCACAGACAAGTTAACGACAACTGCTATGTTTTACGATGCTAGGACACGTCTCTAGCCTAGACCTTCTAAATTTTATCATTAATGTTCCAAAGCATTGTTAAGTAAATTGAGATTTATTTTATGTTGATCTTGCTTAACAATTTCCCTTTCAGGTTCACCGCGATGATGTGTATGAAATTCATAAAATGCAAGCTAAGAATGATTAAAAAAAACTTTCACTTTTAGCTTTGTCAATGAAGAACCTAGCTAATAAGGGAAGAGAGAAAATAATTTGAGAGAAAACAAATCAATGAACAAAAATAAAATCAATGAATCTCAAACTAAATGTAGATTTCCTAATGTTCCTTTGTATAAAAAGCACACAATCCTACATGCAAATGCAAGTTTTTCTTTTCAGTTTCTTTAATGTTATGAATGTAGAAAAGAAACTAGGTGCACTAGATCAATAATCAAATGCTTTTTACTTTCGAGCAATGAAGTATACAAATGAAAATTTCTCTTTTGAAGGAAAAACGAGGATTTCAACAAAAATTTCTCCTATCAAGGAAATGAAGATTTTACGACAATTTCCCCTTTCGAAAGTAAATGATTCTTAATGCGACCATAAAAACTACTTTGAAATCAACTTGTCAATGATAAAGAAAAACTTTTTTAAAACTACATTGAACAAATTATTAGTCAAAGGAGAAGAAATATATAGAGTTACTAGTCAATTGAGCATTAAACTTTTCAAAACACAACAGAAAACAAAACGGAAGAAAGGTGCAAAGTCAAATTCAAGGGAATTTGGTCCCTTTCAGGAGCCAATGTAGTCTCCAAGGGGAGGTAGTGCTCTGCAACGCAGGCTTGGAAGGGAGACAGTGCTCTGCAAAGCACTGTGCCCTGACTAAGGGTGCATTGGGTGCAGTAAAAAAAGCAAAAGCTATTGTTTGACTCACTAACTTTGCAAATTAAGCTTTTAAAAATTCTAATCTTTATGTGAAACAGCTACTGGGTGGATTTAGAAAGAAAATCAGAGACTAAAAAACCTAGAAACAAGAGAAATTATCCCCAGCGGAGTCGCCAGTTTGTTGGGCCAGAATTGTAATCTACGGATAAATTATGCTTCCCTAGACAGGTGCTAGTGTAGAAAAATAGGTGAAAGTCTATACTACCATTTCTCCTAAATCAGAATAGATAGACAGAAAGGATTGGAGGCTTACTTGTTGAGTCGCTTCCAAATGGCTCCTTCTGTTGCTTCCACTGCAACTTCAAATTCAAGCAGTTTGTTGGCTGAATGCTTCCTGCAAGAAATAACACTGAAATGGTATAAGATGCAATAATATAGATATCTATTCAAGCTAGTTAGCTAAATCAGTTAAGCATAAACTACATTCATCAACCAAGATCTTACAATATGGAAAATCAAAGTTAACATAGATGCATGTAGGGAAAAACAAGAAGTACTCTTTATTGATGATAGAAGGAGAGGTTACAACCTAGTGACTGATTTTAATTGACCTTCAAGCATAGTTTCCAAGTCTCATCATAGCATAAATCTCTCCAACAGTGGCTCTACAAACCAAGCTCTCAATTGAAAGTTCTTCAGCATTTCTCTACTCAAATTCTTCCTCCTCAAACACTTAGATCTATGTTCAATTTATAGATGAACTGTAGGTTGTTTTGAAATCAATAACTTTCCAAAAATAGGCAAGACATGTTTCCATTCATGTAGATGTCAAATGGACACTTGGATCTGAAGCTTGACACATGTGAACTCTTCTAGAAGGCACTGGCCAAGTGGAGATTCCGGAACAATGAGAATTTCGCTCCCAATGTGACCAACGCACCTTTGAATGTCGGGAAGTGCTTTGCAGAGCAGCCTTGCATGGGGCTACCTGCATATGCAATGCGCTTAGACCCCTTAGAGCCTGCATTGGTGAGCTCTCATATGTTATACAATAAGCTTCAAACCATGCAAACATTTGCTTGATGAAAGTATCGCTTGATATGCATTTTTTTCTATTCCGGAGCATATAGACACCGAGATGGATAGAGAATGACAGACCCTTGATCATTCTCTATGAGATGATTCTGTTAACTAATTCATTAAATTGAGCCCATTGACCTATAACATAGAGAAATTTATATTTCCTCCATTTGCAACCATCACTTGACATTCTGGTGTTGGGTATAGGAAAAAATTCAATTCCTTGGCTACCTTAAAATGAATAAAATTATGGGTACTACCTGAATCAATCAACATTATTACCTTTTTCTTCTTGATATGTCCTTCTATCTTGAGAGTTTGAGGAGTGGTAATTCCTTCCAATGCATTACATGATATGGTTAGACTCATTTCTTCTTCTTCTCAGCACACTTATGACCTTTAGTGTATTTGCTATCACAACTGTAGCAAAGCCCTTTTTCTCTTTTTCTTCCAATTGTTGTGGTGTCAACCTTGTTGGTTGTGGAAGTCTAGGAGTAGCAACACTTCCATCTTTATAGATGTGAGTGGTAGGCTACCTTGTCGTCATAGTTTTACATTCATTTTTCTTGCCAACCTGAATGCCTTCTCCAATGAATTAGGTTCCCAAAAGTGAACTTCATTGTGGATGTTATCCTTTAAAGTCCCTATGAAGACATCAATCGTGTGTTCCTATGGAATATCAGTTACCATTATATTCAATTTTTGGAAGCCCTCAATGTGGTCCACTACTAAACCCTTTTGTTTGAGATTTATCAATTGGCTAAAGAAGGTGTTTCTCTTTGTATCCTCGTAATGTGCTATCTTTCCTCCGTAAAAATTGACCAAGTGACAATATTTTTATGGGAGCAAAGCCATCGATACCATACAAATCTATTTTGTTCTAAATGTAAAGTTGCAATGCATACCTTTTATGTATTTTGCACATTATTGAGATCAAAATATTGCTCCATCTGTAGTATTCATGTGACAGGATCCTTGCCATCAAACTTCCTCATATCCATCTTTGGAATATGGTGGTTCTTCAATCCAACATTAGATTTTATTAAATCACAATTAACATTTATTTTGTTCTCATCATGAGTTTCCTCTACTATCTTTTTGCCATTAGGAATCATTTCTTGTATCGACTTTGACAAACTTTCCTTTAAACCTTTCATGTCTTCCTTCAAACCTTCCAATTTTTCTTCCCTACCATTCTTCAAACCATCCATCATAGCTTCCACACTTTTCTTCAAAACATCCATTTCTTTTTTTGTTTCTCTTTGCAAGAGTGAAATTTCGTGCACTTGCTCTTGTAATTTTGATATGTCATGTTGCATTTCTTCATCTTCATGAGCCATGATAGAGCCTTCTGAAG
Organism: Pinus albicaulis; assembly: GCA_034641835.2. Taxonomy (NCBI): domain Eukaryota; kingdom Viridiplantae; phylum Streptophyta; class Pinopsida; order Pinales; family Pinaceae; genus Pinus; species Pinus albicaulis. Next base: position 876,660,377 of record CM076575.1, on the reverse strand, counting down.
GCTTAATGAACATTGAATTCTTTTTAGGAGGAATTTTAGAACCAAATACTGATATCTATTCTACAATATGTCCTTGGAATAAATTCAAATTTATTCTTCAAACAAGACTTATGCAATTCAAAAAACAATACACACATTTTTCTTTCTTTTGAGGAGCTCGATATTGAAATTAAATTATATCTATGATTTCAGATCTTCAATATATGAAATTTGGCCCTGTAGTAGCACTATGAATCTTCTTTCGAATGCCATAGGTATGACCTGATTTGGATTCTTCAAGGCAAAGTTATGCCCAATCTCCCACAATGACCTAATTATGGACTGGTTCAGTAGAGAAAAGTTGTACGACATGCCACGTGTCACTTTTCCTCATTCAACTCTGAAATTGATATACAAAAAACTGCATTTTGTGTACATGTGACCAATTTTTAAAGAATTCCAATCTGACGCTCAGAGATAGAGTTATGATGATTTTACCACGATCACCTCTCTGAGATGAAATTTGGGAGCCTAAAAAAATCTTAACTTCCATAGATCATATCTCCGAAAATATTGTGAACCAAGATCTGAAATTTTTATAGCAGGCTCCACAGGATTTCAGCTTCGATTTGTAAAAATTTCAGCTTCTGAACCTTTGCAGAAACAAAGCTATAGTGAAAATTCCATGATGACCTATTTTATGTGAAATTCGGGAGCCTAAAAAAAACCTAACTTCCACAGATCATATCTCCAAAAATATTGTGAACGAAGATCTAAATTTTTTACATGACGTTCCTCAAGATTTTGGCTTCGCTTTGTAAAAATTTAAACTTCTAAACCTTTGTATAAAAAATGTTACAGTGAAAATTCCACAATGACCTGTTTGGAGAAGTGAAACCCTAGAATCCAAAGCTCTGATATCAAATGTTATGAAACCAGCTCCAAAAATAGAAGAAAAGAGAGATCAACACCTTAGAAATAAGGCAGTTAGAGGGGGAAACCTCCAATACATTACATAAATGAACAATTCTTGGATGATACAAATGAAAAGACCTCCTTTATATATATAGGATTCCATGGGGCCACAATGTAATCCTAGCCGACCTAGCAATAATAATGTAAGGGCACAATAATAACAATATGGGGGTTAAAGGGTTATAGAAATAACAATAAGTGGGTTACACTAATAACAATAAGGGACTATACTAGTAATATAGGGACCTAACATACTTCTTGCATGTAAAACATATATTTCTTTCGAAAAGAAACTAAATAAATATTTCATGGAAAAATAAAACACATTTATTTTCCAAGAGATCAAACACATACCATGTATTCTTTCATGCACACAAATGAAAATTTCCCTCTTATCCAACAGGTCTAGTCCAATAACTATGCATAATATTCACCCAAAATAAACCTAATACCATAGCTAATCCCTTTAGGTGTGAAAATACATATTATTTTTCCCAAAAGAAGGCTAACACAATCAATATTAGGTGATTGCATCTTCCTTTTCTCTAGAAATATAATACCAAAAACTTTAATTTTTCCATGCATGCAAGCGTATATGTTTCTCTAAATAATCTTACATAATAAAGCATGTGATTACTAGTTGTCCTCTCCAAGAATCTAATCCAATAATGCACACAAGGATATATTTTTCGCTTTTATTCTTTTTGAAGAGTTCTAACAAAATAAATGTTTCCTTGCATGCAAAAATATATTTTTATTTTCCAAGGAATTTAACACCCTAATTATTCTTTTTCGAGAAGATAGATAACCCACTAGTTGTTATGCATGAAATACAAAATATTTTCCTATATTTTCACACATTAGGGGGATTTGTGATATTTCCTTAAAAAGTAACATGAATAACAAATGCTTCTCAAATAACACAACCAATTTCCTTTTATGCAAAGGTTTTATGGGAAAAACGTCTCATAAAAATTATTTATATCTTTTTGCATGACTCAAGCTCCTTAGGCATGTAAACCACATAATCAATTCTAGTAGATCAAATACACTAGACCAATATTCATGTGCACCTAAGCACATTCTTTTTTCAAGAGTCCAATATTTCTCTTTAAAATTGTAATGCCTATGCATCATCAGAACATACTTGGTAATCTCTTAAATGAAATAAATTAATTCCTTTTTAAGAATTATCAACATAATTAATATGTCTATATGTACATAAAAATTTATTTTTAGCCGATTGAAAAATCAAATAGAAGCACTCTATTTTATTGTGTTTTTCCTGTTTTAGTCATCCACTTTGGACGTGGCTTATGAACATATGGAAACGAATTTCAGAAAACAAAAAGATATTTTTATTTGGATAAGGCTTGTAAAAAATACATTTCTCATTTTTTCACAGGTGTCACGGTTTTGAAGTTTCAAATGAGTATTTGCAGCCCATGTTTTCAAATTTAAATATTAAATAATTTCATGTTTTTTTCATCAACTTTGGACACAGTTTCAAAACAAATTAAACCAAGTTGTGGAAAATCCAAAGAGGTTTTTTTTTTTTTGTAACTGGTTCATTAAAGATAAACTCTCTCAGTATTTACACTGGTATTACAGTTTGGAAGATTCAAACAAATCTTTGCAGCTCATTTTTCCAGAGTTAAATATTAAATAATTCCATGTTTTTTCCATAAATTTTCGCCATGTTTTTCGAGACATGGGAAACGAAATTTTAAAATATGAAAGAGGCATTTGGCCATAAAATAATATTTTACAAAAACCTCTTTCACTTTTTATATATCTATCCCGATTTGGGAGACACAAAGGAATATTTGGACCCTATTTTGCAATAATTCATGCAATTCACAGAATTATTTTAGCCATGAATTTTTTTTAAGAATTCTAATCACATGAAATATTCTAATAGTTCAATGAATAAAACACTTATTCCTATATCCATGAAATTATATAGATGTTTTCTCAAGAACTAATCTTGATTCTTTATCATATGAACTTTTTCATACAAATGAATTCAATTATTATATCATCATGCCCCATATGCAAACAAAATAATTTTCAAAGAACATAGTTACTTACATTTTGATGCATGTTTGAAATCCATTCTTCCTTTTCCTTGGCTCCATTATCCATGTATTGTATCATTCCTCTATTTTTTTCATAGGTGTACAATAAATAGAATTAAGAAAATAGAATAGCTTTTCTAAATCTTAAAAGAATTCCATAGAGCACCCATAAATCTAATTTTTGCTAAATCACAAAAGCACTCCATAAATCTCTCATGCTTTTATTTTCAAGGTATATTTTATGTTGCCTTATGAGAAAAATATCACTTATCCATAGTTTTTCCAAAACTATTACTCATTATTTCTAAAACTTATACAAGATACCAATTAATTAAAATATAATTATTTTCAGAAGAATAAAAATTTTTGAAATAAAATAAATTCACACATAATTCTTCCAAATATTCTATAACATGATTAAAATAATATTCTTCGTGTGATATCAATATAAGAATTAATAATATTAAATATTTAACGAATTCTCATTTTACAAGACTTTTTATGGTGGCTTACATCGTGATATGATATCAATTTCCTTAAAGAGAACATCGTTCTCGATGTTCTTCTCTTGTTGGAATATTAACCTTTAATTTTGATTAAAAATTATTTAGGAAATGTAAAACAATATTTCAATCATAATACTTCCACAAAAACTCAAGGATCACTAGCCCTTTAATCATCAAAATGATAAGAAAAACTTTATCAAGTGCATGTGCTTTAATTAGGAGTTACACTAATCTTTCTCTCCCACTAGTGTTGTTTTCAAATTATTGTCTTTCTCTCCCAAAACAATTTCAATCAAATTAAAACTAATTGCATTTATCTCCAACCAGTTTCCTTGAAAATTATTGTCTTTCTCTCCCACAGTAATTTCAATTAAATTCAAACTCATGGAATTTATCTCGAGCCATTTTTCTCTAGTATATCAGGAATTTAGAGTTCAATAACTCAATATTTTAACTAACAGGAATTATTTCAGTCGCCTATGTATTTCAATATATTTCCTCTATGCATGCATATAGATAAGTCATTTCTGACATGTTCATTTACTCATAAAAATACAACCTATTTCATCGAAATTGTTTCTTAGATAATTTAATATATCATACATGCAAACTATAACACATGCGAAAAATTTGAGACATGAAATTTACATTATATTTTAACATCCAACATCTTTAGATAATTTTGAAATCAACAAAAAAACATAGACATAATTTCATCCAACTATAGTTAATTTCTAGGAATTATTGAGGAACCAAGCATATTCCACCCAAACGTCAACTATCTCCAATAGTTCCCCACCAAGCTAAGATCTACTTGCCATTAGAATCAACAACCTCATTGATTCCTTGGTGCTTTCTTCCCATCATATTTTTAGCAACATCCTGCTTTAAGGTCTGCCAACCATTTGCCTAGGCCTTTTTGTTTTATATTTTTTTGAAAAATATACTCTTATTTTTCTTTGAAGCGCACCTTTCTCTCCCACTGTGATTTATTTTACCCCACTTAGTATTTATCTCCAGCTAAGTGATTAAAATAATATTTCTCTCCCATTATGTTAATATTTCCTCTTTATTATTTTCTCCTGCGGATTTTTAGGAGACCTTTAGGGAAGGTCCATCTTGAACTTAACCACCAATATGTTTTCATAACTTGGAAAGAATTCTTCTAAAACTTTAGAGTTATTTAATGAATAACCCAACCAATGTATTCATTAACTTAATAATAAAATATTACATCATCATATCATCCCCATCATGGCTTCCATAGCCATTGAATCCAATAAAAATTCAATGTCTAAATATAGTAAATGTCTAAAAGTCCATTGTAATTTACATAATTTTCCATTTTCATATTATCATTAAGGAAAAGGAACATTTATATACACCATGTATCTATACTTGACCCTCAACATGAGTCCCACAATTTGTCAATTTACATTGACAACAATTCATCACATGTAATATAGATGGTATACATTCCAAATTTCCACACAATAAAAATCATGCAACTTAGAAAAAATACATTAACATATATTGCATACCATAGCATTATAATTTCTTTAAGGTCTTAACTTACTAACCATGAATATTATAGAAAAATAATAGTCCCATTTAACACTAAGATACAAAATGTGATTTTCTTTCTTTCTTTACCATTAGCTTGCAGCCATGTAAGCGACAACCATTGAGGAATTTTGGGAAAATAATTTGCAATCATGCAATATACAACCACTATAGATTTTTATCAAATAGTTTGCATACATGCAAACTATAACCGATGAGGAATTATAACAAATAATTTTCAACCATGCAATCTACATCCATTAAGGAATTTTAACAACAATTTGCAAGCATGTAATCTACATTCAATGAGACATTCCAACAAATAGTTGGCAAGCATGCAAACTACCACCATTGAGGAATTTTAACAACTAGTTAGCAGACATGAAATAAATTTCCATAAATATTCTTAAACTATCATAGAGATAGTAAACTATAATTTACCGAATATCACGAATCATATTAATATCATCAATGGTAATATTTCTACAAAATAAAGCAACCAACAATCCATAGGAGCGCCTAATCACAAAAGCCAACCAAATTATGAATCCAAGTCTAAACATAAATTTTTACTGGAATCAACATGGGGGTTGCATGACCTTAAGGTATTAATACCCCTTGATGTTATGATGAATCACATCTAAAAATCCCACAGATGCAATTTAAAAAAAAAAAAAAAACTTTCGATTCAATTTACCACTTTTTTCAAACACATGGAATTCAAATTTTCATCTACAACTCTACATGAAAGAAAACAAGCCACAATTATTCTACTATTACTTGTTATTTGACTCTAAGTTCACTATATGAGTGCCAATTGACTCATTGCTTATTTTTAACACCTAAAGAGGTTCTTTAATATATATATATATATTAAAACATTCCATTGTTCTCATCAGGGTTAACAACAACTTCTAAATTATTTGTTTATCAAAAAAACCATACACGCATTCATTCTTTATAAGAAATGCATTATGACTTTAGTAATTCTTTTCCACTTATTTTCTTATGCACCATAATCATTGTTCTAATATTATGCATGCAAAGGATTGGTAATTAATTTGCACTACAACAAGTGAGTGCTCAGGATTTTTCATAGGTTCAATAGACGTTTCATTGTCTTTTATCCGCATCCATATTCAAGATTCATGAAGACAAATGTTAAAGAAACATTATAACTTTCTACTCTTTCATGCGGTCATTAATCTTACATCATGCATCTCATGTTAATTTTAGTATACTACAAGTTTAATTAAAGTCATACCTGAGATTATGCCCACTAGCATCATACCTCTACTTTCTTTTTTACTTAACAATTCCCAAAAGGCACTATTGTTGCAACCCTTTTGCTCTGATACCATTTGTAGCATACCCTAGTAACCTCGTAGAAAAATGTATGGAGTTAGGAATTGTTTTCAACATTTATCAATGTGTAACTTTATAAAGTACTTTCTATATTATCTCATTAACCATATGAATAACCATCATCATCACCTAGAGAAATATTTAGTAAAAATCATAGTGAGTTACACAACCATTAATTGTCCTTGTTGTAGCATATTAACATAAATTTCCCGCTATAACTATGCATCAATTTCATGATCATTTTAAATAAATTAGTAAATCACATAATTAATAATGTAAAATTCAAAACATGAAAGAAATTAACATCATAAAAATTACACAATGAACAATCACATCATTAGACACTGATATACCCTGGGAGCCTCATAGGGTGAAAACTAGCAAACGTTTAATTTTCTTATTAAACGCTTGTGAAAGTTTTCACCCCTTACTCAATGGTTATAAGGGAGTCCATATCTTGACCATTTTCATAAAATATTACATAGAAAAATAATATTAAAGGAAACATAAGTAGCTATAAGCTATTACAATCATCATGATACCATTTACCCACAGATCCTAAATCTTTGCTTGTGTGGTGAGACTGTTTTTTTCCGTGGGTCATTTTGTAGTTGGAACTCCTAAACCTGAATGGAATAACAACTCTTATCTTCCATAAAGTTAAAATTGAACACTCCTTTTCTCAAGTCACCCTCCTTTCCTTTTTTTGTTGTCATCAACATGCTTGATATCATGATTAGATAAAATATTAATAAACTGATAATCAATCTTTATTTGTGACACTTCAACAAATATTTGTATGCATGTATAGAACATAAAAAAATTGACATGAAATTCCTTATTTAACATCATTTAACATGCAATAGTGATGCAGGAGCATCAAGCTAAATTTTCATTATTTAATTATGTAATAAGGGGGGTGAGACATTTTAATTATTTTATTAATTAAATTTCTTATTTTTAATAAATTAGGAGAGGAATTATAAATGTGAGTATTATTGTAAATATCCCTTTAATAATTAATGGATATTAGTGGAATGGGATTAGGTAGATAATCTAGGGAGTAGGAATTCTATATACAGGACTTTGTTGAGTCTAAAACTTGAATAAATCTAATTTAAATTTAGTTGAGATTTGTGTGGAGGATTTTATGGAATGGAACAAATTCATATTTTTGTATAAATAGTAGAGTTGTGTAAGGAAGAATTTAGAGAGAGTGAGGGAGTGAGAAGTGATGAATTCAGAGAGAGTGAGAAATGATTTGAGAGATTTTGTAAAGGGCCAAGAGCCGAGAGAGGCTCTCCATTGTAATATTTGGCTGAGGATTTGTTGTGTTATTTTATATCAGTATATGTTTTAGAAGCTCTCTTTTATTTATATATTCTTTGAGAAATTCTAGAATGTGTGGTTAATGAAGAGTTTTTTTTATGAGAATTTTAATAATGAAGGTATTACATGTATTTTTATATGTTGGGATCTGATTTAACCTAGAATCCTGCATCATTTGGTATTAAAGCAGGAAAGATACCTGTTTTGAATCTGCAAGTAAATTGATATGGCAATTGCAGGAAGAAATTGGAGCCTACGTTGTTGGTAAAGTCGAATTGGGCAAAGTATGAATCAAGACTGTGTATGGAAGCAAGAATGGTCGGCGTTGAATGAAATCCTCGTTGTGATCGATAGGCAGAGCTATGGCATCAAGAAATTGAAGGTGAATGAAGCTGTGTCCACACAACAACAAGGAGGAGTCCGCTCACGTTCATGGGGATGAGCAATGGTAAGTGTTACACGGTGGCTTGAAGCCCGTGATCGAGCATTATGATGCTAACGTCAATTGAAGCATCGTGACCAAACATTGCAGCAAATAGTCCACCAACCAAGTGGCTCAAACGCTCTCACGGAAAGTTAAGAGTTGCAGCTGTGATTTAAAGCACATTCCACGAGAATTGAAGCATATGAAAAGTGCATACATGGTGGTATCACATAGCGCTAAGGCGATTAAAGGTTAGTATGCGATGCCATAGTCATACCATCAGATTGTTGAAATATTCACATGTTGAAGTATTAGCATGGGAAAGGAATGGCAATGATACCATTTTTGATGAAATAACAAAGGTATGTTTCGGAGGGTTATATCATCGAGAATTAAAGCCAACAGAAATGAACTATACCTATGCCTGAATCATCATGCAAATTGTTATAATGTTATGTGAGTTTCCATTTTGGTGAAGTCTGTGTGCGAATGTGGACAAGCCACAGCATGTGAATTGTTACCATGTCAGAGTTACATTACATTGGCACCGATGAGCCAGCGTGGAAAGCACTACAGTGCTTGCATCAAGTGCCTGTGGGTTGTGTCATACCCGTGTTAGCTAAACCACCGTGGAGCCATTCCAGAGTTGTGTGTAACATACCAGTAGCATTGAAGCCCTTTTTGACGGGTGTAAGGGGTCACACTAGTGAAAAATAATAACATGGCATCATGAGATGCGTGTGTAAGTTGAAAGGATAATTAGTTTTTCAATGGTGCAAATCAACATATAATTTGTGTTTTGTAATATGAAAACGTTCATTTGCAAGTAAGGTATGGTTTTAAAATGCAATTCGTGTGGTGATGCATAGTCACAACGGTCCCTTGCGAATACAACAAACATAGTAATGGGATTTCTTGACAACTTCAAAAATAATGCAACATTTTCTTTCGAATCAGTGATTTGTATGAAGAGTGAAAAAAATATGAATCGGAGTGGCACAATTGAATTATGAGTCAAGGGAAAAGGTATGACTGAGCATGTTATGTGTTGACATTTTTGGGTTTTCTTAATTGAACTTATAAATAAGTATTTTGCGGAGATGATTTATGTCAGCATGTTGCAAATAAAGAGGTATAAGGTTTTATCGCCATGTTAGTTTTAAATAAATTTAAGTTTCGCTTAAATGAATGGAAAGGGAGAATGTGCTAATCCTGGGTGATATAGAGGGGAACATCCTTTTTTATGTGAAAGGGTTTATTATGTATAGTGTGGATTCTTAGCAGTCTTGGTTGTGTAAATTTGAATCAAGGCTTGTAGTTGGCAATAGTTCTTTTTGAAGATTCAGATTTTTTAATTAAATGAGAATTGCAGAGAATGCATGTTTGATGAAGAAATTAAAAGGATATCGGTCTTTGAGTTTGAAAGATGATAGCACATATAGATACAGTGTAGGTGAGAGATGGAACAAGATCACATAGAGATCTTGAAGGTGAGATGATATGTTTTATTTTAGCTCTAGTTTGAAGATGATATTTGCATAATTTAGGTTACAGACAGGTGAAGATCTCAGCAAATGAAGATCACAGTTTTAAAAGTACTAATGAAATATACTAGTAATAGTTTCTGAATGAAAGAAAAGTGTGGAGCAGAACCCTGAATAATTCCAACAGAGATTGGATAAAAAGGACAGTGGTGTTCTTAAAAAGTGCAGATGAGTTGAAGCCTAGAGGGAGCAGAGAGGATTCTTAAGACGTTCCAGAGAATAGAGAACCATTTCTTGCCAAAAGACCAAGTCTAGAGAGGGGATTGGTGAGGTAATTGGTAGCAGAGGTGACTTGTTGTTGTACAGGCTTTAGTACAACTCATGGTGAATGAGTGATGAACTCATGAAGATAGAGATAAACATGACTACTGAAGGTCATTACAGAGGTTTTGAAGAATACCACAACAAAAGAAAGGAGAAAGAAGATGCCAAGTCAAATGGCATGAGAATGAGTCAAGAGCAGATTGATAGAGAGAGAGATGAGATAAATTTCCATCTTGAGTTGTTGATGGAAATGTTACGGAGAAGTAAAGTAGACCAGAGATACGGATGGAGTGTGAAGAGGAAAGTCAAATGGCAGAGATTGCAAGTGAAGTGGGAACATAGAGTGAATGTTCAATTAAAGGAAGAGTTACTCATTTTAAAGGAAGATTTGATATGTGAGCCAGAATATGGCCCATTACTTTTTGAAAGTAATGATGTGACAGAAGAGAAATCTACAGAGGAACTGAATCAAATTAAGGATTCAGAGTAGTGAGGAGATATGATGACTGAAGCATCAAGTGAGACCACAAGGTCTTATGTTTTTAAGACTAATGAATTGTGTGTGATTGCAGGTACATCACAGGGTGGTGAACAAACTTTGAAGTTTGTTAAGGAGGAGAATTTGAATGTGGAATCTGTTCAGAATGATACTGAGGTAGCAAGATCTCTGAAAGAAATGAAGACAGAGGGGTCTCATGGAAATATTCAGCAGAATATTGAAGCAAAGGAAGAAGGGCCATCTGATGATTGGTCAATTGAAAATGAAGGTATCGAAAATTGTGTGAAATTTCCAAGTTCTACTCCAATTTAGATTGTTAAGTTATATAGAAAGTTAAATCTTCAGAGAAGAGAGTTGGAAAAGCAGAGGATCTATACTTAGGGTGAGTTGTTGAAAGAGCAAGACAAAGAAATTGTCTTGAATAATAATCAGGAAACAAAGGATAAGGGTGTAGGAATGATTCAACAAATCGAAGAAGTTCATTATTGTGAACCAGAACATGGAGACATCGTTGAAAAAATGATATGGAGGAGGGACTAGCTGACAGTCTCATGGAGGAATTAAATTAGCATACTGATGTGCTGATGGAAGAAGAAATTTTTTAGCAACATACTGAAATATTTCCAGAGAAGAAAGAGGCACTGAGGCCTCATGTTTTTTTATTTTAATAATTGTTTTGTGAGTACAGGTTTTATTACATATGCTGGAGAAGATCTACTGAACATAGAAATTGAATTGATAAGGAGGATAATGATGAAAGTATCCCAGAAGAAGATAGCAACAATAAAACAAAGAAGAAGCAACAAGAGGAAGACATCAGATGACTATGAAAGCATAGCCAGTGGGGCAATGCAACATAAAGTGTGGAGACCTAGAGAAAACCAACAAACAAAAGCATCAACAAATGGAAAATTACAGAACAAGATATGGGATCCAGGAAGACAAAGATCCAAAACACATGATCAGGCGATCATGGTTAATTTCAACCTTGGGAGTCTGATGCAGGAGCATGAAGCTCAATTTTCATTATTTAATTATGTAATAAGGGGGGTGAGACATTTTAATTATTTTATTAATTAAATTACTTATTTTTAATAAATTAGGAGATAAATTAGAAATGTGAGGACTATTGTAAATATCCCTTTAATAATTAAAGGGTATGAGTGGAATGGGATTAGGTAGATAATCTATGGAATAGGAATTCTATATACGGGACTTTGTTGAGTCCAAAACTAGAATAAATCTAATTTAAATTTAGTTCAGATTTGTGTGGAGGATTTTATGGAATGGAACAAATTCATGTTTTTGTATAAATAGGAGAGTTGTGTAAGGAAGAATTCAGAGAGAGCGAGGGAGTGAGAAGTGAGGAATTCAGAGAGAGTGAGGAATGATTTGAGATATTTTGTAAAGGGCCAAGAGCCAAGAGAGGCTCTCCATTGTAATATTTGGCCGAGGATTTGTTGTGTTATTTTATATTAGTATATGTTTTATAAGCTCTCTTTTATTTATATATGCTTTGAGAAATTGCAGAATGTGTGGTTAATGAAGAGTTGTTTTTATGAGAATTTTAATAATGAAGGAAGTACATGTATTTTTATATGCTGGGATCTGATTTAACCCAGAATCCCTACATCAATTAGTAAAAAATAAACCACTATCAAGCCCCATATTTCCAACAAGCACTAACAAAATCTTGCATGCATTTTCATATTATTTCCAAAGGAAAGCTAACATACTATATAATGATATTGTGCATGGAAATGCATAACAATCTATCAATATATCTATCCCAACAAGCAATTTCCTTTGTGCTTACTCTTATTTTTTCTTTTCCAAAGGGATTAACGCAATAGATTCTATACATATGCATGTGAATGCATGTTATTTTCCAAAAACATATTTTCCACACAAGAGATATACATAATGGCTATTATGTATAACAATACCAACTCTATTTCAAAGAAAGTTAACATACTAATTATAATTTTGTGCATGAAATGACATAGCTTGTTCTTCTTGCATGTAAAACATATATTTCTTTCCAAAAGAAACTAAATAAATATTTCATGGAAAAATAAAAATATTTATTTTCCAATAGATCAAACACATACCATTTATTCGTTCATGCATGGAAAGCAACATTTCCCTCTTATCCAAAATATCTAGTGCAATATCTATGCATAATATTCTCCCAAAACAAATCTAATACCATAGCTAATCCCTTTAGGTGTGAAAATACATATTATTTTTCCCAGAATAAGGCTAATGCAATCAATATTATGTTATTTCATCTTCCTTTTCTCTAGAAATATAATACCAAAAACTATACGTTTACCATGCATGCAAGCATATATGTTTATCTAAATAATCTTACATAATAAAGCATGTGATTACTAGTTTTCCTCTCCAACAATCTAATAAAATAATGCATAAAAGGATATATTTTTATCTTCTATTCTTTTTGAAGAGTTATAACACAATAAATGTTTCCTTGCATACAAATATATATAATTATTTTCCAAGGAATTTAACACCCTAATTGTTCCTTTTCCAAAAGATAGCTAACTCACTAGCTATTATGCATGAAATACAAAATATTTTCTTATCATTTGACACATTAGAGAGATTTGTAATATTTCCTCAAGAAATAACATGAATAACAAATTATTCTCAAATAACACAACCAAATGCCATTTATGAAAAGGTTTTATGTGAACTACTCTGCAAAAAAGTTATTTATATACTTTTGCATGACTCAAGCTCTGCATGCATGTAAATCACATAATAAATTCTAGTAGATCAAATATACTAGATAATTATTCTTGTGCACATAAGCACATACTCTTTTCAAGAGTCCAATATTTCTCTTTAAACTTTTAATGTCTATGCATCATGAGAACATACTGGGTAATCTATTAAATGAAATAACTTAATTGACTTTAAAGAATTATAAACATAATTATTATTTATGTATGTACATAAACAATTATTTTTATTCAGCTGAAAAATCAAATAGAAGCACTATGTTTTACTCTTCTTTTCATGTTTTAGTCATCCACTTTGGACACAACTTACGAATATGGAAACAAATTTTAGAAAACAAAATATTTTTTTGTTTGACATAGGGTTATTAAAAATAACCTCTCTCATTTTTTTCATAGGTGTCATGGCTTTGAATATTCGAACGAATTTTGCAAGCAAAATTTTCCAAATTTAAATATTAAATAATTCCCTATTTTTGTCACAAAATTTGGACACGGTTTCCAAAAAAATTAAACCATCTTTTGGAAAACCCAAAGACATTTTTGTTTGTAATGGGTTCATTAAAATAAAATTATCTCATTTTTTACACAGGTGTTACCATTTGGAATATTCAAATGAACTTTGCAGCTCATTCTTCCAGATTTAAATATTAAATAATTCCCTATTTCTGTCATCAATTTTAGACACGGTTTGCGAGACATGGGAAGTAAAATTTTAAAATATGAAAGAGGCTTTTGGTAACCACGTCCTCTTTTATAGAAACTTCTTCCACGTTTTACATATATATCCCGGTTTGGGAGATACAAAGGCATATTTGGACCCTATTTTCCATTAACTCATGCAATTCACCGAATTATTTTAGCCATGGAAAAATTTTAATAATTTATAGCACATGAAATCTTCTAAGAATGCATTCAATTATTATATCATCATGCCCCATATGCAAAAAAATTAATTTTCAAAGAAAATAGTTAGTTATCTTTTGATGTGTGTTTCGAATCCCTTATCCTCTTCCTTGGCTCCATTCTCCATGTATTCTCTCATTTCTCCTCTATTTTTCTCATAGGCTTACAATAAATAGAATTAAGAAAATGGAATAGCTTTTATAAATATTAAAAGCATTCCATAAAGCACCCATAAATCTGATTTTTCCTAAATCACAAAAGCACTCCATAAATCTCTCATGCTTTATTTTTCAAGGTAGATTTTATTTTTCCTTAGGATAAAAATATCGCTTATCCATAGTTTTTACAAAACTATTACTCATTATTTCTAAAACTCATACAAGATACCAACTTGGAAATGTAATTTATTTATATAGAAGAATATAAATTCTTCTAAATAAAATAATTAAGAAATAATTCTTCCAATTTTATTATAATTAATAATTACAAGAATATTCTCCATGTAATATCAATATGAGAATTAATAATATTTAATTATTTAACAACCCTCATTTGACGAGATTTTTTACGGTGGCTTATGCCAGGGATATTATAGATTAGTAGGAGAAGGGTCTTAATCCTTTCTCTAAAGACCTCATGTCTCTCGTGTTTTCCTACTTCATTAAATTTTGAGTCATTGGAGTTCATTAGAGATGATTTAGCCTTTATGAAGCTCCTCTTGACTATTTTATGCTCGCAATATACAATCTCACTGACTTAGTTATGGTTTACTAATTTGTAGACATTAAAATAATTTATTTATTTCTGACCCTTGTCAAAAACAAAAAATTCTCATGTGAGCATCCTGTGAAAAGGCTATATGTTTTGGGGACATTAACCATCAAAATGAAAAAAATTATTGTACAATATAAACACTAGAGCCCAACATACATGATTGTGATAGGTTATCACCAATGAAAAGTATTGTATTACAAAAAAGAAAATTGTTGGTGTGATCACCATGTTATATTGAATTTTGTTCATATCCAGTATTGTTTGTGGAATGCCTCCATGAGATATCTCATATTGAGTAGCAGGAGAAGATTCTCAACCCTTTATCCAAGGGCCTCCTATCTCTCATGATTGATTATGGATCCCCAAGAGGATATGGAAGGTTTTTTTTTCCTTCTTTCTCATCTTCCGCTTTCATACTTCCATATAAATATGGAGGATTCTACACTATTATTCAAATCAATAATTTTTTGTTCTGATGATAAATCGAGTGAAGACAAGAGGGGTTTTGGAGAGAATTGATTTAATGTTATATGGTAGTAAATTGTGTCTCCAAGGCTTAAAAATATTACAATGTAATCAGATAGAGTCATGGACAATGGAGAGGCACCTCGCTGAACATGTTCAACCACTGAGATGTCATGTTTTCTACTTGGAATATTAGGAAACTACATTCTTTGCTTTAGTTTATAATTCAAAATATGAATTCCAACCCAATTTAATCAATTTGGAATTTTAGGAATTAACATTTCATAAGTGTTCTTATGCATAAATATTTTAAAATAATATGTTATGTTTCCAACCAACTATATAATATGTTATGAATTGAACAAAGTTAATGGCAAGATCTTTACGGTGAGGACCAAAGGGTTAAACAATGTTTCTTTATGGAGTGCTCATATCCTAGGGTCTATGTTAATTGGACACATTATCTATTTTACGTTCCTTAGTAAGAAGAAAAGAGGGCTTCTTGGTGTGGCTATCATTGTAGTACTCGACACTACAATCTAGGGAGGTTTTCTCACAAATCAACTAAGATAGCATAGAGATAATCTCTCGGAGAAAATTGATTTAACAATCTATGGCGTAGCTTTTATAGGGCCATTTATTTTATATTTCACAAGTGGATTACCAGAAGCCATGTTCTAGACTCCGTATTATTGGATGATTGGAGCTTTTGCATATGACTTCCATACTTTGATCAAATATAGTGGACTCTTCAAAGCTATGTATAGTGCAAGAAAAGTAGTGAGATGGGATACAAATAGGCAGAGTTTTTCTATACTAGAGGAGCTTATCATAAACTAGATGTTTATTAAAATCAACTATCCATTCTTAATTATCACAATTACCTTGGCTATATATTATTGTGAGACTATTACTTCCACTGAACAAGCAAGATCTGAAGTTGAAGAGAGGATTTAGAAATTATACAACATGCATGTATATCTTGGATTCACCCGATCTAACAATGTACTAAAGTTAAAAACGGAATCACTTCTACGAATATTTTGCGGAATTAAAAATAAAATCTATAACTACATGAAGTAAATAAGAATCAAATCAAACAAAACAAAAATAATTTCCCAGGGAAAACTTGCCACTCAAAACCCCACTATCTTCTATTATATATTCAACACGGATCATAAAAAAATTACATACAAAAATCTTCTCACAAGAGCCCTCCAGTACTCAGGTAATTGTATCACACTGATCAATACTTGGCTAATTTACTGCCTCCAGACAGCCTACATTGCTTACACAATCCCTCATGAATGCAATCCCTAAAATATAGGAATTATGGCCTTCCTTGACAGCGCAAGTATCATGGACACTCCAGTGGGTGTTTGGTTGCATGCGTGCAACCCAATAATCCTAAAACTAATAGCCAACATTGGCTTGAGGGGTCCTAACCCAAGTTCGGAGGTTAAGGTTTTCCAACAAACCCCTATACTGCTAGCCCTTTCGGCAATGACCTACTTGCGCAGGCCAAGGTCTCACCCAAAGTAGTATGGGAGGGTACTGGAACTAGGTTTCCGCACCCTGAGAGGGAGTAGGTAATTTGAGGTATATTTGCATTATAACTTACTAGGTTCACACAGAATGAGTCTATTCTCAGCTCCTTTAACAGTGTAACTTGAATATAACTATAACAAGGCTATCAGATCTAATCAGTACATTCACATCCATGTGCGCATTACTAAATATCATCAAAGAGCACTATAATCATAGCCAATTTCAGATCATATATATACTCATGCCAATTCTAGAACACAGATACATTCACAACTTAAAGAAATATCACAAATGTGCTTTAGTAGTAAATATAACCAATTTAGACAACACACAGATACTTCAACAATACTTTGCATTCATTAATATCAAAGATTCACTTACAACCCAAACACAGCCTGTGCACACAGCCTAGCAAGGTTCACGCACAACAGGAGTAAGGATCGTCGTGCACACAACCAACAGGAGTCCTTACCGAAAAGCAACCCAAACAGATATTAATAATTCATACGTAGCATCAATCTATCGACGTACTTCTTACTAGACCGAAATATATATATATATATATATATATATATATATATATATATATATATATATATATATATAATATTGTAGCCTTCGCTATCCTATGGTATGTAAACCGTGGTTTGCGTACCCTAGAGATACCCTTTAACTTGTTACAAAACATTAGAGGCTTTGACCCACCCCAAGACCCATACATAGGACTGACTATTACAAAATTATAAAAAAACACAGCTCAGGGACCCCTGTTCTAATAGGCCCCAAACACAATCTTGTGACTCATCCTGACTCACTGTGGCCGTGGCGTTTGCATCTTCGCCTAAAGCTGCTTGATTGCATCAACCAGTCAGGGCGGTGTTTAGGTCCTATAATAATAGGATTCATAATTTTTGAAATGACTTTAATTAGTCTTGTAATATGTACATACATTACTTTCTTCAAGTTGTTTTCCCATATTAGAAAATAAAAAATGAAAAGAGGGTAAAATTCCTAAAAGAAAGATCAAAGGACTTGAAAAGAAAAGATCAAAAAGAATAAAAATGGACCCCAAAAACAAAAAAATAAACAATAATAAGACTTGAAAGTGATGCAAGTCAAAATGCCACTACTATTTACTTTTACTGCAAAAATAATGATTATGTACAACTTGTTCAAAATGCCATAATCCATGATGAGTTAAATAGTTTAATCTTAACTTTTCATGCTTTAAATTTCATGTTTATAGATAGAGAATAAAGATATGTCAAACTATTTAAACTTGAAAAATAAGTAGATAGTTAGAGAATAAATGAGGAGCTCAAGAGTTTAATATGAACCCTCAGATGAAATAAGGTTAGAATTAGATAGTTTTATGCTTTAAAAGAAAAATGGATTTGGGGTTGCAAACCTAAATACACCCATGCAAATGAAGTTAAAAATGTTAGAATAATGATGGGTAGGTAGAAAGTGGTTGTGCAAGGCATGTAATAAAACATCATCTGGTAAATTACTAATTTCCCCTCCCCCACAATGTTCTAGTATTCAAAACCTCCAGTTAAAGAGGCTCAGAGCATTTCTCTACCGGACCCAAGGCTTACTGACTAATTAGTAAAAGTACTGAATTATGTTCATAAAATCCCATTTCCTCAACATATTCACCCTTTTCCAAAAATATAATCCTTTTTCTTAAGTTAAAATACCTTTTTCTTAGAAAAAGTAAAAACCCCGGTTAATTAATCTCATTTCATGCAAAAATATTCAAAAACCCACAAAATACAATTTAGCCTAAGTATTATGTGTAAATATTTAAAATGGGACAATTATTGTGCTCAAATGCCTATTTTTACACTTTGCTTAGTTTATTTTATGTATTTTCATTCATTACATTCATTTCATATTAATTTTAACATATTGTATTAATTCCTTTATATAAAACCCCTTCCCATATATATATTAATTCCTTTATTTTTAATATCCCAAACCCATTATATTAGCTTGAACCTATGGTTTAAAATAACCATGTGACAAATATCCCCGCCTATCTCCCCATAGGGTAAAACTCATTTTATATAATATTAACCCACCCCTCGCAATATACATAAATATTAGACATTTACTGTGTAAACACATATCCCGCCTGCTACGTTATAACATTATGTTTATACTTTTAAACTACATTTAAATGTATTAACCAACCCCGATACATAAAATTTCCTAGGCCCCATGCCCAAAATGCTAAGCAACTCTACCAATTAATCTCCACCATTTGCACACCTTCCTCTAGATCTAACGATACAGATGCCATATCACATTTCTAAAAGCACGATCAGTAATAATTTTAAGACTTGTGAAATAATTAGTTTCATTCCCTTCTCTCTCCTCCATGCGGCGCTTTATAATTCGATCACATTCGATCCGAAGAAACCACTTACCACCCTGATCCCATGCAATAACCACTGATGGTTTTCTCCTTCCGACGCCAAAACCACCCATCCTCTAATTTGACCGCCATTCAATGCTTAACCTATTTTAACCTAAAAACACTATAAAACTTCATAACATGCACAGTTAAGACCTTTATGCATTCTCTGTCCATTTTTAAGCCTTCCTGACAGTAAAATCAAGCATTGTACTCCATTTTTCGCCCAAAGAACTAGAAAATCTATTGAAATCATTGTAGAGACCACTTAAAGCTTCCAATTTACTTCAAAAAATCTTCAACAGCCATCAGAAAGCCCTCCAAACGCTCGAAAAACCCCCGATAAATGTAGAAAAGCCCTCTACGCTAGATTTAAAGATTTAATTACTCTTTTTATGTGTAGATTTAATGGTGGAAACGCATAAAAACATTCCAAGGTTCAAAAAATGTTTTAATAAAAAACTGGGTGACGATCGAGAGGTTTATTACATCTTTATGGGAACAGAGGCAAAGACCACGCTTAATCACCAATGAATCATGATCCTCGGTGGATTATTAAAACCCTCCAACAGAAAAATAATACACACCTGCAGAACAAACACAAACAGAAGGTACATTGAGAAGAAAAGAAATTCAAAATACTGTAACAAGGCAGTGAAGGTTAAAGGGCTAAACATAGATCAAATGATAAATAAAAAATATTACCCACAAAGACAGGAGATCAAAGGTTTAAATGATAAAGTCAAAGAGTAAATGAAAAATAAAGGAGAATCAGTCATAAAAATAATGATAAAGGCAGAGCTAAAGAAAAATACAGTGAGGCCAATAGTTAAAAGGATAAATCAAGTTAAGAGGCCTAAATCAGAAATTAAAGATAAAATAGAGGCAGATAATACACAAGGTCACATTTGAATGAAAAAAAAATGTCATTTGCTTCTTCAAAAAGATATTTTTTCTCACCTACAACATGTTTTCTTTCAATAAAACATCAAACAGTGAAAACATAATAGTCAAAGAATATCAGAGGTAAAGAGTATCAGATGAAAGAGTATCATATAAGAAGATAATATCTCAAAAAATATTTGAAATATCTTTTGCCAGCATTAGAGACAACAAGGAAGCCAACTGCACCCAATCCAAAACAACACTTCTATTTTATTTAGATAAATAGGACAACTTGCTAAGTTGTTAAGAAGCTATCACTATTTTGTTGTAAAAGATATTTTATTTTCCTCAAAAAAATCCTATGATTATTCTAGGATATTTTGTAAACATTTTGTATATATACTTCAACTTTTGAATTATTATTGTGGGATAAATTGCTAAATATTTCTATAGTCAATATTTATGTACCTGAAGGCTTTTTGTAGCAAGTTCAAGTAGCATACTCGATAAAATCATCTAGCATCATATTTCAGGATTCATGTGATGAGCCATTGAAGTGAAGTACTTTCTATTGTCATTGTTTATCTTCTTATGTTTTACATGCATCCATATATGTGTTCTAA
Organism: Pinus albicaulis; assembly: GCA_034641835.2. Classification (NCBI taxonomy): domain Eukaryota; kingdom Viridiplantae; phylum Streptophyta; class Pinopsida; order Pinales; family Pinaceae; genus Pinus; species Pinus albicaulis. The sequence continues at coordinate 876,639,469 of CM076575.1, read as the reverse complement.
ATTTGAATTATGAACTAGGAATATTATTACAGAATTTGTTAAGAGCACCCTATCTTTAACTAGTTATCATTTCTATGTTTTATGTTGAGTTCCAGGGTAGGCGACCCTTAATTTCTCCCTCTTTCAAATGACCCCTGTCTTATCCTTCCTTATCCGGATCAAAGAATCCTTAATTAATCTTTGTCTCAATAAAACCACTTCACCAATCAGCGTTCCAAGATCTTCAATGACTTGTCTATATTGCCCTGCAAATATTTGACTTTTTGACCTTGATCCTAGTCCTGTTTGCTTGACATTTGACTCCTTAGGCCAATGGAAAAACATATCTAACACTATCCATCTCATTAAGTGATTTTTCTCACCAAACCAAAACAAGCCAAACCAAACCAATTTTCACATGATAACTAGCCTAATATTATATAATTAAAACAAAGTTAAATCTTATAGAGAGATCCCTCTCTGAACCCTAAGAAGGCTAGATCCTAGAGTTTAAAAGTTGGTTTGTGGTTACCTCTAATGTTCTTTGACTAAAAATCAAAATCTCACAACTTAATAATTATTAGAGTGATAACATATTGGCGACTCCACTGGGGAAGACTAACATTTTCTTCAAAAATATTTTACAGGTTCAGATCTGATCTATGATGGTGGACAATGATAAGACATACAAAGGTTAAAATAATTCACCTGGGGACTTCATTGTCCAAGATCCAAAGCTTCAAATTTTAGAAGAAATTCCATAACCAAATAATTCATATTCCAAATCATTAATGGTAATACAAGATGACAGGGTTTGTGGCAAACCTTTCATCTCATGAGATTTTCAATAAATTCAGGGATGGGTTATTAGAATTTCAGCTTGATGACAATTTTCTAAGAGCTATATTTCTTGTTTTGAAATCAATAAAATGTTCTCCTGAACTCAAAATATGTGTTCTTGAGTTAGTTTCTGAAAAATATGAAAATGGCATTAAACTTTTTCATTCTCAAATTCAGTCTTATAATTTTTGAGATCCTAAAAAATTCTTGGAAAATATTCCTTCTCCAAAGCAAGAGGAAATTGTACTACCTTTTGACTTTCAGATTGAGGATGATTATGCTTTCAAGTACAAGACTGAATAAATAGTTTTAGGGTTTAATATTGAGGATACAACTAATCAATTAGTCATTTAAGGCCTAGAAGAACAAATCATACATCATTATTTTGATGATCCTATATAAAATTATATGGAGATTATTTTTAGCTCAAGTCTGCAAACATGTTTTCTCTATGAGGATCAAATACATTAGTAGTTTCCATTACACATCATATATTTGATTATGAAGACACATGATCAAGTTATGCTTCCAAGTTTGATGACAAGTAGTAAAATTATCCATTCATTTCTACCACTACTTGACTGGCTTCATTGGCATTTTTGTATTACTTGATTCAACAAGATTATCAATAGATGAGAGTAGGTAGATGAGTGAAAATAAGCTCGGAATTCTGAGCATATTTTCAGTTTCAGTTCAGTTTCTTTTCATATTTTAGTTTGCAAAAAAGTTTTGGTTTTAGTATGAGATGTCCAGTTACAGATTATATGACAAAGCATGTTGCATATCTAGGAACATCCCAATAGAGAAGGTTACTGATCTTAAATTTCTTGAAATTTCACCAGGAAATGCCATCCCCATTTGGAGCCACTGTTCGAGTCCTATTATAATAGGATTCATAATTTTTTAAATGACTTTAATTAGTCTTGTAATATGTACATACATTTATTTCTACAAGTTTTTTTCCCATATTAGAAAATAAGAAATGAAAAGAGGGTAAAATTCCTAAAAGAAAGATCAAAGGAATTGAAAAGAAAATATCAAAAAGAATAAAAATTGACCCCAAAAACAAAAAAATAAATAATAATAAGACATGAAAGTGATGCAAGTCAAAATGCCACTACTATTTATTTTTACTTCAAAAATAATGATTATGTGTAGCTTATTCAAAATGCCATAATCCATGATGAGTTAAATAATTTAATCTTAACTTTTTCATGCTTTAAATTTCATGTTTATAGATAGAGAATAAAGATATGCCAAACTGTTTAAACTTGAAAAATAAGTAGATTGTTAGAGAATAAATGAGGATCTCAACATTTTAATCTGAACCCTCAGATGAAATAAGGTTAGAATTATATAGTTGATGCTTTAAAAGAAAAATGGATTTAGGGTTGCAAGCTTAAATGCACCCATGCAATTGAAGTAAAAAATGTTAGAATAATGATGGATAGGTAGAAAGCACCTGTGCAAGGCATGTAATAAAACATCATCTGGTAAATTACTAATGTCCCCTCCCCCACAATGTTCTAGTATTCAAAACCTTTAGTTAAAGAGGCTCAGAGCATTTCTCTGACTTCTGTTGAGAACAGACCCAAGGCTTCATGACTGATTGGTAAAAGTGTTGGATTTCCTTCATAAAAGCCCATTTCCTCAACATATTCACCCTTTTCCAAAAATATAATCCATTTTCCTAAGTTAAAATACCTTTTTTCTTAGAAAAAGTAAAAACCCCTCTTAAGTAATCTCATTTCATGCAAAAACATTCAAAAACCCACAAAATACAATTTAACCTAAGTATTATGTGTAAATATTTAAAATGGGACTATTATTGTGCTCAAATGCCTATTTTTACACTTTGCTTAGTTTATTTTATGTATTTTCATTCATTTCATATTAATTCTAACATTTTGCATTAATTCCTTTATATAAAACCCCTTCCCATATATATATAAATTGCTTTACTTTTAATATCCCAAACCCACTATATTAGCTTTAACCTATGGTTTAAAATACCCATGTGACAAATATCCTTGCCTATCTCCCTATAGGGTAAAAACTCATTTTATATAATATTAACCCACCCCTCATAATATACATAAATATTACACATTTACTGTGTAAATACATATCCCGCTTGCTACATTATAACATTATTTTTATACGTTTAAATGTATTAAAAAACCCCGACACATAAGATTTCCCAGGCCTGATGACCAAAATTCCAAGCAACTCTACCAATTAATCTTCGTCATTCGCACACCTCCCTCCAGATCTGACGATCGAGATGCGATATCACATTTATAAAAACACAATCGGTAATCATTTTAAGATTTGTGAAATAAGTAGTTACGTTCCCTTCTCTCTCCTCCACGTGGCGCTTTATAATTGGATCACATTTGATCCAAAGAAACCACTTACCACCCTGAGCCCATGCAATAACAACTTATGGTTTTCTCCTTCCGGCACTAAAACCACCCGTCCTCTGATTTGACAGCCATTCAATGCTTAAATTGTTTTAACCTAAAAACACTATAAAACTTCATAACATGCATAGTTAAGCCCTTTCTGCATTCTCTGTCCATTTTTAAGCCTTCCCGACTAAAAAATCAAGCACTGTACTCCATTTTTCACCCAGAGAACTAGAAAAGCTATTGAAATCCTTGCAGAGACTGCTTAAAGCTTCCAATTTACTTCTAAAAAAATTCAACAGCCATCAGAAAGCCCTCCAAACGCCTGAAAAACCCCCGATAAATGTAGAAAAGCCCTCTATGCTGGATCTAAAGATTTAATTATTCTTTTTATGTGAAGGTTTAATGGTGAAAATGCATAAAAAATTTCCAAAGGTCCAAAAATGTTTTAATAAAAAGCTGGGTGATGATCCAGGGGTTTATTACATATTTATGGGAATAGAGGCAAAAACCATTCTTAATCACTGATGAATCATGATCCTCGGTGGATTATTAAAACCCTCCAGTAGCAAAAGAATACATACTTGCATAGCAAACACAAACAGAATTTACATTGAGAAGAAAAGACAGTTAAAAGACTGTAACAAAGAAGTGAAGGTTAAAGGGTTAAACACACATCAAAAGATAAATAAAAAATATTACCCACAAAGAAATGAGATCAAAGGTTTAAATCATAAATTCAAATATTAAAGGAAAAATAAAGGAGAAATAGTCATATAAACATAGATAAAGGCAGAGCTAAAGAAAAATACAGTGAGGCCAATAGTTAAAAGGATAAATCAAGTTAAGAGGCATAAATAAGAAATCAAAGATAAAACAGAGGCAGATAAGACACAAAGTCACATTCAAATGAAAAAAAAAATCATTTAATTCTTCAAAAAGATATTATTTTCCACCTACAACATGTTTTATTTCAATAAAACATCAAATAGTGAAAATAGAACAGTCAAAGAATATCCGAGGTAAAGAGTATCAGATAAGAAGATGATATTTCAAAACATATTTGAAATATCTTTTTCCAGCGTTAGAGACAACAAGGCAACCAGCTACAACCAATCCAAAATAGAACTTCTATTTTATTTGGATAAATAAAATAGCTTGCTAAGTTGTTAAGCAACTGTCACTATTTTTTGCAAAAGATATTTTATTTTCCTTATAAAATCCTATGATTATTCTAGGTTATTTTCTAAACATTTTGTATATATACTTCATATTTTGAAGTATTATTGTGGAATAAATTTCTGAAGATCTCTATAGTCAATATTTTTATACCTGAAGGCTTTTTGTAGCAAGTTCAAGTAGCAGACTCGATCAAATCATCTAGCATCATATTTCAGGATTCATGTGATGAGCCATTGAAGTGAAGTACTTTATACTGTCATTGTTTATCTTCTTATGTTTTACATGCATCCATATATGTGTTCTAAATTTGAATGATGAACTAGGAATATTATTACAGGATTTGTTAAAAGCACAATGTCTTTAACTAGTTATCATTTCTATGTTTTCTGCTGATTTCCAGAGTAAGGAACCCTTAATTTCTCCCTCTTTCAAATGAACCCTCACTAGCACATTTTGGCCCATTTTACGATGGCCAATTCTTCATTATTCCGAAACATAGGCGTCGCAAGAGCGACAACTTAAGGTCGGGAAAAATGTGGTTATCCATTACGTCGCAATCCCGACACTTCAATAAAGTGTCAGAAGAGCGACACTATTTCCGACGTTTCCAAACAACCGTCGCTCTTCTGATGTTTTCCAAACCATTGCTCTTCCGACGTTTTACAAGCCGTCTCTCTTCCGACGTCTTCCCAACCATCTCTCTTCCAACATTTGTATACTGTCGCAATTCCAACGATATGTGGTCCGATGTTTTGAAAATCTCTCTTTCGACGCTTATGTAATGTCACTAATTTGATGGAAAGGTAAAGATATTTAAAAAAGGAAACGGAACGACGCAACGTGTTAGGTGTCGGTCTTCCGATGAAAATGTAAAAATATTTTAAAACGAAACGTTGCTCTTGCGACGTGTATGGCATCGGGCTTCCGAAAAAAGAGTAAAAATAGTAAAAAATGAAACGTCACACTACCGACATGTATGGCGTCAGTCTTCCAAAACTGGGGTAAAAATATTTTTAAAAAAAGTATCGTCGGTCTTTCGATGCAAGGCTAAAATATTTAAAAAAAAATAAAACAATCGTGTAACATATATAAACTTCATAAAGAACTATAGATGCCAAATCGATGCCAATTTGGCCAGACTTTTGAAGGAATCCAATTATAAAACGAAGGACCTTATGGAGTATATATGAAAATAATGATATCAGTGAATATTTGGAGGATGGATGTGGAGAGCTCTAAATGCAAAGGTGTCTGATTATTGGCACCCGCTCTGACTTGTTTACTCTGGTTACTATATTCATATGAAATTACACAGTTACACTGTGAATAATAACTCAGATGCCAAAGCGATTCCAACCCATCGTGTCACAGGAACGAGTGAAAACTTTTCATATTATATTAGTCACTGTAATGGTGCCAACCAAATACAACAAGCATTAAATTCCTCGTGTCTCCATAAAGGCATACGAATGATTGGGTGTGCATACCAAACCCATAGAGCACCAGCTATGTGAATCATCATACCATAGAGCGAGCACTGTATAAATTCAATGTTCCATGGTGTAATGATCGGATTATAGTTAGTCTTTGATTGCATTACTGAGAGTGATATAACATGTCATCCTACTGAGATCACCGAGCCATTGTTATCTATTATCTAACTATGATTTACTGTGTGAAGTTATCATATACACATTATTATCATCACGCAAATGCGAGCCAGAAAAATTTACAGCATGCCACTGTTATATAGGATGATTCCAAAACACATCGAGCCTTTGCAATTTCATCAAACAATGCAACAAATAATGAAATTGTATACAACTTTATCACCCTGTAGTGAGAGTCATCTAAGAAATCCTCACATGAGCTAATTAAATAGAAGAGTGAGCTTTTGTTGAACCACACAGAGGTATGTTCGATCCCTGAGGCATCACAGAAAATAGGATCCAAGGTTTGTATAAGCCACAATCCATGAAAAACATGTTCATTGAGCCTTTGTTGACCATTGCAAGCTTCGACAAATTATATGCAAGATTTTAAACATAAGAACGAGCCATTGTAATCTACAGGTGCGAGTGTAACTTTAGATATATACATATAACCCATAGAGAATTGAAGCAATATATTCTTCATATGCGAGTTTCTATTAGGCCACATAGACATATTTGAAACACCGTGATGTCACAGAATATATTCATATTAACCACTCAGAAGAGCAGTCGAGCCATAGGAATAAACCTTCGCATCACAATAGAGATCATGGTTTTTCAATAAAATATTTAAAATAAAATAAAACAATCGTGTTAGTAACATATATAAACTTCATAGAGAACTATAGATGCCAAAGTGATGCCAATTCAGCCAAACTTTTGAAGGAAGCCAGTTCTAAAAAAAAGGACCTTATGGAATATATATGAAATTAATGATATCAGTGAATATTTGGAGGATGGATGTGGAGAGCTCTGGATGCAGAGGTGTCTAATTATTGGCACCCGCTCTGATTTGTTTATTCTGGTTACTATCTTCATATGAAATTACACAGTTACGCTGTGAATAATAACTTAGATGCCAAATCGATTCCAACCCATCGTGTCACAAGAACGAGTGCAAACTTTGGATATTATATTAGTCACTGTAATGGTTCCAACCAAATACAACAAGCATTAAATTCCTCATGTCTCCACAAAGGCATATGAGCGATTGGGTGTGCATACCAAACCCACAAAGCACTAGCTATGTGAATCATCATACCAGAGAGCGAGCACTATATAAATTCAATGTTCCATGGTGTAATCATCAGATTATAGTTAGTCTTGGAATGCATTACTGAGAGTGATATAACGTGTCATCCTACTGAGATCACCGAGCCATTTCTATCTATTATCTAACTGTGATTTACTATGTGAAGTTATCATATACAAATTATTATCATCATGCAAATGCGAGCCAAAAAAATTTATAGCATGCCACTGTTATATAGGATGAAGATCCAAAACACATTGAGCCTTTGCAATGTCATCAAACAATGCATCAGATATTGAAATTGTATACAACTTTATCACCCTGTAGTGAGAGTCATCTAAGCGATCCTCATGTGAGCTAAATAGTAGAGTGAGCTTTTGTTGAACCACACAGAGGTATGTTCGATCCCTAAGGCATCACAGAAATTAGGATCCAAGGTTTTTATAAGCCACAATCCATACAAAACATGTTCATCGAGCCTTTGATTAGAGTGGGCCCAAAACTCACCCTCCAAAGAATAACTAGAACCTTTTATGCTGTTGTAACTTTTGTATCTTGAGACATCACTGCCCATTTTTACTTCCCCTCCAATACAAATAAGCATATTGAAAGCCCCATGAGGGTAGGAAGCACAGAATGTTCAAATGACCCTTCTATGTTGGTTCAACTTTACCACTATATACCCGAGTTGTTACCATGCAATCCAAACACACAATATGGCAGTAAATAGCCCAGGATGCTGTTGGATCGAGGTCAAGAACAAAGTCCATTCATTTGTTGTTGGAGACAGATCACACAAACAATCAGAGCAGATATATTCAATGGTGGATTTATTGTCTGGGAAGATGGAAGATTCAGGGTATATGCCAAATCTAGTAAACAACACATATTGAAGCTAAACCCTAAACACTAATGCATACGACTAGAGCAATATGTTAAATATCTAACTCGTGAAACCCTAAAAAATAGAGCAAATAGAACATGGGTCTTCAAAAATTTAATCTATCTACTTTGATTCGAGATATAATCAATAGATTTCAACGACAAAGAAAGAATCTGCAAATTATCATATCGACATGTTGAAAAATAGAACTAAAATACAAAAGGAACAGAAAATAAAGTGTGAAATTCGCAGATTGACCTGTGATGGAGCCGATTACAGTTGGAATTCCTTCCGACTTGTGGAGTGAGCAGACCTACAACAGACACTAGGGATCAATTTCTTTACTTACTGCATCCTTCCTCCAAACCTGCGACAGTATGGATGCATCCTTCCTCCAAACCTGAAATAGTATGGCTCCATCCTTCCTCAAAACAGGCAACATTATGGCTGCATCCTCCCTCCTTCCCTGGACAAACCATGCAACTGGAGGGAAATAAAAAATATCAACTGGAGGGAAATTAAAAATATGAACTAGAGGGAAATGAAAGAGGGAAATTAAAACTTTTGATATTTGAATTTTTTTGACATTTTGAAATGAAATACGTGTGTTTTTTAAGGCCACTCAAATTCCATTAAATAAAATGTGTCAGAATTTTATTGGGCTTAATAAGGGGTTTGGGTAAATAAATGGTATTTTTGATTATAAATAATTATTAATGAGATTATATCTAAGACATTTATTTAAATTATTAATTATATAAAATTGTTGAATTTTTGTTTCATAAACTAGGGATTTTGGTTGATTTTTTAATCTAATTATGTGATATTAAAGATGAATTATGGTAACTTAAAAATAAGTTTTATGTGGTTAAAAGGGAAGTAGTAATGTTATGGTATGAATGATTATTTTCAATGAAATTTTTGGTTTAGTAAGGATAACTCATCTATGGACATTTTCCATGATTTTTAAGACGAATTCAATATAGGAAAGGTGATACTTAAAGGGCTCCCACATGCTTTAGAGATTTTATATCTATTGGTTTATAAACATTAGAGGTGGAAAAATATCCTAAGGTCTAGAGCTAAGTTTGTTCCAACTTAGCTATATCTTGAACAACAAACTGTTGTTGACGTCAAGGATATGATAGAAATTTGGTGGGTTGTAGGGTAGTCTTGTAATGAAATAAATGTAATGTAGTTACTAGGTAGGTAGGGGGAACCATTTTGGTGGAACTTGGCCATAAATGGGACATCTATCCATGCATATTTTTTTAAGAAAAAATACGGCTAGTGGATTATCATTGTACGGGAATCACTTTAGGATCTACGCTACTATGCACACACTAACTAAAGGGATATTAGTGAAACCCAAAAAAGTATTATATATTCTTTTATATAAATAGGTGTTCTTGTGTTCTCATTGGTTATTTATGGGCAAATGACAATAAAGTAAGAGAAGTTATAGGTGCTTTTATAGAAATAGGTGTTCTTGTGCTCTCATTGGTTAGGTATGGGAAAATGACAATAAAGTAAGAGAAGGATTTGACTACTGGAAAATTAGAGGAATGATTCCACACAAAACTAAGCATGGTGCTGTAGCACTTTCTAGGATAAGGGATTTTTAAGGGGTTCCCCAACCATATGACCAGAAGAAGAGAATGGTCATTCTAGATGCTCTGAAAGCGTTAAGGCTTCAGCCAGGTCACAAGTATTGTCTGCTAGGAAGGCTTTCGAAAGAATTTGGCTGGCATAACTATGAAAAAATTATGGAATTACAAGGGAAGAGAAAGGTTAAGGATCATGTATCATATGAGAGAAGGAAGCAATTGGAAAAATTGAGATCAAAAGCAGTGGAGTTAGTCGAAAAGCAGCTTGTCCCAGAGATGGATAAGATAAAACATGACCACATATTGGTTAATTTCCTTGACCCTTTATTGCTTATTCAGAAGGCATAACCCAAAATATGGAGCTCTTAGCTTCAATAAAGTATTAGATAAGCTGCATGTTGTGCTCAATGAAGCAGTCAATTTTGAAACGGCCACCGTCAAACAAAACGACCCGACCCGACCCGAACACGTTTGGGCGAGTGCCCTCACATGGCACGCCTGATCGAAAAAATACACAAGGGAGAAAAAATCAAATAGGCCACACAAACGTGCATAAGGCACCCATGCAGTAAAAACTTAGCAAATTTGATACAGTCGCCCTCAACCGAAACGACTCAACCCGAATGCGTTTAGGCGGGAGCTCTCAACTGAAATGACTCGACCCGAACACGTTTGGGTGGGCGCCTTCAACCAAAATGACCCTACCTGAATGCGCCTAGCCTAAACGTGCCCAGCCCAAACATGCATGGTTAGGCAACATCACACGGCGGGACACGGCGAATGATGCCACAGGGGAGAAAATGGAAAACGGGCCGCTCGAATGTGCAAAAGGAACCTAGGCGGTCACAACTTAGCAAAACTGATACAGGCGCCCTCGAATGAAAAGGCCTGACCCAAACACGCCTGGTTGGGAAACCTCACATGGCACAACATGGCGTGCCCGAAAGAATAATGCCACAAGGGAGAAAATGGCAAACATGCCGCTCGAATGTGCAGAAGGCACCTGGGCTGTCACAACTTAGCAAAACTGATAGGGCCACCCTCGAACGAAACAGCCCGACCCAAATGCACTTGGTCATGTGCCCTCACACAGTGCGACACGGTGCGCCCGACCGAACGATGCCACAAGGGAAAAAATGGCAAACGGGCCGCCCGAACGTGCACAAGGCACCCGAGTGGTCACAACATAGCAAAACTGATACGGGCACCCTCGAATGAAACAACCCAATCCGAACGCCCCCGGTCGGGCGACCTTGCACGATGCGACACGACGCACCCGAATGAATGATGCCACAAGGGAGAAAATGACAAATGGACCGCTCAAATGTGCACAAGGCACCCAGGCTGTCACAACTTAGTAAAAATGATACGGGCGCCCTTGAATGAAAAATCCCGACCAAACGAAGGCACAAGGGGGAAAATGGAAAACGGGCTACAAAAATGTGCACAAGGCACCTGTGCGGTCACAACTTAGCAATTTTGATACTACCGCCCTTAAAGGAAATGGCCCGACCCAAATTCGTTTGGTCGGGTGCCCTCACACGGCGTGACACGACATGCATGACCGAACGAAGGCACAAGGTATCAATAGGAAAACAGGCCACATGAATGTGCACAGGGCACCTGTGCAGTCACAACTTAGCATATTTGATACGAGTATTGCCCTCAACTGAAACGACCAGACCCAAACACGTTTGGGCCGGCGGGCGCCGTCAATTGAGACGACCCAACCCGAATGTGTTTGGGTAGGTGCCCTCAACTGAAACGACTCGACCCGAACGGGTTTGGGCAGGCGCCCTCAAACGAAATGACAAACAAGTCGTACGAACTTGCATAAGGCACCCATGCGGTCATAACTTAGCAAATGGGTTAGGGTAGGGGTTTAAATGGGTTAGGGTTTTAGGGGGTTAAATGGGTTAGGGTTGGGAAATAGGGTTTAAGGGGTTAGGCGTTAAGGGTTTATATGTTTAGGGGGTTAGGGGGTTAAATGGGTTAGGGGTTAAGGGTTTAAGGGTTAGAGGTTAAGGGTTTAGGGGTTAAATGGGTAAGGGGTTTAGAGGTTTATGGTTTAGGGGGTTAAATGGGTTAGGGGTTGGGAATTAGGGTTTAATGGGTTAGGTGTTAAGGGGTCATAGGTATAGGGTTTAGGGGTTAAATGGGTTAGAGGTTTAGGGGCTTAGGGGATTTAGTAATTAAGGATTTTAGGGGTTAGAAGTTAGGGGATAATGGGGTTAGGTTTTAGGGGATTAGATGGGTTAGGGGTCAGGAATTAGGGTTTAAGGTGTTAGGGTTAAGGGTTTAATGGTTTAGGGTTTAAGGGGTTAGGGGTTAGTAGGTTTAGGGTTTAGGGGGTTAAATGGGTTATGGGTTTACTAGGGGTTTACTAGGGTTTTAGGGGGTTAAATGGGTTAGGGGTTAAGGGTTTAGGGGTTAGGGGTTAAGGGTTTAGAGTTTTATGGTTTAGGGGTTACATGGGTTAGGGGTTTAGAGGTTTAGGGGGTTAAGGGGTTATAGGTTTAGGGTTTAGGGGGTTAAATGGGTTAGGGGTTTTGGGGTTTAGTGGATTTAACAATTAAGGATTTTAGGGTTTAGAAGTTAGGGACTAATGGGGTTAGGTTTTAGGGAGTTAGATGGGTTAGGGGTCAGGAATTATGGTTTAAGGGGTTAGGTTTAAGGCCGGTTTAATGGTTTAGACAAATGGAAAGCACTACAAAGTTGAAGAGAGTACAAAAGACTAAGATGGTTTAAAGGATAAGCTTTAAGAATGTAGCAGTGTTGAAACAACTAAAAGTTGTCCCAAACAAATAGTTGATAATGCGAAACCTTCTTCTGTACCAGTCAAACAAGACTACATTCATGTGAATGCAAGAAGAGGCCAAGCGACTGATAAGCATAGCCTGGAAGATAGGGTATGGTTCCCTCTTTTTGTTGACATATTTGATCTACATTTTGTCTATTGAAGATTAACCATTTTAACCTTGCAAAAAACATGGACAAGGGGAGTTACAAAGGGAGAGATGAAGATAAACTAAAGGAGAGGGGAGAGAAGGAATGGAGAGAGAGAGAGAGAGGGATATGAGTGAGAGAGGTAGATTAGAAGGGTAAGAGAGGGAGATAGTGACACAAAGATGGAAGGGGGGCAGAAAGAAGGATAGAGGGAGGGATATAGTGAGAGGATTAGAAGGTAGAGAGAGAGAGAGAGAGAGAGAGAGAGAGAGAGAGGGAGATTGGGGAAGAGAGAGGGATGCTTGAACGTGTTTCCTTGTGTAGCCTCATGACACAACACACTATATCAGATGTGCACAAGGAACCCGAACGTGCACAAGGCACCCGAGCGGACACAACTTAGAAAAATTGATACTGGCGCTCTCGAACGAAACGACCCGACCCGAACACGCCTAGTCGAGTGACCTCACACGGCGCGCCCGAACAAATGATGCCGCAAGGGAGAAAACAAAAAACAGTTGACACGAACGTGCACAAGGCACCTGGGCAGTCACAACTTAGCAAAACGGATATGGGTGCCCTTGAACGAATCTTCCTGACCCAAACGTGCTCGGTCGGGCGGCATCACATGGGTGACACGGTGCGCCTGACCAAACAATGCCACAAGGGAGAAAATAGAAAATGGGCCGCCCGAACGTGCACAAGGCACCTAGGTGGTCACAACTTAGCAAAACTGATACACGTGCTCTCGAACAAAATAGCCCGACCCGAACGTGCTCAGTTGGGCGACCTCACACGGTGCGACACGGCGTGCCTGAACAAACGATGCCACAAGGGAGCAAGTGGAAAATGGGCTGCCCGAACGTGCACAAGGCACCCAGGTAGTCACAACTTAACAAAAATGATATGGGCACCCTTAAATGAAACAACCCGACCTGAACGTTCTTGGTCAAGTGCCCTCACACAGCGCGACACGGCGCACCCGACCAAATGATGCCACAAGGGAGAAAGTGGCAAACAGGCTGTCCCAAGGTGCAAAAGGCACCTGGGTAGTCACAACTACACAAAACTGATACGGTCGCCCTCGAACAAAATGGCCCGATCCGAACGCACCCGGTCGGGCGACCTCACATGGCGCGACATGACCCGCCCGACCGAACGATGCCATAGGGGACCAAATGGGAAATGGGCTGCCCAAACGTGCACAAGGTACTTGGGTGGTCACAACTTAACAAAAATGATACGGGCACCCTCGAACGAAATGGCTCGACCTAAACATGCCCAGTCAGGCAACGTCACACGGCGCGCCCGAACGAACAATGCCACAAGGGAGAAAATGGCAAACTGGCCGCTCGAACGAGCACAAGGCACCCGGGTGGTCATAACTTAGCAAAATTGATACGGGCGCCCTCGAACGAAATGACCCGACCTGAACACGCCCGATCGGGCGACCTCACATAGCGCGTCTGTCTGAACGATGCCACAAGGAAGAAAATGACAAATGGGTCGCCTGAACGTACACAAGGCACCTGGGTGGTCACAACTTAGAAAAATTGATACGGGCACCCTCGAACGAAATGGCCCGACTCGACCCGAACACGCCCGGTCAGGCAACCTCACACGGCACGACACGACGCGCCCGAAAGAAAGATGCCACAAGGGAGAAAATGGAAAACAGGTCAAATGAATGTGCACAAGGCACCTGGGCGGTCACAACTTAGCAAAAAAGATATGGGTGCCCTCGAACAAAATGGAACAACCCGACCCGAATGCGCTCGGTTGGGCGACCTCACATGATGTGACATGACGCGCCTGAACGAACAATACCACAAGGGAGAAAATGGAAAATGGGCCACCTGAGCATGCACAAGGCACTCAGGCAGTCACAACTTAGCAAAACTGATACGGGCGCCCTCGAATGAAACGACCTGACCTGACCTGAGCACGCCCGGTCGAGCGACCTCACACGGCGCGACACGACCCGCCTGAACAAACGATGCCACAAGGGAGAAAATGCCAAATGGACCACCCGAATGTGCACAAGGCACCCAGGTAGTCAAAACTTAGCAAAACTGATATGGGCACCCTTAAACGAAACAGCTCGACCCGACCAGAACGCACCCGGTTGGGCGACCTCACACAGTGCGACATGGCACGTCCGACCGAATGATGCCACAAGGGAGAAAACAAAAAATATGCCACTCGAACATGCATAAGGCACCCGGGTGGTCACAACTTAGCAAAACTGATACAGGCGCTGTCGAACAAAACGACCCGACCTGAACGCGCTGGGTCGGGTGACCTCACACGGCGTGAAATGACATGCCCGACCGAACGATGCCACAAAGGAGAAAACAACAAACAGGCCACCTGAACGTGCACAAGGCAGCCATGCGGTCGCAACTTGGCAAAACTGACATGGGCACCCTCGAACGAAATGGCCTAACCCGACTCAAACACGCACGGTTGGGCAAAATCACAAAACACGAAATGGCGTGCCCAACCGAACATTGCCACAAGGGAGAAAATGACAAACGGGCCACCATAACATGCACAAGGAACCTGGGCAGTCACAACTTAGAAAAACTAATATGGGCGCCCTTGAACGAAATGGCCCGACCCGACCCAAACGGGCCCGGTTGGGCGACCTCACATGAAGCGACACGATGCGCCTGAACGAATGATGTCAAAAGGGAGAAAATGGAGAATAGGGCACCTAAACATGCACAAAGCACTTGGGCAGTCACAACTTAGCAAAACTAATACGGGTGCCCTCGAACTAATCGGCCCGACCCGAATGTGCCCGGTCAGGCAACCTCACATGGCGCAACATGGCATGCTTGACCAAATGATGCCACAATGGAGCAAATGGAAAATGGGCTGCCTGAATGTGCACAAGGCACCCAGGTGGTCACAACTTAGCAAAACTGATATGGGTGCCCTCAAATGAAACAGCCCGACACGAACATTCCCGGTCGAGCGACCTCAGATAACGCGACACGATGCACCCGAATGAACGATGCCACAAGGGAGAAAATGGAAAAATGGGCTTCCCGAACATGTACAAGGCACCCCGGCGGTCACAACTTAACAAAACTGATACGGGTGCCCTCAAGTGAAACGGACCGACCCGAACGCAGTTGGTCGGGTGCCCTCACATAATGCGACATGGTGCGCCCGACCGAACGATGACACAAGGAAGCAAACAGCAAATGGGCCATCCGAAGGTGCACAAGGCACTTGGGCGGTCACAACTATACAAAAATGATACGGGCGCCCTCAAACAAAACATCTCGACCAAACCTGAACACGCCCAGTCGGGCGACCTCACGGCACGACACGACGCACCCGAACAAACGATGCCACAAAAGATAAAATGGAAAATGGGCCACCCAAATGTGCTCAAGGCACCCGGGCAGTCACAACTTAGCAAAAATGATACAAGCACCCTCGAACGAAACGGCGTGACCTGAACACGCCCGGTCAGACGACCTCAGACGACGCGACATGATGCGCCCCAATGAACGATGCCACAAGAGAGAAAATGGAAAACGGGCCACCCGCACATACACAAGGCACCTAGATGGTCACAACTTAGTAAAACTGATATGGGTGCCCTCGAATGAAACGACCTGACCCGAACGTGCCCAGTTGGGCGACATCACACGGCGTGACACGACACGCCTGAACGAATGATGCCATAAGGGAGAAAATGGCAAACGAGCCACCTAAATGTGCACAAGGCACCCGGGCGGTCACAACTTCGCAAAACTGATACGGGCACCCTCGAATGAAACAGCTCGACCTGACCCGAACGCGCCAAGTCGGGCGACCTCACACGGTGCGACACGGTGCACCCAACCAAACAATGCCACAAGGGAGCAAACGAAAAATGGGCCACTAGAACGTGCACAAGGCAGGGCGGTCACAACTTAGAAAAACTTATACAGACGCTCTCGAACGAAACGGCCCAACTTGAATGCCCCTGGTGGGGCAACCTCATACGACGTGACATGGCACGCACGACCGAATGATGCCAGAAGGGAGAAAATGAAAAATAGGTTGTCCGAAGGTGCACAAGGCACCTAGATAGTCACAACTACACAAAACCGATACGGGCACCCTCAAACGAAATGGCCTGATCCAAACACGCCTGGTCGAGCGACCTCACATGGTGCGACACGACGCGCCTGACCGAACGATGCCACAAGGGAGGAAATGGAAAATGGGCTGCCCGAACGTGCACAAGGCACCCAGGCGGTCACAACTTAACAAAACTAATATGGGTGCCCTTGAACGAAATGACTCGACCTGAACGTGCCCGGTCAAGCAACCTCACACGGCGCGCCCGACTGAATGATGCCAAAAGGGAGAAAACGACAAACTAGCCACTCAAATGTGCACAAGGCACCCGAGTGGTCGCAACTTAGAAAAACTGATACGGGCGGCGTCGAATGAAACGAACCGACCCGAACACGCCCGATCGGGTGACTTCACATGGCGCGACACGGCGCGCCCGTCTGGACGATCCCACAAGGGAGAGAATGAAAAATGGGCCACCTGAACGTGCACAAGGCACTCGGGCGGTCACAACTTAGAAAAATTGATACAGGCACCCTTGAACGAAACGGCCCAACCCGACCCAAACGCGCCCGATTGGGCAACCTCACATGATGCAACATAATGTGCCTGAATGAACGATGCCACAAGGGAGAAAATGGAGAATGGGTCAATTGAATGTGCACAAGGCACCTGGGTGGTCATATCTTAGAAAAACTAATACGGGTAACCTCGAACAAAATGGAACAACCCGAACCGAACGCACCCGGTCGGGCGACCTATAATGGTGCGACACAATGCGCCCGAACGAAGAATTCCACAAGGGAGAAAATGGAAAACATGCCACCCAAACGTGCACAAGGCACCCAGGCAGTCACACCTTAGAAAAACTGATACAAATTCCCTCGAATGAAATGGCCCGACCTGACCCGAAGACTCCCGGTCGGGCGACCTCACACAGCACGACACGATGCGCTTGAATGAACGATGCCACAAGGGAGAAAATGGAAAATGGGCCACTCGAACGTGCACAACGCACCTGGACAGTCACAACTTAGCAAAACTGATACGGGCGCCCTCAAACGAAATGGCCCGACCTGACTCGAACACGCCCGGTTGGGCGACCTCACACGGTGCGACACGACGCGCTCGAACGAACGATGCCACAAGGGAGAAAATGGAAAATGGGCCACCTGAATGTGCACAAGGCACCCGGGTGGTCACAACTTAGCAAAATTGATACAGGTACCCTTGAACGAAATAGCCCGACCTGACCTAAACGAGGCAAGTCGGGCGACCTCACACGGTGGGACATGGCGTGCCCGACCGAACAATGCCACAAGGGAGCAAACAGAAAATCGGCCACTAGAACATGCACAAGGCACTCGGGCGGTCACAACTTAGCAAAACTTATACCGGTGCCCTCGAACGAAACAACCCGACCTGAATGCCCCCGGTGGGGTGACCTGACACGGCGCAACACAGCGTGCACGGCCGAATGATGCCAGAAGGGAGAAGACGGTAAACAGGTCGTCTGAAGGTGCAAAAGGCACCTGGATAGTCACAACTACACAAAACTAATACGAGCGCCCTCGAACGAAATGGCCTGATCCGAACGCGCCTAGTCGGGCGACCTCACATAGCGCGACATGACGCGCCTGATCGAACGATGCCACAAGGGAGGAAACAACAAATGGGCTTCCCGAACGTGCACAAGGCACCCAAGCGGTCACACCTTAACAAAACTGATATGGGTGCCCTTGAACGAAACGGCCCGACCTGAACGCGCCCGGTCAGGAAACCACACACAGCGCGCCCGACTGAATGATGCCACAAGGGAGAAAACGACAAACTAGCCACTCGAACGTGCACAAGGCACCCGGGTGGTCACAACTTAGCAACACTGATACGGGCAGCCTCGAATGAAACGACGCGACCCAAACGCGCCTGATCAGGTGACGTCACACGGCGTGACATGGCATACCCATCTGGGCGATGCCACAAGGGAGAAAATGACAAACAGGCTGCCCGAACGTGCACAAGGCACCTGGGCGGTCACAACTTAGCAAAATTGATACGGGCACCCTTGAATGAAACAGCCCAACCCGACCCGAACGTGCCCAATCGGGAAACCTCACACGGTGCGACACAATGCGCTTGAACGAACGATGCCACAAGGGAGAAAACGGAAAATGGGTCAATCGAATGTGCACAAGGCACCCGGGTGGTCATAGCTTAGAAAAATTGATACGGGCACCCTTGAACAAAACAACCCAACCTGACCCAAATGCGCCCAGTCAGGCGACCTATAACGGTGCGACACGACGCACCCGAATGAAAAATGCCACAAGGGAGTAAATGGAAAACGGGCCACCCGAACGTGCACAATGCACCCGGGCAGTCACAGCTTAAAAAAACTGATACAAACGCCCTCGAATGAAATGGCCCGACATGACCCGAACACGCGCGTTCGGGCGACCTCACACAGCGCGACATGACGCGCCCGAATGAACGATGCCACAAGGGAGAAAACGGTAAACGGGCCACCTGAACGTACACAAGGAACCCGAACGGTCACAACTTAACAAAACTGATACGTGCACCCTCAAATGAAATGGCTCGACCTGACCCGAACGTGCCCAGTTGGACGACCTCACATGGCGGGACACGCCGCGCCCGACTGAACAATGCCACAAGGGAGCAAACGGAAAACAGGCCACTCGATTGTGCACAAGGCACCTAGATGGTCACAACTTAGCAAAACTGATATGGGCGCCCTCCAACGAAACAGCCCGACCTGAATGCACCCGGTCAGGCGACCTCACATGGTGCAAAAAGACACACTCGACTGAATGATGCCACAAGGGAGAAAACAACAAACAGACCACCCGAACGTGCACAAGGTAACCAGGCGGTCACAACTTGGCAAAAATGATATGGGCACCCTCGAACGAAACGGCCTGACCCGACCCGAACGCGCCCGATTGGGCAACCTCACATGGTGCAATACGACGTTCCCGACTGAACTTTGCCACAAGGGAGAAAATGGCAAACAGGTCGCCCGAACATGCACAAGGGGCTCAGGCAGTCACAACATAGCAAAAATAATATGGGCGCCTTTGAACGAAATAGCCCGAACCGACTCGAACACGCCCGGTCGGGCAACCTCACATGACGCGACACGGCGTGCCCGAACGAGTGATGCCAAATGGGAGAAAATGGAAAACGGGCCACCCGAATGTGCACAAGGCACCCGAGAAATCACAACAAAGTAAAACTAATACAGGTGCCCTCAAACTAATCGGCCAGACCCAAACGTGCTCGGTCGAGCAACCTCACATGGCGCAACACAGCGTGCTTGACCGAACGATGCCACAAGGGAGCAAATGGAAAACGGGCTGCCCAAACATGCACAAGGCACTTGGGCGGTCACAACTTAGCAAAATTGATACACGTGCCCTCGAATGAAACGACCTGACCTGAACGTGCCCGGTCGGGTGACCTCAGATGGCGTGACATGACATGCCCGAACGAATGATGCCACAAGGGAAAAAATGGAAAACATGCTGCCCGAACATGCACAAGGCACCCAGGTGGTCACAACTTAACAAAACTGATACGGGTGCCCTCAAACGAAATGGCCCGACCCGAACGCGCTTGGTTGGGTGCCCTCACACAACGCAACATGGTGCACCTGACTGAACGATGCCACAAGGGAGAAAACGGAAAATGGGCCGTCCAAAGGTGCACAAGGCACCTGGGTGGTCACAACTATACAAAACTGATACGAGCGCCCTCGAACAAAACAACCCAACCCAACCCGAATGCACCCGGTCGGGTGACGTCACATGGTGCGACACAACGCACCTGAATGAACGATGCCACAAGGGAGAAAATAGAAAACGAGCCACTCGAACATGCACAAGGTGCTCGAGTGGTCACAACTTAGCAAAACTGATACAGGCGCCCTCAAACGAAATGGCCCATCTTGAACACGCCCCATCGAGCGACCTCAGACGGCGCAACACGGCGCGCTCGAACGAATGATGCCACAAGGGAGAAAATGACAAACAAGTGACCCAAACATGCACATGGCACCGAGACAGTCACAACTTAGCAAAACTAATGCGGACGCCCTCGAATGAAATGGCCCGACCCGAACGTGCCCGGTTGGGCGACCTCACACGGCGCGACACGACACGCCCGAACGAACAATGCCATAAGGGAGAAAATGACAAATGGGCCACCTGAATGTACACAAGGCACCTGGGCGATCACAAATTAGCAAAACTGATACGGGCACCCTCGAACAAAATAGCCCAACTTGACCTAAACGTGGCAAGTCGGGTGACCTCACACAGTGGGACACGGCGTGCCCGACTGAACAATGCCACAAGGGAGAAAACATGAAACAGGCCACCAGAACATGCACAAGGCTTCCGGGTGGTCATAACTTAGAAAACTTATACGGGCGCCCTCAAATGAAACGGCCCGACCTGAACGTGCCCGTTCAGGCGACCTCAGATGGCATGACATGGCGCGCCCGAATGAATGATGCCACATGGAAACAAATAGAAAACGGGCCACCCAAACATGCACAAATCACCTGGGCAATCACAACTTAGCAAAACCGATACGGGCACCCTCGAACAAAATGACCCAACCTGAATGCGCCCGCTCGGGCGACCTCAGATGGTGCGACACGGCGCGCCCGAACAAATGGTGCCACAAGGGATAAAATGATAAACGGGCCATCTGAACATGCACAAGGCTCATGGGCAGTCACAACTTATAAAAACTGATACGGGCGCCCTCGAACGAAATGACCTGACTCGAAGTCGCCCGATTGAGCGACCTCACATGACGCAACACAACACACCCATCTGAACGGTGCCACAAGGGAGAAAATGACAAACGGGTCACTCGAACATGCACAAGTCACCCAGGTGGTCACAACTTAGCAAAACTGATATGGGCGTCCTCGAACAAAACGGCCTGACCCAACCCGAACGTGCCCGATCAGGTGACCTCACATGGCGCGACATGATGTGCCTGAATGAATGATGCCCCAAGGGAGAAAATGGAAAACCAGCCACCCGAACATGCATAAGGCACCCAGGCAGTCACAACTTAGAAAAACTGATATGGGCGCCCTCGAACGAAATGGCCTGACCCGACCCGAATGCGCTCGGTCGGGGGACCTCACACAGCGTGAAACGACGCACCCAAATGAATGATGCTACAAGGGAGAAAATGGAAATCTGGCCACTCGAACGTGCACAAGGCACCTGGGTGGTTACAACTTAGCGAAACTAATACGAGCGCCCTCGAATGAAACGACCCACCCAACCTGAATGCGCCCGGTCGGGCGACCTCACATGGCACGACACGATGCGCCCAAATGAATGATGCCACAAGGGAGAAAATGGAAAATGGGCCAACCTAACGTGCACAAGGCACCTAGGTGGTCACAACTTAGCAAAAATTATATGGTGCCCTCGAATGAAACGGCTCGACCCGACCCGAACGTTCCCGGTCAGGCGACCTCACACGGCGCGACACGGTGCGCCCGACCAAACGATGCCACAAGGGAGGAAATGGAAAATGGGCCACCCGAACGAACAATTCCACATTGGATAAAATGACAAACGGGCCACTTGAACATGCACAAGGCACTCGGACGGTCACAACTTGGCAAAATTGATACGGGCGCCCTGGAAAGAAACAACCTGACTCGACCTGAACGTGCCCAGTCGGGCAACCTCACACGGTGCGACACGGCATGCCCGATTGAACGATGCCACAAGGGAGAAAATGGAAAACGGGCCACTCGAACGTGCACAAGGCACTCAGGCAGTCACAACTTAACAAAACTGATATGGGCACCCTCGAACGAAACGATCCGATTCGAACGCGCCCGGTCGATCAACGTCACATGGCGCGACACGGCGTGCCCGACCGAATGATGCCACAATGGAGCAAATGGCAAACGGGTCATCCGAAGGTGCATAAGGCACCCAGGTGACTGATACGGGTGCCCTCGAACGAAACGGCCCGATCCGAATGCGCCCGGTCAGGCGACCTCACATGGCGTGACATGGCGCCCCCGACCGAATGATGCCACAAGGGAGAAAATAACAAACGAGCTACCCGAACGTGCACAAGGCACCCGGGCGATCAAAACTTCAGAGAACTGATAGGGGCGCCCTCGAACAAAATAGCTTGACTCGAACGCACTCGGTCGGGCGACCTCACATGGCGCGCCCGACCGAATGATGCCACAAGGGAGAAAACAAAAAATGGGCTGCTCGAACGTGCACAAGGCACACGGGTGATAAAAACTTAGCAAAAATGATACGGGCACCCTCGAACAAAATTGCCGAACCCAAACGTGCCTGATCAGGTGACCTCACATGTCGTGACATGGTGCACCCATCTGAATGATGCCACAAGGGAGAAAACGAAAAACAGGCTGCCCAAACATGCACAAGGCACCCGGGCGGACACAACTTGGAAAAACTAATACAGGCGCCCTCGAACGAAACGGCCTGACCTGACCCAAACATGCTTAGTCGGGCGACCTCACACAGCGCGACACGACGCACTCAAACGAATGATGCCACAAGGGAGAAAATGGCAAATGGGTCACCCGAACGTGCACAAGGCACCCGAGCGGTCATAACTTAGCAAAACTGATACACGCGCCCTTGAACGAAACGGCATGACTCAACCCAAATACGCCTGGTGAGGCGACCTCACATGGCGCGACACGATGTGCTCGAATGAACGATGCCACAAGGGAGAAAATGGCAAACGGGCCACCTGAACGTGCACAAGGCACCCAAATGGTCACAAATTAGAAAAACTGATACGGGCACCCTCGAACGAAACGGCCCGACCAACCCGAACGTGCCCGGTCGGGTGACCTCACATGGCGCGACACGATGCACCTGAACGAATGATGCCACAAGGGAGAAAACAGCAAACGAGCCACCCGAACGTGTACAAGGCATCCGAGTAGTCACTACTTAGCAAAAATGATACAGGCACCCTCGAACGAAACGACCCGACCCAACCCGAATGCGCCTGGTCGGGCGACCTCACATGGCCCGACACGACGCCCGTGACCGAACGATGCTGCAAGGGAGAAAATGGAAAACGGGCCACCCGAATGTGTACAAGGCACCCGGGTGGTCATAACTTAGAAAACCTGATACAGGCGCCCTCAAACGAAATGTCCCGACCTGAACGTGCCCATTCGGGTGACCTCAGATAGCGTGATATAGCATGCCTGAATGAACGATGCCACAAGGGATCAAATGGAAAACGGGCCACCCGAACGTGCACAAGGCACCCGAGTGATCACAACTTGGCAAAACTCATATGGGCACCCTCGAACGAAATGGCCCAACCTGAACGCGCCCGCTCGGGTGACCTCAGATGGTGTGACACGGAGTGCCCAAACAGACGATGCCACAAGGGAGAAAATGACAAATGGGCCACTCGAACATGCACAAGGCACATGGAACATGGGCGGTCACAACTTAGAAAAACTAATACGGGTGCCCTTGAATGAAACGACCTGACTCGAAGACGCCTGATCGAGCGACCTCACACGACGCAACATGACGCACCCGTATGAACGATGCCACAAGGTATAAAATGAAAAATGGGCCACTCGAACATGCACAAGTCACCTAGGTGGTCACAACTTAGCAAAACTGATACGGGCGCCTGTTAGGAATCTGTAATTTATTAGCAAGATTGGTAGAGTCCAATTACAGAAACAACATCGTTTCAACCAACTTTGGGATTCTAGGATCTAGCCCTCCTGAATACGGAGAGGGATCTCTCCAATAAGTGCAAAGATGGATTTGTCTTTGAAGTTTGGGGTAATAGTATTAGGCTAGTTATGAAGGCCAAGGGTCGCTGTTAGAAGTGAAAAGTCCCAAAGGTAAAAAGGTTCAAAAGTGAGAAGTTGCAAGCAAAAGAGTAAGCTTTGACCAAGAAGAAGGATGATGGCAGGTATTTAGTCTATTGGGCTATGGAGTCATAGGAGGATTTAATTGAAACAATCAGGTTCAAGAGTGATCTATGGGGCAAGTCATCTATGCCTAAGGATCTCTTTAAAGTTTGATTTACGGAATGGAATGATACATTAAGAAGGGGAAATAAACAGATGCAGAACAAAGAGCAACCCAGGATTTGGTAAGTACTTTGAAACTAGCCAGCCTTTGACCAGGCACTTAAGAAAGACATGAAAGCCAACTAGGATCTGGTAAGTACTTTGAAACTAGCCAGCCTTTGATACACTTCCAATAGAAAACATATAAAAAACAAAGGGAAACTCGAAAGGCAACTTTTGGAGTAGAAGCTAGCGGGCCGGGCTCACCAAAAATCCTCTCCTAGCTATTTTTTACTTGGCTACTTACGAGACAATCACAGAGATAACACAGAATGGCCTAAGATCTGGTAAGTACTTTGAAACTAGCCAGCTTTTAACACACTCTCAGGGAAACAATCAAATAGTTATGCAAACAAGACTGGGACCAGGGCTCACCATATCTTCCTCAGTTCATCTTCACACAACATATACTAAAAGTAACATTCAAAAATAATATTCAGCTAAGACAACAGGACGAGGGAACGCCAGCATTCATATGTTCAAACTGAATTAAATAATTTCCAAATAAAACAGTTGGAAGAAAACATTTAAATAAATATTTTTCAGCCAGAGAAGGCTATTGGTATGCAGTAGGTCCTAACACTGTTTAAACTGTTCTTTACAGAAAAATATGAAACATAATGAAAACAGAAACAAAATCACAAGTTACAATGAGCATAACATCACCGTCGACATAGACCAGGATCCCATAAATCAGCTTGTATTGATGCTTCAAACCAGTTACAATCTTCAAGTCTAGTGTGTTAATTCCTCTCTCTTCACAACCTAACTTATCTATTACAATCAGAGCTCCAAGAGCCAGTGAATCGCTATTTACAATCGGGAGTCTTCAGCTCAGTTACATTACAATGCTTCAGCAATTACATCAACAACCAACCCCTCACTCATCTTCTACTAAAGTATTTATAGAAAGATGAGGAGGTGAGATCTAATTAAAGATCTCAAATATAATTAATACAGAGTTAATGTCTTCTTGGCCTTTGGGGGGGCTCAATGAAGAAATTGTACAGGTGTTTCACCGTATTAATTGATTTACACTCATGTTTTAAGCTCGGTGAGAGCTTTTGTTGACCTTTGAGGCTTTGTGTGATGCTAGGGTTACTCTACAAATATTATTTCATTAAATCCCTGGCAGAAGTAACTCTTCGGCTGCGTTGAGGCAAAAAATCTGATCCCAATCAATAAATTATGTTCCTGGTTGAATACTTTGAGGCACAGGTGGCACTTTGGTTGCTATGAGGAATCAATTCACCTCCATTTGTGGCGGTGGAGGGTTTTCTTGATAAAACACTTTAGGTTTTTCTTTAAACTGTGTTTTAGATTGGGGATTAGGCTTTTGATAACTGTCTTAGCCATAATCCCCACTGATCTTTCCATTAATTCTCTGTTCCGGTTCATCCTGGTCTTCGACACTGATAATCTTCAACTGTGCCTGTTTCATGGTTTTTCTTGCTGTCGTGTGGGGCTATGCAGAGTTTATAAGGCATCAATGCCTGAGAGAACATCGACGAAACATGTATTTTGACCCTGCTGATTATTTCTCCGATGTAGTCGAAGGCCGGGGGATCGTCATCTTCGGCCTACGAAATTTCTTCATTTAAGCGAAAAAACATTAAACCCTACAAAAACAAAGAAACGTTACAAAATCCTACGTTTATAGGTCAATCTGCATCGGAGGATGTGTGGAAGAAGCAGGGCCGTTGGATGGTATCATCCAACGGTCGGGATTTAATCTCATAATGGTCGAAAAAGCATGGGGGAAGGAGGATTAGATCAGAGCCGTTGATCGCGCATGATCAACGGTCGGGAACGGGAAATGGAAAGTCAGCGGCGGGGAATCGTTGACTGGGCAACGGAATCGGGCAACGCAATATGGGCCGTCGATTTGCAGATCAAATCGACGGTGGGGATTAATTTGCTCCTATACGAGGGCTTGTTTATCACGCGGGCACTTTGGTTAAACATTGGACACTTTCAGCGATCAACAACCATTGGATGAGTGGGTCCAGATCGAACGACGGAGATTGATTTCGCTGGGCATCCTGGTCCGGGCTATAACGCGCGATGGACGACGATTGCACGGTGGTTTTCAAATCGTACAAGGGACATGCGTCACATAGCGTATGGAATTGCTGGCCAATGGAAGAAAACAACCTTTGGCCCGAAGGTAGTGCGAAGGATACCAGGCGGGTTTTGGAAACAGCGCACGAATGGTGGGGACCACATGGAAAGTCGCACTCTGCACCGTCTGATCTGCAGAGCAGATCAACAGTTGAGATTGCTCCATAATTTACACAGCGAAAAACTTTGGGAAATAAATTAAAACCCAAAAACACGAATTTACAAAGGTTTTTAATGTCTTTGGGTGGATAAAATATTGGAAAGGATAAGCGCATGACAGCTTAATAGTTAGTTATGGCGCTCAGGCATATGGACGAACAGGGTTAGGGGCTTAGCCAGAGGGGAGTTAAGCCTCATACATAAAAATATGTATTTTTCATGGTTTTTCTAATGTTTTTCAAAGGAAATGAAGGTTCCGATAACGCTAGGAAGGGGTCTTAGACCTTATAATATGGATTTTGATGAGGGGAAATAACAGAAATGTAAAAATGAGGGATTTTCATGGGGAATGGAGGGATAGAAAAAGAGGTTAGTTTTGAGGAGAAGGAAGGGGAAAGGGATGTTTGTAGCAGTATTTGACTTTGGATTTTTGTAGGTTTTCAGAGGTTTTTAGGATGTAAGCAGCAGAATGGGATCTTGACAGAGGCATGAGGCCTTCAATATTCTTTAAGAGCCAACAGTTTTTGAAAGGGAAAAATTGTTCCTTGAAGGCTCAAAAAAAAATTTAGCCACCTTTGGTATAATCAAATTTTACAGGTGGCTAACAGTGGCTCCACTTGGGGATGGTGCCTTCTCGAAGGCATCAAGAATTTAGACTTGATTTCTTTGGGATGTTTGACCATGTGCCTCATCCTTCAGATTGCTCTTATTTTTCTAGATGATATTGCTTTGCTCTGAAAAATAGTATCAGTTATGAAAGAATAATGGACTTCATCAATACAACTTTCTACCTACCCAATCCTACTGATCTAACATTTTTTCTTCATCAGAGTGCACTTGGATTGGAAAACTCTTTTCACAACATTTTATTCTTTTGAAAGCATAAAAACTAATCTAACTCTACTCCTTATTTCTCCCTAAACTCAGATTAAACAGTTAAGCTCGGATTTTCTCTACCTAATCTACTGTTTGTTGGGATTCAACTGTCCAATAGACTTTCATTCTCTAAATTCTACAACAGAAATTTAAAAACAGTCAATTCAAGATTAAGCTGTTTGACTTGCTATGATCTATGGAATAAAAACAAGCTGCACATAGATTATTATTTGCAGAAAGAATAAAAACAAAATGGAAGGTTTAAGATATGAAATTTTCTCATCGTGGCCTTCTCCTTTCTTTATAGCTCTATTTTTTCTTTTCTTTTGAGCTGTCTTTTTCTTCTGGTTCAGACTTTGAGTTTGTTCGAACCTTCAATTTCTATCCTAATCTATCTACTGATAAGCCAAGATTGAACAGTTTGGCAAATCGAATTCACTATCCTATCAGCAGAAAATTTTAAAGCTAATTAGTCAAGTTTAAACAGTTTGACTAACTAGAAGGGTGTGTTTCAGGAGTGGCATTTGAGCTTGCACACTTTCACATTTGTCTCTCTTTTTTGGTATGGGGCTATACCTTTCTTGTTTTCAAAATCTGCCCTCTTTTCTCTTTTTCATTGTTTTTGTATTTTTTGCTTTTTACAACTTTGAATGCAATGGTGGATGAAATATTCATAATGGAAAAGATAAAAAAAGGATTCAAAACATAATATGGATCAAGATAAGTAATGCTTAAGCATCCTGCCATTGACAGG
Organism: Pinus albicaulis; assembly: GCA_034641835.2. Lineage (NCBI taxonomy): Eukaryota > Viridiplantae > Streptophyta > Pinopsida > Pinales > Pinaceae > Pinus > Pinus albicaulis. The sequence goes on along the minus strand of CM076575.1, from coordinate 876,610,725 downwards.
ACCCCCAAACAATTCTTCTTTGTCCAATTCCTGTAAGAAAAATGCATTATTACCAGTAACTGAACGAATAGAGTAAGGGCCAAGCCATAGGTTGTCAAATTTTCCATGCTTGCCCTTTTCTTCCCTCCTTGAGTCCCACTTTAGAACTTTGTCCCCAATCTTGAAATTACTGGCCTTTGTTCTTCTGTCAAAAATCTTTTTTATGTTGTCATGTTTCTGTAATTCTTTGTTATACACTTCTTCCATGGTTTGCTGAAGATGAATGGTCTGATTTATTCTTCTGATCATGTCATTTTCTTTAGTCTGCAACTTTTGAATCAACTTCATAACTGGTACACTAGGGCTATTTGGAAAAATTGCATCAGTACCATACACAAGCTGGAAAGGTGACATACCAATAGATTTATTCAAAGTTAATCTGTCGGCCCAAAGTGCATGGACCAGCTTTGTTTGCCAAGACTTTTTATTGTCCTCCAACAGTTTTTTTATTATGTTCACTAAGCTTTTGTTTGAAGATTCTACAAGTCCATTACCTTGAGGGTAGTAGGCTGTGGAATGCCCCAATGTTATTTGATATTTATGACAGAACTCAACCATCCTCTTGGATCCAAATGTTGCTGCATTATCAGTGATAATTTTGGTAGGACAGCCAAATCTGGAGAGAATGTCAGTCTCTATGAACTTTATGATAACTTCATCATTGGCCTGCCTACAAGGAATGGCTTCTATCCACTTAGTGAAATAGTCAGTGGCAGTAAGAATCCACCTATGCTGGGTGGAAGATGGTGGATGGATTTCTCCTATGAAGTCAAGTCCCCACTGTTGAAAAGGATCTTCAACAGTGATTGGATGCAGAGGCAGGGGTAGCAGTTTTCTTTTTCCTTCAAACAGTTGGCACTTATGACAGGCGATGATCATCTTGTGTATATTAGGAAAAAGAGTAGGCCAATAGAAACCAGCCCTCAAAATTTTGTTGGCTGTTGACTTCCAGTACAAATGACACCCACACTCTCCTTCATGGAATTCCTGCTTAACCTTCTTTGCATCAAACTCAGGAAAAAATTTAAGAAATATACCACTTGCATTCTTCCAATAGAGACATCTATCTATAATGCAATAGTTTATTGTTTTCAGCTTCAAGAACCTTGCCTTTGTTTTTGATAAACTAGGAGGTGTATTTAAATTAAGCAAAACATAAACAATATCAGCATACCAAGGAGAATTCATAAAATGATCTTCAACAATGGGATTTGAGAGTTCTTCTTGGTTATCCAAAGCATTAATCATATTAATGTCAATAACTTCACAATTTGACTCAGCCATTAATCTAGCTAGACCTTGAACTTTGATCAGCTTAGTGGGTTTTATCTCTAAATAATATTCAAGAATAACAGCAATCCACTTACCTCTCTTACCATCTGGGTCCTGTGTTATAATTTCCTTAACAACTGAATCTGGGACAAAGGCAATGATATGAGAGTGAAGGATGTATACCCTGAAGTCCTTTAAAGCCTTAACCTTCAGAGGGGCATCCCTCAATGCCTTGCTAAAAAATGCAATGGGTTTCTCTTGTCTTTGTGGATTTTTCTGTAAAAAGGATAGCAGCTATGGTGTGTTCTGATGCAAATGAGAAGATATAAAAATATTTTGAAAAATCAGGACTTATCAGAACCGGTGTTTTGGTTAAAGCTTGTTTCACCAGTTCAAAGGATGTCTTTGCTTCCAAGTTCCATTTTACCCCTTGCTCCTTCTTCAACATGTTTGTGATATTCCTAAGGAGCTCAGCTAAGTTAGGGACAAATCTTCCTAAAAAGTTAATCTTTCCAATGAAATATTGCAACTCCTTGATATTTCGAGGATGAGAGATTTGCAATATGGCCTCAATCCTCTTTGGATCTATCTTTATACCCTCCTCAGAAATAATGTGCCCAAGAAGTTTACCTTCTTGGAGACCAAATAGTGTCTTCTTAGGGTTTAAGGATATTCCAAACTTTCTGCATTTCTCGAGAACTTTTCTCAAATGTTCTAAGTGTTCTTCATCTGTTTTTGAAAACACAGTTACATCATCAAGATAGATAATGATGAATAAGTTGATTTGTTCTGAGAATGCTATGTCCATGGCCCTCTAAAAGGTTGCTCCAGCATTCATTAGACTAAATGGCATTTTCACGTACATGAAAGTGCCCCATGGTGTAGTAAAAGCTATCTTTAATTAATCAGCAGGGTGGACTAAGACTTTATTATACCCTGAATAGCCATCAAGAAAATAAATTCTTTTGGACCCTACCACCCTTTGTAAAATATGATCCATTTTTGGTAAAGGGTAGTTGTCTTTCAATGAAGCTTTCTTTAAATCTCTAAAATCTATACAAAGCCTGATTTCTCCAGTCTTCTTCCTAATAGACACCAGATTAGATACCCACTCAGAATACCTAATAGGGACAATAATACCAGCATCATACATTTTCATGATTTCCTTCTTAACCAAAGGCAACTGTACAGGGTTTATTCTGCGCAGTTTCTGTTTGAAAGGTTTTTGGTTTTCTTTAAGAGGGATTTTGTGCTGTATTATTTCAGTGTCATAGGATTTAAGATCTTCGTAACTCCATGCAAAAACATCAGAAATTTTTTTGAACATCTCTATCTATTTGAGTTTAATGTGAGTTGGTAAGCTTTTAGACATTTTAATCATCTTTGGTTTTTCCTCGCTGCCTATATTGCACTCCTCCACTTCAGTATCTACCGTTTCTAGTTTAGGTTTTTTGGCCACATCATTAAAATCAAACAACTCTTCTAAAGGTGCTAGACCACTTGGGAAAATTTCATCTTTAGAATGCAGAGTTTCTAATTCCTCTGTTTCTGATTCTGCACTCAATTCTATTTTGTTTCTAAGTTTTCTAGTCTGAAGGTTAATATTTACACTCAGGAGAAGGTTTTTCTTCACCAAGAAAATTTTCTTCACTGTAGTCTATATCATAGTTTGAATCTGAACTATGGAGTTCAAATTCATTTCTGAATTGCATGAAGTCTTCTATTTGTTTATCTTCATCAAACACCTACCAATATTTTTTATTATTAGGCACAGTTGGTCTAAATTTTATCTGAGCTGAGCAATCTTCGGTCTCATATGGCGTTAGACATGTCCTAGCTGCAAAGGCTAAATTAAGGGCTATCAGGTTTCTTTTTCTTGGGACAAAAATCAGTTTGGACTCTTCGAACATTTTCAAAAGATCCATGACATCATTCCGATAGGCCCTAAGCCTGGGATGATTTGTGTTATATTCCCCATTGACTTGCCTAATAATTAACTCAGAATCCCCATACACATTGATTTTCTTGGCTCCTAAATTTTTTAACAAATGTAAGCCTAAGAGCAGGGATTCATACTCTGCTATGTTATTAGAACATTGAAAGTTTAATTTGCATGAAATGCATTCTGAGTGTTTGCTTTCAGTGTTGCAGATCCAAACGCCTGCACCAGTATTAGTTCTAGTGCACGACCCATCAAAATACATGCTCCACAGAGGACCTTTATCAGTTTTATCTATTTGGTGAATGTCCTTTTCAACTAATGTGCTTCCAGATGCTTCTTGAATATCAGCACTAAGTTGTTTTTGTTTCAAATCCTCAAGTTTCTCATCGGGTTGAGGATTGTTCTCTTGACTATCAAGATTTAAATCTAATGGATTGATGAATTGTATTTCAAGACCTGTATTTGGTTTGCTAATATTTTCAAATACAAAAAACTGCTTAGACACTTCAGAATTATGTTCCTCCTCCTCCCTTTTGGTCACTAATTCTGTTAAAGTGATTTGTTCAGTAAGTGTTTCATCATTAAACATGATAAAGGAATCAAGGCTTGTACTTACAGAATATAGAGGAGAGTTTTGTGGTCTGTCTTGACTCGTAACTGTGTATTGCATATGGGACTCCCTGTAAATTCTTCTAGTCTGATTGAAAATAGGGATAGTCGCATAGGTCATGTCCATTTGCATGGTCCTCTGTAACTTAGCCCCCCAGGATCTTGATAATAACATTCCATACTTTGGGGGTACATCAGCCACAAAAATATCCATAACTAAAGACTTGGCTGGAATCTGGGCTAAGTTAACACAGAGGTCTTTGATCAACCCTAGACATTTTACTCTGCTTGAATCAAAGGAGTATAAGTCTTTATAAGGTCTGGTGATTTAAAGACCCAGGATCTCCATTACAGCTTTTGGCATTAAATTATGAGAAGACCCTGAGTCATGCATAGCGTTGTGTAGAATCTTGTCATGAACATTTAAACTCACATAAAAGGGAGGAACCGGTCCCTCTTGAGGTCTTCCTTCAATCATTGGACCAAAAATGAGCTCTGGTTGGTCATCATTAAGATTGAGAGTGTCCTCATTTTCCTCTATGTTTGGAGCCTTCAAAATTTGGGTTTTATATACATGATGGGAAGCTAACTCGATCAAGGGAACAAAAATTTTGATCTTTGAGATTTCCTTTTCTAGGCTGAAAGGATTTTGATTCTTTAAGGCACTTGTTTCAGCCTTATTAGCTATTGCTTTATTAGCAACAATAGCTTGCTGATTTGTTTTATCTATACTTGACACAATGGTTGTAATAGGAGTACTAGCTGAAGTGTTAGTACTACTAAGGTTTGCACTCCGTTCTTCAAGATTTTGAGTGTCTTTCTCTTTACCTTTACCAGAATTAACATCCACGGTTTTGTCCTTTTGTTTGGCTTTTTTAGGCTTGGTTGTAGTGATGTTGTGAGAAGATTTGTCAGAGGTTTTGGTGTTGGGGGTTTGTTGACTGGTTTTTCTTCTAAGGTCATATTCTCTTTGAGTCTCTATGATGACATTATCCATGTCTTGATAATGATTTTCGTCATCATCTCTTTTGTCATCATAAGGCATGTATAGACCTTGTTTTTTATCATAATGAACTAAAAAGTCATCATGCTCTACCCCAAACATGTTGATCTCCTCCTCTGTTATTTCATCTGTTTCCTCAACCTTACTTACATAGTTTTGATGAAAGGGAGGAGTGATCTGTTGATCATCTTCCCTGGGTCTGTTTGGAGGTTGGTTTCTTCTTACATTCTGATTCTTTTTTTGGTTTCTGTTTTGAGAAGCAGTTTGGTTTTGACTTGCTTATGCTCTCTCAAGAATGCTCATTTTCTTCATCATTTCCTCCATCATTCTTTCCATATTTGATTTTGAGGTAGCGGGTGTGGATTCCTCTCTAAAATATGCTCTCTTTTCAGCTTTCATCCTTTCCCTCTTCTCCATTAGGTTGACTTCCACAGAAAGAGCACCTCTTTGCATGTCTTCGAGGGTTGCAAAATCTCTCTCTCTGAGTGAATAGGTCATGTCAGCATCAAACCCTTCAGGAAAATTGTTTAAGGCTGAGCCTTGTGGAGGTTTTACTTCTGGGGAAAGTGCATTATACACACTGTTAAATCTAGTACAATAGGCTTGTACACTTTCCCCGGGGTTTCTATGGAGATTGTTGTAGTCAGCAAGAACTTGGAGAGGATTCTTCCTTACTTCCCATTTGTTTAATAATGTTTGATGGAAACCTTGGAGATTGTTAATACTGTGGGGGGCTAGGGATTTAAACCATTTTCTTACTTCTCCCCCTAAACTCTGACCAAATAATTTGAGTTTGACAGAATCATCATCAATTTCATTTCTGTCAAAGTAGTCATTCATCTTATCCACATGTTGTGATGCAGTTGTAGCATTGCTAGCACCGTATAATGGGATTTTGGACTGATAGTCCTGTGGAAGGTTGACTAATGGTACAAGAAGGACTAAGGGAGAATACCATGCTGCCATGATATGTGGTGGAGGTGGATTGACAAGAAGGGGTGTGGGCTGAAATGAAGTGGTTTGAGTGGTGGATGAAGGATGAAAAGAAGTGGATGGGACTGCAGTAGATTTCTGAGCTGACCTTGGATGAGGGACACCTAAGTTAAGAAGAAAATGTAAATCAGGAGGTGTTGTTCCTCTTCTACCAAAACGTTCACTTGTTTCAGGAGATGAAAGTGAAGACTCAGAATCTAGCTGATCTAAATCACCAAATGACCTAGTCCTAAAGGGATTAACTAAGTCAGCTTGTGATTGTTGTAGAGCTGAAAGATTTTCGGGGACCGAATTAGCTCTTAGGGGTGATCTGAAAATAGTTGAAGATTTTATCTTAGGGGACTTCCAAAGGATTCTTTCTGGGTCATCAACTATCTCAGGCGGATTAGGGGCAGGATGGGCTCTATTGTGAATCTTTCTAGGATCCACTATGCTGTGTTTTAGACCCAAATAAAAAGAAAATTTCAACCAAGTATGACATTCTTTAAGAGGTTTAACTAATCTGTTTTCACAATTTTAATCTTACAGTCCTCTAACCGATTTTTAAATGATGTTATGATGCTAAGGGTTCTTCCCAGTGGAGTCTTAAGGTTTGTTCAGGATTGTGGAGTTGCCAGGTGGAAATTTTAGAGTGTTTTCAAAGAGGTACATAGTCCACCACAGTGCTTGTGAAACATCCATTTTCAAGGATATCCCGAAACACAACAAACTCTAACCAGAGATTGACTGGGAGGGCATTTACCAGATATGTCACCTCTTAAAAGAGGATGAGATCTAGAGGCTACCTGGCCCTTTCTAGACTCTGTCTAAGAGTATGAGGTAAAACACAACAAACGGTAAGTGAAATGTAAGAGTAAGTGTTTTACTACCAATCTAAAATGTTTTTGGTATTTTCTGAGTTATTTTTCAATTTGCATGGTTTCTAAGAATATCCTAACTCTGTTTCAAAACTTAGCTATAGTTATGAGACAAAGGCAGTCTACTCTTATGGCTAAGCTAGCTGATTTTTCAAGGTTAGATAAAGTCTTATGAGAAACCTAGGGCTGACCTAGATTGTCACCGATTCAAACAAGTTTCATCATGATTACCATTTCTTGGTAGTGCTTAAAAATGCTACTTTTTACTCTCAAAGTTTTGTGTGAAAATAAAGGGAAAATGAGATGAAAACTCAACTCAGTCTCCCCAGCAGAGTCACCAGAAATGTTACGAATCTGTAATTTATTAGCAAGATTGGTAGATTCCAATTACATAAACAACATCATTTCAACCAAATTTTGGATTCTAGGATCTAGCCCTCCTGAATCCGGAGATGGATCTCTCCAATAAGTGCAAAGATGGATTTTTATTTGAAGTTTGGGGTAATAGTATTAGGATAGTTATGAAGGCCAAGGGTTTTGTTGTTTTTTGGATGGTTGAATGTGATTGCTGTTAGAAGTGAAAAGTCCCAAAGGTAAAAAGGTTCAAAAGTGAGAAGTTGCAAGCAAAAGAGTAAGATTTGACCAAGAAGAAGGATGATGGCAGGTATTTAGTCTATTGGGCTATGGAGTCATAGGAGGATTTAATTGAAACAATCAGGTTCAAGAGTGATCTATGGGGCAAGTCATCTATGCCTAAGGATATCTTTAAGGTTTTATTTATGGAATGGAATGATACATTAAGAAGGGGAAATAAACAGATGTAGAAAAAAGAGTAGCCCAGGATCTGGTAAGTACTTTGAAACTAGCCAGCCTTTGATACACTTCCAATAGAAAACATATAAAAAACAAAGGGAAACTCGAAAGGAAACTTTTGGATTAGAAGCTAGCGGGTCGGGCTCACCACAAATCCTCTCCTAGCTCTTTTTTACTTGGCTGCTTACGAGACAATCACAGAGATAACACAGAATGGCCTAAGATCTGGTAAGTACTTTGAAACTAGCCAAATTTTAACACACTCTCAGGGAAACAATCAAACAGTTATGCAAACAAGACTGGGACCAGGGCTCACCATATCTTCCTCAGTTCATCTTCACACAACATATACTTAAAGTAACATTCAAAAATAATATTCATCTAAGACAACAGGATGAGGGAACACCAACATTCATATGTTGAAACTGAATTAAATCATTTCGAAATAAAATAGTTGGAAGAAAACATTTAAATAAAGAATTTTCAGCCAGAGAAGGTTACTGGTATGCAGTAGGTCCTAACACTATTTAAACTATTCTTTACAGAAGAATATGAAACATAATGAAAACAAAAACAAAATCACAAGTTACAATGAGCATAACATCACTGTCGACATAGACAAGGATCCCATAAATCAGCTTGTATTGATGCTTCAAACCAGTTACAATCTTCAAGTCCAGTGTGTTAATTCCTCTCTCTTCACAACCTAACTTATCTGTTACAAGCAGAGCTCCAAGAGCCAGTGAATCGTTGTTTACAATCGGGAGTCTTCAGCTCAGTTACATTACAATGCTTCAGCAATTACATCAACAACCAACCCCTCACTCATCTTCTACTGAAGTATTTATAGAAAGATGAGGAGGTGAGATCTGATTAAAGATCTCAAATATAATTAATACAGAGCTAATGTCTTCTTGGCCTTTGGGGGGGCTCAATGAAGAAACTGTACAGGTGTTTCACTTTATTAATTGATTTACACTCATTTTTTAAGCTCGGTGAGAGCTTTTGTTGACCTTTGAGGCTTTGTGTGATGCTAGGGTTACTCTACAAATATTATTTCATTAAATCCCTGGCAGAAGTAACTCTTCGGCTGCGTTGAGGCAAAAAATCTGATCCCAATCAATAAATTATGTTCCTGGTTGAATACTTTGAGGCACAGGTGGCACTTTGGTTGCTATGAGGAATCAATTCACCTCCATTTGTGGCGGTGGAGGGTTTTCTTGATAAAACACTTTAGGTTTTTCTTTAAACTGTGTTTTAGATTGGGGATTAGGCTTTTGATAACTGTCTTAGCCATAATCCCCACTGATCTTTCCATTAATTCTCTGTTCCGGTTCATCCTGGTCTTCGACACTGATAATCTTCAACTGTGCCTGTTTCATGGTTTTTCTTGCTGTCGTGTGGGGCTATGCAGAGTTTATAAGGCATCAATGCCTGAGAGAACATCGACGAAACATGTATTTTGACCCTGCTGATTATTTCTCCGATGTAGTCGAAGGCCGGGGGATCGTCATCTTCGGCCTACGAAATTTCTTCATTTAAGCGAAAAAACATTAAACCCTACAAAAACAAAGAAACGTTACAAAATCCTACGTTTATAGGTCAATCTGCATCGGAGGATGTGTGGAAGAAGCAGGGCCGTTGGATGGTATCATCCAACGGTCGGGATTTAATCTCATAATGGTCGAAAAAGCATGGGGGAAGGAGGATTAGATCAGAGCCGTTGATCGCGCATGATCAACGGTCGGGAGTGGGAAATGGAAAGTCAACGGCGGGGAATCGTTGACTGGGCAACGGAATCAGGCGACGCAATATGGGCCGTCGATTTGCAGATCAGATCGACGACGGGGATTAATTTGCTGCTATACGAGGGCTTGTTTATCGTGCGGGAACTTTGGTTAAACATCGGAAACTTTCGGCGATCAACAACCGTTGGATGAGTGGGTCCAGATCGAACGACGGAGATCGATTTCACTGGGCATCCTGGTCCGGGCTATAACGCGCGATGGACGACAGTTGCACTGCGGTTTTCAAATCATACAAGGGACATGCGTCACATAGCGTATGGAATCGCTGGCCAATGGAAGAAAACAGCCTTTGGCCCGAAGGCGGTGCGAATGATACCAGGCGGGTTTGGGAAAGAGCACACAGATGGCGGGGACCACATGGTAAGTCGCGCTATGCACCGTCCGATCTGCGGATCAGATCGATGGTTGAGATTTCTCCATAATTTACACGGCGGAAAACTTTGGGAAATAAATTAAAAACCCAAAAACACAAATTTACAAAGGTTTTTAATGTCTTTGGGCGGATAAAATATTGGAAAGGATAAGCGCCTGACAGCTTAGCAGTTAGTTCTGGCACTCAGGCATATGGACGAACAGGGTTAGGGGCTTAGCCCGAGGGGAATTAAGCCTCATACATAAAAATATGTATTTTTCATGGTTTTTCTAATGTTTTTCAAAGGAAATGAAGGTTCAGATAAGGCTAAGAAGGGGTCTTAGACCTTATAATATGGATTTTGATGAGGGGAAATAGAAGAAATGTAAAAATGAGGGATTTTCATGGGGAATGGAGGGATAGAGAAAGAGGTTAGTTTTGAGGAGAAGGAAGGGGAAAGGGATGTTTGCAATAGTATTTGACTTTGGATTTTTGTAGGTTTTCAGAGGGTTTTAGGATGTAAGCAGCAGAATGGGATCTGGACAGAGGCATGAGGCCTTCAAGAGTCTTCAAGAGCCAATAGTTTTTGAAAGGGAAAAATTGTTCCTTGAAGGCTCAAAAAAAAATTTAGCCACCTTTGGTATAATCAAATTTTACAAGTGGCTAACAGTGCCCTCGAACAAAACGGCCCGACCCGACCCGAACGCACCCGATCGGGTGATGTCACATGACACGACATGACGTGCCTAAACGAACGATGCCCCAAGGTAGAAAATGGAAAACTGGCCACTCGAACATGCACAAGGCACCCGGGCAGTCACAACTTAGCAAAACTGATACGAGTGCCCTTGAAGGAAACAACCTGACCCGACCCGAACGCGCTTGGTTGGGCACCCTCACACAACGTGAAACGATGCGCCCGAATGAACGATGCCAGAAGGGAGAAAATGGAAAACGGGCCACCCAAACGTGCACAAGGCACCTGGGCGGTTACAACTTAGCGAAACTGATACGGACGCCCTCGAATGCGCCCGGTCAGGTGACCTCACACGACGTGACACGACACACCCGAATGAACGATGCCACAAGGGAGAAAATAGCAAATGGGTGCATAAGGCACCTAGGTGGTCACAACTTAGCAAAACTGATATGGCGCCCTCGAATGAAATGGCCCAACTCGACCTGAACGTGCCCAGTCGAGCGACCTCACAAGGTGCGACACAGTGCGCCCGACCGAACAATGCCACAAGGAAGGAAATGGAAAATGGGCCACCCAAATGTGCACAAGGTACTCGGGAAGTCACAACTTAGCAAAATTGATATGGGCGCCCTCGAACGAAACAGCCTAACCTGAACCTTCCCAGTCGAACGACCTCACACGGCGCGACACGACGCGCCCCACCGAACGATGCCACAAGGGAGAAATTGAAAAACGAGCCACCCAAACGTGCACAAGGAACCTAGGTGGTCACAACTTAGCAAAACGTATACGGGCGCCCTTGAACGAAACGGCCCGACCCGACCCAAACGCACCTGGTCGGGCGACCTCACACGACGCGACTCGGCGTGCTCGACTGAACGATGACACAACAGATAAAATGACAAATGGGTTGCTCGAACATGCATAAGGGAACCCAGTGGTCACAACTTAGCAAAACTGATATGGGCACCCTCAAACGAAACGGCCCGACCCGACCTAAACAGACCCGGTCGGGCGACCTCACACGACGCAACACGATGCACTTGAAAAAATGATGCCACAAGGGAGAAAATGAAAAAGGGGCCAACCAAACGTGCACAAGGCACCCGTGCAATCACAAATTAACAAAATTGATATGGACGCCCTCAAACAAATTGGCCCGACCTGAATGCACCCAGTCGGGCGACCTCACATGGCGCGACACGGCGCACCCGACTGAACGATGCCACAAGGGAGCAAATGGAAAATGGTCTGCCTGAACATGCACAAGGCACCCAGGCAGTCAAAACTTAGGAAAACTGATATGGGCACCCTCGAGCGAAACAGCCCGACCAGAACGTGCCCAGTTGGGCGCTGACCTCACCCGGCGTGACACGACGTGCCCGAACGAACATCAATGCCACAAGGGAGAAAACAACAAGTGAGCCACCCGAACGTGCACAAGGCACCTAAGTGGTCACAACTTAGAAAAACTGATATATGCGCCCTCGAACGAAGCGGCCTGACACGACCCGAACATGCCCGGTCGGGCGAGCTCGCATGCCGCGACACAACGCGCCCGACCGAACGATTCCACAGGGGAGAAAACGAAAAACGAGTCGCCCGAACATGCACAAGGGAACTTGGTGGTCACAACTTAGCAAAATTGATACGGGCGCCCTCGAACAAAATGACCCGACCGGAACGCACCGGCCGGTCGAGCGCCGACATCACAAGGCGGCACACGATGCACCCAAACGAAGGTCGATGCCATAAGGGAGAAAATAGAAAACGAGTCGCCCGAATGTGCACAAGGCACCCGGGTCGTCACAACTTAGAAAAACTGATACGGGCATCCTCGAACGAAACTTCCTGACCTGACCCGAACACGCCCAGTCTAGCGACCTCACATGACACGATATGGCGCGCCCGACTGAATGATGCCATAAGGGAGAAAATAGCAAATAGGCAACCCGAGCGTGCACAAGGCATCCAGGTGGTCACAACTTAGCAAAACTAATATGGGCACCCTCGAACGAAACGGCCCGACCTAAACGTGCCCAGTTGGGCGACCACAGATGGCGTGACATGCTGCACCTAAACAAAAGATGCCACAAGGGAGAAAATGGAAAACGGGCCACCCGAATGTGCACAAGGCACTCGGGCAGTCACAACATAGCAAAACTGATACGGGCACCCATGAACAAAATAGCCCGACCCAAACGCGCTCGGTCGGGCGACCTCACATGGCGTGACATGATGCACTCGAACGAACGATGCCACAATAGAGAAAATGGAAATCAGGCCACCTGAACATGCACAAGGCACTTGGACAGTCACAACTTAGCAAAACTGATACGGGTGCCCTCGAAAGAAACAGCCCGACCCGTCCCGAACGTGCCCAGTCAGGAAACCTCACATGGTGCGACACGGCATGCCCGACTAAACGATGCCACAAGGTAGAAAATGGCAAACGAGCCACCCGAACATGCACAAGGCACTCCGGTAGTCATAACTTAACAAAACTGATACGGGTACCCTCGAACGAAACGGCCCGATCCGAACGCGCCCAGTTGAGCGAAATCACACGACGCAATACTGCGCGCTCGACCGAATGATGCCACAATGGAGCAAATGGCAAATGGGCCGTCCGAAGGTGCACAAGGCACCCGGGTGGTCACAACTATACAAAACTTATACGGGCACCCTCAAATGAAATGGCCCGATCCGAATGCACTCGGTTGGGCGACCTCACACGGCGCCCCCGACCGAACGATGCCACAAGGGAGCAAACAGCAAACGCTGCCTGAATGTGCACAAGGCACCCGGGCGATCACAGCCTAAGAAAACTGATAGGGGTGCCCTCGAAGAAAACGACCTGACCCAAACACACCCGATCGGGTGACCTCACACGACGCGCGCGACCGAATGATGCCACAAGGGAGAAAATGGAAAAATGGCCGCTCGAATGTGCATAAGGCACATGGGTGGTAACAACTTAGCAAAACTGATACGGGCGCCCTCGAACGAAATTGCCTGACCCGGACGCACCTGATCGGGCGACCTCACACGTCGCGACATAGTGTGCCCGTCTGAACGATGCCACAAGGGAGAAAACAAAAAATAGGCTGCCCGAACATGCACAAGGCACCCGGGTGGTCAGAACTTAGAAAAACTAATACAGGCACCCTCGAACGAAACGGCTCGACCCGACCCAAACGCGCCTGGTCGGGTGACCTCACATAGCGCGACATGATGCACTCGAATGAACGATTCCACAAGGGAGAAAACGGAAAAGGGGTCACCTAAACATGTACAAGGCACCCGAGTGGTCATAACCTAGCAAAACTGATACAGGCACCCTTGAACGAAATGGCCTGACCTGACCCAAACGCGCCCCATCGGGCAACCTGACACGGTGCGACACGACGCGCCCAAATGAACGATGCCACAAGGGAGAAAACGGCAAACGGGCCACCCGAATGTGCACAAGGCACCTGGGCGGTCACAACTTAGAAAAACTAATACGGGCACCCTCGAACGAAATGACCTGACCAACCCGAACGCGCCCGGTCGGGCGACCTTACATGGCGCGACACAACGCACACGAACAAATGATGCCACAAGGGAGAAAACGACAAATGGGACACCCGAGCGTGCACAAGGCATCCGAGTAGTCTCAACTTAGAAAAATTCATACGGGAAACCTCGAAGAAAATGACCCGACCCTACCCGAATGCGCCCAGTCGGGTGACCTCACACAGCGCGCCTCGTTGAACGATGCTAGAAGGGAGCAAATGGAAAATGGGCCACCCGAATGTACACAACGCATCCGGGCGATCACAACTTAGCAAAACTGATACAAGCGCCCTGGATGTGACCGTTCGGGTGACCTCAGACAGCGTGACACGACTCACCCGAATGAATGATGCCACAAGGGAGCAAATGGAAAACGGGCCACCCGAACATGCACAAAGCACCTGGGCGATCACAACTTAGCAAAACTGATATGGGCACCCTCGAACGAAATGACCCAACCTGAACATGCCCACTCGGGTGACCTCAGACGGTGCAACACGGTGTGCCCGAACAAATGATGCCACAAGGGAGAAAATGACAAACGAGCCACCCGAACATGCACAAGGCACATGGGCGGTCACAACTTAGAAAAACTGATAGGGGCGCCTTTGAACGAAACAACCTGACTCGAAGACACCCGATCGAGCGACCTCACACGACGCAACACGACGCACCTGTCTGAACAATGCCATAAGGGAGAAAATGACAAACGGGCCACCCGAACATGCACAAGTCACCCGGGTGGTCACTACTTAGCAAAACTGATACGGGCGCCCTCGAACGAAATGGCCCGACCCGACCCAAACATGCATGATCGGGCGACCTCACACGGCGCGACACGATGTGCCTGAACGAACGATGCCCCAAGGGAGAAAATGGCAAACCAGCCACCCGAACGTGCACAAGGCACCTTGGTAGTCACAACTTAGCAAAATTGATACGGGCACCCTCGAAGGAAATGACCCGACCCGACAAGAATGCGCCCAATCAAGGGACCTCACACGGCATGACACGGCGTGCCCGACCGAATGATGCCACAAGGGAGAAAATGGAAAACGGGCCACCCGAATGTGCACAAGGCACCCGAGCGGTCACAATCTAGCAAAACTAGTAAGGATGCGCTCGAACGATACGACCCGACCTGAATGCGCCCGGTCGGGTGACCTCACACGGCGCGACACGATGCGCCCGACCAAATGATGCCACAAGGGAGAAAATGACAAACAGGCCGCCCGAACATGCACAAGGCACCCAGGCGGTCACAACTTAGAAAAACTGATACAGGCGCCCTCGAACGAAACGGCCCGACCCGACTTGAACGCGTTTGTTCGGGCGATGTCACACAACGCGATACGACGCACTCGAACGAATGATGCCACAAGGGAGAAAATGGCAAACGGGTCACTCGAACATGCACAAGGCATTCGAGCGGTCATAACTTAGCAAAACTGATACGGGCGCCCTTGAATGAAATGGCCTGACCCAACCCAAACACGCCCAGTCGGGAGACCTCACATGGCGCTACATGACGCGCCTGAACGAACGATGCCATAATGGAGCAAACGGAAAACGAGCCACCCGAACGTGCGCAAGGCACTTGGGCAGTCACAACTTAGAAAAACTGATACGGACACCCTTGAACGAAACGGCCCAACCAACCCAAACACGCCCGGTTGGGCGACCTCACATTACGCGACACGACGCACCCGAACGAATGATGCCACAAGGGTGCAAACGGAAAATGGGCCACCCGAACGTGCACAAGGCATCCGAGTAGTCAGAACTTAGCAAAACTGATACGGGCGCCCTCGAACAAAACGACCCAACCCGACCCGAATGCGCCCGGTCGGGTGACCTCACACGGTGCAACACAGTGTGCCTGACCGAACGATGCCACAAGGGAGAAAAATGGAAAATGGGCCACCTGAATGTGCACAAGGCACCCGGGCGGTCACAATCTAGCAAGAATGATACGGATGCCCTCGAACGAAACAACCTGACCTGAACGCGTCCAGTCGGGCGACCTCACACGGCACGACACGACGCACCCAACCAAACGATGCCACAAGGGAGAAAATGGAAAATGGGTCGCCCGAACGTGCACAAGGCACCTGGGCGGCCACAACTTAGCAAAAGTGATACGGGCGCCCTCGAACGAAACGACCTGACTCGACCCGAACACGCCCGGTTAGGCGATCTCACACGACGCAACGCGACGCACCCAACCGAACGATGCCATAAGGGATAAAATTACAAATGGGCCACCCGGACATGCGCAAGGGACCTGGGCAGTCATAACTTAGAAAAACTGGTACGAGCGCCCTCGAACGAAACGACTCGACCCGACTCGAACGTGCCCGGTCGGGCGACCTCACACGACGCGACACGGGGCGCCCGAACAAACGATGCCACAAGGGAGAAAATGACAAACATGCCAACCAAATGTGCACAAGGCACCTAGGTGGTCACAACTTAGCAAAACTAATACAGGCACCCTCGAACAAATCAGCCCGACCCGAATGCGCCCAGTCGGGTGACCTCACATGGTGCGACACACCGCTCTCGAACAAACGATGCCACAAGGGAGAAAATTTAAAACGGGCCTCCTAAACATGCACAAGGCACTCAGGTGATCACAACTTACCAAAATTGATATGGGCACCCTCGAACAAAACGACCCAACCGGAATGCGCCCGGTCGGGCGACGACCTCACACGGCACGACACGACGCACCCGAACGAACATCGATGCCACACGGGATAAAATAGAAAATGAGCCACCTGAACATTCACAAGGCACCTAGGTGGTCACAACTTAGCAAAAATTATATGGGCGCCCTCGAACAAAATGGCCCGACACGACCTGAATGTGCCTGGTCGGGCGATCTCGCACGGCGCGATACGACGCACCCGACCGAACGATGCCACAAGGGAGAAAATGGAAAATGGGCCTCCCAAACATGTACAAGGGACCCTGGGGGTCACAACTTAGCAAAACTGATACGAGTGCCCTTGAATGAGATGGCCCGACCAGAACACGTCGGCCGGTCGGGCACCAACCTCACACGACAGGACATGACGCGCCCGAATGAATGTCGATGCCACAAGGGAGAAAATAGCAAAAGAGCCACCCAAACGTGCACAAGGCACTCGGGTGGTCACAACTTAGAAAAAATGAAATGGGCACCCTCGAACGAAAATTCCTGACCCGACCCGAACATGCCCAGTCAGGCGACCTCACATGACGCGATACAACACGCCTGATCGAACGATGCCACTAGGGAGCAAACAGAAAACGGGGCACCTGAATGTGCACAAGGCACTCGGGTGGTCACAACTTAGCAAAACTGATACGGGTGCCCTTGAAATAAATGACCCGACCTAAACGCGCCTAGTTAGGCGAGCTCAGACAGCGCGACACAGCGTGCCCAAACGAACAATGCCACAAGGGAGAAAACTTCAAATGGGCCACCCAAACATGCATAAGGCATCTGGGCGGTTACAACTTAGCAAAACTAATACGGGTGTCGTTGAAAAAAATGGCCCGACCCAAACACGCTCGGTCGGGCAACCTCACATGGCGCAACACGACGCGCCCGAACGAACGATGCCACAAGGCAGAAAACGGCAAACGGGCCTGCCGAACATGCACAAGGCACCGGGGCGGTCACAACTTAGAAAAACTAATACGGGCACCCTTGAATGAAATAGCCCAACCTGAACCGAACATGCCCTGTCGGGCGACCTCACATGGCATGACACGACACACTCGACCGAATGATGCCACAAGGGAGAAAATGGAAAACGATCCACCTGAACCTGTACAAGGCACCTAGGCAGTCACAACTTAGCAAAATTGATACGAGTGCCCTCGAACAAAACGACTAAACCTAAACACGCCCGGTCGGGCGACCTCACACAGTGCGACACGGCGTGCCCAACCGAACGATGCCACAAGGGAGCAAATAGCAAACAGGCCACCCGAATGTGCACAAGGCACCTGGGCAGTCACAAGTTAGCAAAAATAATACGTGCGCCCTCGAACGAAACGTCCCAACACGACCCGAACATGCCTAATCGAGCGACCTCACACGGCACGAGACGACACACCCCACCGAATGATTCCACAAGGGAGAAAATGGAAAACAGGCTGCCCGAACGTGCACAAGGGACTCGGGCGGTCACAATTTATCAAAATTGATACGGGCACCCTTGAAAGAAACGACCCGACCCGAACGCACCCTGTCGAGCGACCTCACATGGCGCAACATGGAGTGCCTGAATGAACGATGCCATAAGGGAGAAATTGACAAACGGGAAACCCGAACATGCACAAGGCATCCGGGTGGTTACAACTTAACAAAACTGATACGAATGCCCTCGAACGAAACGACCCGACCTGACTTGAACGCGCCCAGTTAGGCGACCTCACATGGCACGACATGGCATGCCTGACCGAATGATGCCACAAAGGAGAAAATAGCAAATAGGCCACCCGCACATGCACAAGGCACCCAAGCAGTCACAACTTAGCAAAACTGATATGGGCGCCCTCGAACGAAACAACCTGACCTGAACACGCCCAGTCAGGCGACCTCACACGGCGTGACATAGCGCGCTCGACCGAATGATGCCACAAGGGAGAAAATGGCAAACGGGCTGCTCGAACGTGCAAAAGGCACATGGGTGGTCACAACTTAGCAAAACTAATACGTGCGCCCTCAATCGAAATGACATGACACGACCCGAATGCGCCCGGTCGGGTGACCTCACACGGCATGCCCGACTGAACAATGCCAGAAGGGAGAAAATGGAAAATGGGCCACCCGAACATGCACAAGGGACCCGTGCGGTCACAACTTAGCAAAACTGATATGGGTACCCTCGAACAAAACAACCCGACCCGAACGCGCCCAGTCGGGTGACCTCACACAGCACGACACAGCATGCACGAATGAACGATGCCACAAGGGAGCAAATGGAAAATGGGCCACCCGAACGTGCTCAAGGCACTCGGGCGGTCACAACTTAGCAAAAATAATATGGGAGCCCTCGAATGAAAACACTTGACCTGAATGCGCCCGGTCGGGCGACCTCACACTGTGCGACACGATGCGCTTTACCGTGGTTGGGGGCACACATTAAAAGTGAACCAAGGAGTGAGCACATCACATCTTTAATATTTTATGAAACTCCTTAGAAGTCCCATCATAACCACCTTCCATCTTCATTAGAATGTGATATGTCAACTAAAGATATCTTATTATGTTGCTCTAACCATTCAGAAAGGGGACCCAAGTTAGATTATTATTTATTAAAGGAGAGGCCAATGAAATTAATTTGCAAACCGTCGCTATAGCGACACTTAGTCCAAATTTTCGCAAGAGCGACACTTAGCCCAAACCGTCACAAGAGAGACACTTAGCCCAAACTATCGCAATTGCGACGATTGTTCCGAAACTGTCGCAATAGCGACGCTTTTGCCCAGACTGTTGCAATAGCGACGTTTTCCTCCAAAAATCGCAATAGCGACACATAGCTCTAATCCGTTGCAATTCTAACGCTTTGCTACAAACGTCGCAAGACTGACACTAAATTATATGTGTTGCAATACCGACACTTGTCTCCAAACGTCTGTATAGCGACAGTTGCAGGCAGGATTTGAAAATTTGATAAATTTTGGGAAAATTTCCGACATTTGGTCAAAAGTGTCGGAACCAAAGTGTCGGAATTTCCGCCAAATGTACTAGTCCCTGTCTTCTCCTTCCTTATCCGAATCAAAGAATCCTTAATTTCTCTTTATCTCGATTAAACCACTTCACCAATCAACCTTCCAAGATCTTCAATGACTTGTCTATCTTGCCTTGAAAATATTTGACTTTTGACCTTGATCCTAGTCCTGTCTGCTTGAGATTTTACTCCTTAGCCCAATGGACAAACAGATGTATCACTATTCATCTCATTAAGTGATTTTTCTCACCAAACCAAATGTTATAGCGTCATTTTTCACCCTCATGTGATTCATGATTGTCTCTATGGCCTTGGGCACCCATTCCCACAGACTTGAACAAAATTCATAAAAACAGTGTTAAAAATCCCATACGCAGGTATGCCAAAACTTTTCCGCGTGTATACGCGAGTCCACATGTAATTTTCCGCGTATGCCATTAAAATCATTAAAATATATATATAAAAATTCCCTATTTTCGAGCTGGGTTGATGGTTACTCCAGTAGTTCAACCACCCCAGCACGTGGCCAACTGTTTCCAACTGATTGAAACTACTTTGAGGGAGTATAAAAGCCCCTCATGTGCATGGCCTAAGGGAGAGAGAAATTTTATAGACATTATACTCTGTTGGAATCCCAATTCAAGTTTGAATTCCCATGCCTCCTGCACTTTCCCAGATTTATACAGGAAACCCTTGTTTCCTGGAGATGTTCATCCATTTATATGCCATCTCGAGTGCACAAGTCTTGAAAGTATCTTAGCGAGGCAAGGGCGGGACGGATCCGGACAACGGTCTGTTCGAAGATCGTGGAAGGATTCAGGTGATCTCTCCACTTTTTTATTTCTGTACATGCTGTTTGCAATAATGAAGAACCATCTTGTTCCTGAACTTATGTGTTAATATCTATTTTCATATGTGAAAATATTGATTATTAAGCATTTATTATTGTTTATATAATGTTTCACATGAATTAGACTAACATTTAG
This sequence comes from Pinus albicaulis, assembly GCA_034641835.2. Lineage (NCBI taxonomy): Eukaryota > Viridiplantae > Streptophyta > Pinopsida > Pinales > Pinaceae > Pinus > Pinus albicaulis. Next base: position 876,590,064 of record CM076575.1, on the reverse strand, counting down.
AAGCAATATATGTTGTACAACTAGGTTTCCGTGCACGTTCTTTCTTTTTTTTCAGGTTGAAGAGGAAGAAGGGTTGCTGGGGGTTTGGACCCCGCGGGATCTACATCGAACGTAGGACTATGGGTGAGTTCTACTATCGTTGTTATCTAGTTTTTAGCATTTAAGTGTGGTTGTGTGTGAGTCCTTCTGAATAGCATGCCCTGATCTGTGGAGGTTTTGACCCAACAAACCTCTAGGGTGTTTTTCCCCGAAACAGAACTGGCGACTCCGCTGGGGATCGCATTTTTGTGATTCCCCTATTGGGTGGTTTTAGCTGTTTGAAAGGTTTCCAACAGTTTTAACTATTATTTCCAGTCCAGTTAACTTTTTCTTAGTCAGACTAAAGACCTGGTTCTTTATCCAGGCTTGATCTTTTTTATTTTTCATTATTTACCTTTTCATACGCGAGTTTGTCTATACACAGACGTGTATACATGCAGTTTTCTTCAAAGGAATTTGCGTATACGCAGTTTTCCTTTGACACAGTCGTGTATGCACGCTTGTTTCAAAACTATCAAGTAGCGTATGCTTGGGTAAATTTTGAAATTTTTGATTTCTTGACTTTTTAGTCTTGTTTGCCTGTGGAGACCTGTTCCTGCAGTGTTTTTATATCCTCTGGATTGTGTTGATAGTGGTTATTGGTCCTTTTTCTCTCTTGGTTGAAAACTGGCTTATTAGGCAAATCTTGTTTTAGTGCTTGCATTTCTGGTTTGAGTACCAAGATCTCTTCCTGGGGATTCTTGGCTGTTCTGCTTAATCAGAACAGAGAGCCTATGCTCATTTACTCTTTCCTACCTGTGTGTCTTGCTTTGCGCTTCGATTTTTGCCTGCTTTTGGTTAGTTTTCTTGAGTTCAGTTGACTAGGTCTTGTTGCAATTTTTGAAGAGTCTTTCTTGGTTCTTTGAAGTTTTTGTTTGCTGCAAGGTTGTACTATTCTTCTAGGCTGAGTTACTCAGTTTCTTGTCTTCTTTTGCTCATACAAATCTTGCTACTAAAGTGGCACTATAAGATTTGGAGCATTTTTTAAGTTTTTGCTTGAAATTCTGAGTTGTTTGGCTTGGTGATTGGATAGTTTTTCTTGGTCTCTTAGAGCTCTTCTTTTTTATAAAATTCAAAAGCTCAAAAAACATTTTGTTTTGTCATTTGCTTTTGTTTTGCATTTTTGTTTTCGTTTTGTTACATCTTTTGAAGCTTTGTTGAGATTTCTTGCCTTTGGTTTTTGACTTGATTTTGGAAAGGAATTGTCAGTGGTTTCTTCCTCTTGTTTTCAAGCATATTTTGATGTCTTCATATTGAGAGTTTTTGCTTTTGGGAACTAGCTTTGTGGACAACCAAAAAGTGATAAAACTGAAGGATCTTTGGGAAATTTCTCTCTGCTTTAGTAGATTTTGCATCTTAGAATTTGCATGCTCTTAGTTATTTGCATTAGGTGCACTTAAGCATTTAGTTTTTTTCATAGTTTTTGTGAGTGTGAAGTTTGTTATCTGAAAAAAAAAAAGAATTTAGTCTCATAGAACCTCTGTAGAAATTTCTTTTCATTGAAAGGAAATTACTGCATTTGCATGTAGTTTGGTTTTTATTAATTTCTTTTCTACGTCACAAAACACCACGAGTTTAATTTCCGTATCCCTTTGACTTAATATAACAGCCGATTAAAATAAGCGCTATAATTTAAAAACAACTAGCAAGTTTTTATTAAGTGTCATACACCAACTAGCTAGGTTGTAGGGCCTTGGATTAGGTGAGTGGAGAGTTAACTCTCCAAGGCCGCTCAAACAAAAACATATAAGTTGATTAATTGAGCAAAATCCAACTCCGTTAGGTGGACCAGGAAAGCTCTCCTCCATAGAGTCAAGCGCGAGGGGAAATGAAGGCCGAGAAGAGAGATACCCCCTCTCTAATTTGCTGAATCTAACCTCAAGACCGTTCCGCCTAGCTTCTGACACAGATTGGTGCCCATAGTTGCCATTCCTAGGTTCCACATAGGTGACTGCGGGGGGGAATACCCGTGGTACCTGAGGCAGACGTCGTATCACTTCCAGAAATACTTCTGGGGGGTGCCCTTGCGAAGCTTGGGTACTTGTGCCGGAAAAGGCTATTGCTAGGAGGTCAATGTAACTGTTTCTATTACCTTCGCTAGTAGGCCTGGGCCGTAATTATCCTAGACTACTTTCTGGAGGTCCTATTCTTCACTTTCTTGTATTTTGGTGTCTGGTCCTAATCACCTGGAGCGGAAATACCTGAAGGTTGTTTGCTTGATTGTATCGTAAGGATTTTTTGTAGTGAGTGCTCTTTGCTCCTAGCTTGCCTAGCTTTCTACTTTTTTGAGTCAAATTAAAATTTGTTAAAGTGGCTGATCAAGCGCCTCGTCGACCAAGGAGAATCTGGGGGTTATCTCTCGAGAATCCAGAGCCTTCTTCAAGAAGGCGTAGGAGTAATTTAGTAGGTGAGTATCACCCTGTGGCGTCTGACGCAGTGGAGAGAAATCCTCCACAAGGGATTGAAGGTTTCGTAGCTGGTTCTGGTGTTGGTTCCGAGAGGAGCGTTCCGCTCACCTCGAGAGTCTTATTTCCGCAGGAAGAAGAAGTACAAGTAGAGGAAGTGTCTCAACCCTCTGAGTCACTTCCATCTCCTCTTCCTCCTGATTATCCATTTGTTGTTGAATACATCTGACCTGAGTCAGAGAGAATAGAAGATCCTCTGTATTATTCATACCTTTCTATGGCCACGACTGGGAACGCGGCTTCTGCTGTGAGTGCTGCAGGCATTCAGACTCCTGCTTCAGTTGAAGAAGGAGGAAATATTGCTATATCTTCGATTGCTTCTAGTACTGCTATGTTTGGCTCTGGTTTCACCCAAGCACATGCTTCTCAATCTGGTCCCTTTTGTTTTGGACTGCCCACTAGTGGGATTCCTTCATTTTCCTTTTCCACTGCTGTAGCTGGATCTACACCCATGTCTTCCATGGCTAGTGGATCAGCTTCTTTTCAAGGGTTCCCCTTCAGAACTGGGCATATTTCTAGTTCAAATCCTTCTTTAGGGTCCTTTCCATTTACTTCTCAGACTCAGAGTTTCAACCCTTGGTCTAGAGGTCAGAATTCGACTACTTTTACAAGATGGAACCATGTATTCACTACAGTGGGGGCAGGGAATCAATTTTATGCTGGTCACCAAGGGAATGCTTCTTTCCCTTCGTCGAGTGCTTATCAGACCTTTTCCCCTCTTTCTAATTCCTGGAACCCCTATCAGGGGCTTTTCGCTTCATTCAATACTTTAGGAGGGGGAACTGGTCCAGTCTTTGGTAACTCTGCGTTGGGAGGAGGTTCTTCTCCTTTTTCTACGAGTTCTTTTTGGCAACCTGGTGCCTCATCAAATCGAGGGTATTCTTTTCAAAATGTTGGGAATCCATCCCATCAATGATGGAATCCTCAGGCTCTGCGTCGTTTACCTTTTCTGGCAACGTTAAACTTGCCAGATCTGTCGAAATTGACGAATGATCCGATCCGATATAGTCTAGGGTGTCCTCTGGTTCCCACCAAACTTCCTTCAGACATTCCAAATTTTGAAGGAAAGAATGGAGAGGACCCAACTGACCACATCACCACCTTCCATTTATGGTGTTCATCTAACTCCCTCATCGATGATTTGATTAGGTTAAGATTGTTTCAATGCACCTTAACTGGAAATGCTGCCAAGTGGTATATTGAGTTAACTGGGGGCAGTTTTGCTACATTTGGAGAGCTGGCTGTTACATTTCTAAATCATTTCCAGTTTCCCGTCCGTTATGACGCCGGGACTGAACTCCTAGCTAATTTTAAATAGGACGACGCAACCCACATTTTTGACCATATTCAGGAATGGCGGAGAAGGAAGAGGCTTATTAAAGCTCATATTCCAGGAGAATTCCTTTTGGAATGGTTTCTAAAATCTCTGTAGTCAGACATTTCTAAAGATGTATCCCTGTCTGGGGTATTTTCTGAGGAATAGGCTATTTTTAGGGCCCAGCAGCTGGAACTAATATATTCTCAGTCTGGAGTCCTTCATAAATATTTTCCCAATGCTCCTCGCTCAAAATTATATTTATCCAAAACTAAGCCTGGTCCTCATGGTGATGGACTTATTGGGTCGATCAATAGTGGTGCAGCTAACTTGCTTACTCAATTGCAGTAGTTGTCTATACAATCTGTTCCTTCTGGTCAGGCTGTGCCTGCTGAGTCATTGCCTTCCCAATATCTGTTAGTTAATGTCGTCCAAACTTTTGATCCCAAAGGAAATCAACAATCCGAAGGGAAGAAGAAAGGACGGAATAATAAGAAAAAGGGCAAGAATGGGAAGGGTAATGCGAATAAAACTAACGAGCATGTTGGTGAGGGTCCAAAGGATAAAAATAAAGTGAAGTTTCCATGCAAGTTATGTAATGGAGACCATATTACTCACCTTTTCCCTAAAATTTAGGATGCGCAGTGCTTGTTAGCTCAGCAGGGTTCTTCCAGTTCCCAGGCTGTGTTGACAAACCCTTTTCCCCAAGGGCAACAGCTAGTTTTTGGTGCGAATCAAAATGCCGGGGTTTCCTCTAGGGGCACCCAGGAAGGGGAAAATCCATCAAACATATACATGATGAGTGCTCACGTGGATGTCGCCACGAGATCCCGTGATTATGGCGAAGAAGAGTCTTCGAAAGCTAAGGGTGCTCCTGATGCTACTGAGCCACTTCATATTACGAAGCCTACTGTTGAGCCTATACCTTAGATGCCCAAAGCATCTACCAAGTGTACAACAATTAATCCAAATGCTAGGGCTGCCCAGAACTACTCTATTGTGGAAGATCTAGCGTAGAGTCCTTGTGCCATGTCAGCTTTAGAGGTGCTCCAGTCTTGTCCAGCTCAGCGCAGTCCTCTGCTCATTGCTCTTGGGCCTTTCAATCCAAAGAACTCTCTTATGATTACGTTCGATATGAATAATTTTAAAAAGATACTTCCTCATCATATGGCTTTTCATATTAAATCATCGTACCAGAAATGCAATATTTTTCGGACGGTCATTGATGAGGGTACTTCCACATGTGTGATGTCTCTCACATGCTGGAACGAAATTGGATCTCCCGCAGCTGTTCCATCTGCTACTCTTCTGACTGCGTTTGATGGTCATTCTCACAGACCGCATGGTATTGTCCCAGCTTTTCCCATATGTGTTGGGGGAAAAACTGTAAATATAGAGGTTGAGATAGTTGATGCAAGCTTGGACTACAAACTTCTGTTGGGGAGAAACTGGATTTATGAGATGGATGCTATCGCATCTTCATTTCTTCGGATTATTTGTTTCCCTCACGAAGGGAGGATTGTTACAGTGGACAAACTGGACTATCCTCCTGTAGACCCGAATGCATCTACTGACTCAACTATTCCAAAGTTGGATAATACCAAGTCACCTACTGAGAATTTAGGGGTTGGAATGTATTCTTCCTTGATGGGTACTTTTGATATTCCTCCTCCTATGATTCATATAAATTCAATTTCATCCTCCAGGGCTCCTCTTCGAAGAGAGTTCTTCAGAACTCATTACTTTTTGGACCCTTGGACCTTGCCTTCCCCTACCGCCAAATTAGCGGAAGGTCAAGTGGGTGGAATGGAATTTCCTATGTCTGCAGCTGATATTGCTTATCAGTATATTGTTGACTCTGCAGAGTCCATTCCAGCTCCTCTTTCACTAGAAGAGTTGGATGGTGATGTGGCCCTGGCTTGGACACTTAGTTCTTCTTCTGCCTAGGATTTCCTTGATACCACTCTTCCATCTGAAGAGGCCATCCTGGAAGCTATGAATGGTATAGATAGGCCATGGGATGATTTTCATCATCGGTCCTACTTTTTACCCGAGTTAAGCGAAGTTGAAACGAGTTTTCCAAGTCCTCCGTCTCCTGGTCCTGTTCGCCCAGTCCTGAACCCTTTAGCACCAACACATGTATATGATAAAGGGAACATGGCTGTGACTTCTCCAACTATCACGGTGAACATCTCCAGGGATCCCAATGTTATTGAGAATGTCTTCATCGGAGCTGAATGTTCCCCTGAAGAAGTTCAGACTTATACCGATCTCTTTAAGGAGTATAGGGATGTATTTGCTTGGTATTATGAGGAAATTCCTGGTATAGATCCATCTATTGTCCAGTATGAGATCAAGACTTACGAAAACGTTAAGCCGGTGAGGCAGAAAATTCATATGGTTAATCGTAGGAAGGTTGCAGCTATCAAAGCTGAGGTGGATAAGCTGCTTAAGGCAGGATTTATTTATCCAGTTCCTTTGACTTAATGGGTTTCAAATCCTGTTCCCGTGGATAAAAAACAAGGAACAATTCGAGTTTTCATTGATTTCAGAGACCTTAATAAAGCATGTCTGAAAGATAATTACCCCATGCCATTTATAGATCAGATCATCGATGAGTGTGCCGGTAACGAAATTTTTTCCTTCATGGACGGTTTCTCTGGATATAATCAGATTACTATCCGTCCTGAAGATCAGCATAAGACTGCCTTTATTTGTCCCTAGGGTACGTTTGCTTACAAGAAGATGCCTTTTGGTCTTAAAAATGTTGGGGCTACATTTCAGCGGGCGATGTCATATGCCTTCCATGACATCAAACAGATTATAGAGGCATATTTGGATGATTTAGCTGCTCATTCTAGAAAGGGGATGGATCATCCTACTCACCTCCGTCAAATATTTGAACGATGTCGTTTCTACAAGATTAGGTTGAATCCGAACAAGTGCGTTTTCGCAATTACATCTGGTCGGTTATTGGGATTTAGTGTGTCTAGGGAAAGAATAAGGGTAGATCCCTTCAAGGTTGAGGCAATACTTCAGTTGCCACCCCCGTCCTCTATTTGTCAACTTCAAAGTCTACAAGGAAAGCCTAATTTTCTTCGGAGATTTATCGTGAATTATGCTGAAGTTACCAAGGGATTTATGAGATTGTTGAAGAAGGGAGTTCCATTTCTTTGGGATGACTTCACTCAACGCTCTTTCGATGCGTTGAAAAAAGCATTGACCTCTGCCCCTTTATTGAGTCCACCTGATTATAGCAGGGATTTCCTTTTTTATCTAGCAGCAGCAGAATCTACCATTGGTATGGTTCTGGTTCAGAAGGATGATGCTCTCGTAGAGCATGTTATATACTATCTTATTCAAGGATTGGTAGGTCCTGAGCTCCAGTATACTCCGATAGAAAAGTTAGCTTTAGCAGCAGTTCATGCTGTGTAGTGACTTCGGCATTAAATTCTTCTACGAAAAACTTATGTTTTGGCAGCAGCCAATCCATTTCAGTTTGTCCTCGGTAGGTGAGTGATTGGGGGAAAATACAATAGATGGATTGTGATTTTGCAGGAATTTTATCTTGAGTTTATGTCTGCCAAGTCCAAGAAATCATTGGTTTTCGCAGAATTTATCTCCGAGTTGCCCTATGGGGAAGAGATAGTTTATGATGAATCCTTCCCGGATGAGCATTTGTTTCTTATCTCTCCACAGGATCCTTGGTATGGAGATATCATTGTGTATCTTCAGACTGCGAAGTTTCCATATACTTTTTCAAAATATGAGCATCGTAAGTTGCGTCACTTGGCTAAGAATTACTTGATCATTGGTGATGCTTTATACCGTCGAGGGGTTGATTCAATCCTGAGACGCTGCTTAGCTCTCGAAGAAGCTGAGGCTGTGCTGAATGATTTACACAGTGGAGCTTGTGGTGGTCATTTATCTGGGCTTGCTACATCCCAAAAGATCTTGCGTGCTGGGTACTTTTGGCCTTCGATTTTCAAGGATTGTATGGAGTCGTTCAAAAAGTGTCATTCGTGTCAAGTTTATAGCGTAAAATGCGCGGTCATCCAGCTCCGCTTTTTCCAGTCATTACTGTTGGTCCCTTTACAAAGTGGGGTATTGATTATACTACTTGTAACCCGCCTTCGGCTAAAGGTCACAAGTACATTATTGTAGCAGTAGACTACTTTACGAAGTGGGTCGAGGCTATGCGTACTTTTGGGAATGATGGTGAGACTGCAGCTCTTTTTCTTTTCAACCAGGTTATTGCTCGTTTTGGTATTCCTAGAGAGATTGTCACTGATCATGGCAGTCATTTTCAGAATAGCATGATGGCTGAGTTGGCTCTAAAATTAGGTTTCCGACAAGAGCATTCATCTCCATATTATCCTCAAGCCAATGGGAAAGTGGAAGCCGTGAATAAATCCTTGAAGACAATTCTTCAAAGGACAATCAATAAAGCTTGATCCAACTAGCATATCATGCTATATATTGCACTTTGGGCATATAGGATGTCAATGAAAACTGCAACTCGCTTTACTCCGTTTCAGCTAGTCCACGGGTTGGAATCTGTATTTCCCATTGAATGTGAGATTCCTTCTCTTAAGTTAGCTTTTGAACTTCTTCCTGACACTTCTAGTCTTGAAGAACATCTCCTTCATCTGGAACATCTTGATGAGCAGCGTCGGGATGCTGCCACGATGAATGAAGCACATAAAAACCGAGTTAAAGTTCAGTATGATAAAGTGGTCAAACCCAAGGTTTTCTCGGAAGGTGACCTTGTTTTGGTCTATGCCCAAGAGAAAGATGCCCTGGGGGCAGGAAAGTTTAAGTCTATGTGGTATGGCCCCTTCATCATTAAAAAGGTCCTTAAGAAAGGAGCATATACCTTGGTTGATTTTGAAGGGAACGAGTTGCCGGAGCCCAGAAATGGGCTCTATTTGAAAAAGTATTATGCCTAGGCTTTAGCCTGACATTTTTCTTTTGTATATAGTAGTTTTACTTTTTACATATCTGGTTTTTCGATCTTTGATGGGATGGTGATGTTTTTGATCTGCTTTGGCAGGTTGTGTCAAATGTCATGAGTCATTTTGGTTTCACCGATGGTGCTAGTAGACACACCCGAAACTTGGCTTCCGTGGCTTGGGTGCTTCATTATCCATCCAGTCATCTGTTAGTATGAAGAGGAATCTGCATTGGTCCTGCTTCCAATAATATAGTAGAATACACTGCAGTTATTTATCTACTCTCGGATGCAATATCTTTGGGTGTTGATTCGTTGGTAGTTTTCTTGGACTCCCAGCTGGTGGTGTCGCATTTGAACAATACTTATCAGGTTCAAGATCCATTTTTACTCCGGTTGTTCTTGAGGGTACGTTTGTTACAAAGATCCTTTCAATTTTTAACTTTCATTCATATTCCTTGAGCTGAAAATTGGATGGCAGACTCATTAGCTAATCAAGCAATTGATTGGCATATTAATCATTCCATACAATAAAATTTAATCATAAAAAACATCATACAATTTTATACATTTGTCACATCACATCAAACATCGCTGTATATATATCATCAGAATGTTCAAAACACTATAAAAAATTTGGATCCATAAGTCATACAAAAAATTGGGCTTAGGCCCGATCATGTTCAGTCTCAAAATATACAGTCATCTGATATGTCATATCTATCTAATCCTATGGTCCCTGCCCAGAAGTTGTGTTCCTATAGAACACGATCGCGGTGGCAACTCAGCAGAATAACCGTACCCAGTCACGGGGTACTCCTACCACCCATCTCTGGATGGCTTCAGGCATATATTCCACTGCAGCCATAGGTACTTGGAGGGTTAACCCCTCCAAGTTCCTCTATACAGCCTAGAGGTTCCTGTTTGGATCTACTGTATCCGCCTCGCCTCTGCAACACTTATGTTGTGGGTAACCCTCAGGTCAAAATGGTCCAATATCTGTTTCATGATCATTATAAAATTGTATGTCATTTTGAATCCAATCAAAAACATGTTTATTTTCTACATATTTTTTCACATATATTGAAAAATACAAAAAATTATATAAGTCAAAAAATCGCAAACTTACCGATTGTGCCCCATGCCGTGCCTAGTGGAAGGACAAGGTCTAGATCGCCTCGGAAATCCATCCCGGCATAGGGATAGTCTTCCACAGCAATGATTTGTTCTCCCCGCCAAAGGAAGAACTCATCATCCCAAGTGGTTCGGGGAACTTCACTTCCCCCCAATATCTTCATCAAGTCAGCCCATCGGGAAATTCTTGGATCTCTAGGGCTGCTGATAGAAGAGATCACTTTGGGTCTCAGCCCAGGAATCTTCTCGAAGAAGAATGTCATCAAGATTGTACCATATCCAAAATGTTTTGTCTTTAATTTTCGGATAGAAGTCAATTGTTGCTTCGTGTTCATCAGTAGAGCTGTGCACCAATCATATAAATGAGTTAAGCATTCCACTGCTATACTCATTTGAGTCCTAGATGCCTGGTGTAGGGAAGTAGATCCCGCTACCCTGCCAATGGTAAAAAGGAGAATTTTCATGTGCAAGTCTCTTAAATCTTTGATCGCAATTTGAGTTCCAACTTTCTTGGAACCCTCTACACAGTAGACGTGGATGTAATCTTCCACGGTTAGCCCTCCCAAAGGCTTACCATGCAAGTCTACTGGCTCCCCCCTCTGGGAGAGTCCAGTAATAAAATAGATATCTTTCACTTCAATGCGTATGGGCATTTGATCTATTATGAAGCAGTCTTCTTCCAGTTCCCAATAGTTCACAAGCATTTCAAGCAACCAGACATTACTCTTCATATATGGCATTTTGAAAAACTTGAGCAATCCACAATTTCAAAGAATATTTAGTGATGCTTGGTCCTGCATGACTTCATTGTCAATGGCACTGTGTTCACGCTCTCTCCAAGATATATTCATCCTGCAAAAATTCAATAATTCATTCATTAGCTACGTGTTTTTTCATTTTGGGTTGCACATACGCGACTTTGTTTGTGCACAGTTGCGTATATACACGACTTGGTCATTATAAACCCGCGTATGTGCAAACCCGTGATTTTAAAAAAATGGTTCTACGGTGAAAATTCCTAATTTTTAATTATGAACGGACAAACTGAATAACAAGGATGAATTAAGAGCTTACCTAACAAATTTGGTGAAGTTTGACGGTCGATTACTCCTGTTTTAACGAAAGAGGCTTTTTCTCCAGAGCACTTTTTCCCAAATCAGCAATGTAACAATGAACCAAATATGAGGTAACTTGTGTATTTATGCCCAAAATTGAAAAATTTTTGCAAAAAAATTTTATGCTTATGTTTTCAATCTATCTTAAGCTGCATAATCCGGATGCTTGGAAGTGCTCAGATTGGTATATTTTCAGGGACATTTTGACGAATTTGAGATTTTTCCCGATTTTTGATCCATGACTTCTGACCCGTCATGGCAGGTATATGATCTTCACTAGCATATAGGTTAGGGAATCCACTTTCCGTTGCATTTTGCATACTAGCCTCCATTCTGATCACTTGCCATAGGGTCGATCCCATCAGGTCATGAGTATTACACCCATTTCACTCGCCAATTATTTAATCATGACTTGGTGGTAGAGCCTTCCTTTACATGGGCTTCTTAGTTAGTTCCTTGCTATCACTTGTTGCCCATGCTGCGTTTTATGTAGGCTCGGGAGTCCTCTTTAGTCCCACCATGACTTATGTGTTGAAGCTTCATTCTTCTTCTTCTTCACTATCATTTTTCTGGCTATTACCCTAGAGGCTCCCTGGTGTTGTTAAGTTGTATTACTGCATTGCATATTGGCTACTTGTTTATCCTGGCCTTTAGCCGGCTTCATTTTGGACTCGATGTTTAAGCCAACTTTTGACCTTGACTGTTTATACAATTTAACCATTGCATGCACTTAGCTATCATGACTTGACACCCTTTTACCCATGAATGGAACATTCCTCTGAGTATCTCTTACCAGTTTCCGCCACCTTGCATTGAGCATAGGATCGTTCCAATCCCAGGAACTAGTGCATCTGTTTCATGATACTCATTCTATCCATTGTACTATAGCATTATTTTATTCTTTTTCAGGCTTATTATATGAAAAAGACAAAAAATCAAATATAACAAAAAGAGCGGGAACGGGATGTAACTTCGTAATTTGATGGCAATACAGTGTCAGTTTGTCGCCCTTGAACAAAGCACATAGACTTATATATTTCCTCCATTTGGGATGGTTTTAGTTTTTGACCTAGGTTCAGACTTTGCCTTATTTCCTTCATCAAGCGTTCCCCCGGTTGGTTATTCTTCCAATCATATGGGAGAGTTTGTTTTTGTCTCTTGCATACCGTACTTATACAAAGGTCACTTTTTATCGCCATGGCCATCATTGTGCCTAAGCGACCAAGGAAGTTCAACCAGACGCCATTCGGTGGTGTCTTCGACTCATTATTCACCGGCCTTCCCGGTTTTACGCATTTTGTTCTATCACACCGATGTTTTGTCTTCACCCGTGTCAAGCTTGAGAAGTTGCGTCCTATTGACTTCTCGACGCGTTTGTTCCTTATCGACTACAACACATTGCTCGAGAGCAAACCCAGAGCCGCACCCTCGGCCCTATTTACACCTTGGGCCTATTTCCATTATTGATAGGTGACCTCGTGCTCAGCATTTGATCATCATCATGGGTCTTTGAATGAGTGGTTTCCCCTGTGTTCGACGTCAGCACACATTATCACACTTGGGATTCGTGCAGTACCTTGATTTCCATTTGACCCTATCGGTGGATTTCTCGCCTCTGTGTCAGCTTTCATTATTGGTTGGTTCAGAGGGTTTCTTCCGTGCGCTAGCTTCATCTTGTGCATGTCGGAAACGTACTTCGGTTTTGGTTTCGTCACTCTACTTCATCCGATTCCTTCCAAATCTTGGCCTGCGGGTTACACTCGCGCTGGACTGATGTGGGATGCCTTAATGCCTTCCTTCCAGCAGATCTTTTCCCATCGACTCCGACTCATTGCTCTGGGAATAAGGTCTAGAGTCTTTTTGTCAGTACCTTAGGGTTTGTAGTCATTAGTGGCAGACTCTTCGCTATCGACAGTGGGGATTCATCATTGCCTCCTGATTGATAGATTCTCTCAAGTGTTCGATTTCAACTCATACATTCGCACTTGTTAGATTGTACTGGGGCACCTTGATGCTCATTTTCATTATTGGTGGGTTGTCTCGCGTTGGTTAACGGTATACATCATTGACCGGTAATCCAACTATTTCTCACATGGTCGACTTCAGCTCATTTATTCCCATTGTGTAGAATTGTGCCATAGTGATCGGTGAAGACCTCGGGTTGCATCAGCATTTCTCGGTTCACTTTTGACAGTCCATTCAGTTTCTGCCAGTGATGTCATTCACCCTTATATGTTGCAGTGTCAGTACAGCAGCATCCTATATGTTGGCTCCCGAGTTGCGTGATTGTACCATTTATTCCACCTTTTATGATTTGGTACTTGGAGATTCAGTTACTTATATGATCAGACATCCAGTTTCAACATCATTGATCAGCTTTCTATATGTGATACTTAGACATTGATTCTGACTTGTACTTCTGGGCCATGCTCAGATGATTCATTGTGTACTTTCAGTTCAGCTATACTTGTATACATTTTGGATCCACTCTGTACTTTCTATATGATGTATTTTCGACTGAGCATGGGTATGCCCGCCTCAGCATGAGTTGACTCTCTATTTTCTTTCATTGGTTTTTGGCAGGCTGAAATCTGGTGAAGTCCTCTCTTGTCCTTGCGAAGTTCTTTCTATGTGCATAATACATTTCGGCCATCATGTACCCCTTCCGACCTCATGTATTAGGGGGCATCTGTTATAGCATCATTTTTCACCCTCATGTGATTCATGATTGTCTCTTTGGCCTTGGGCACCCATTCCCACAGACTTGAACAAAATTCATAAAAAATAGTGTTAAAAATCCCATACGCGGGTATGCCCAGACTTTTCCGTGTGTATACGCGAGTCCATACACACTTTTCCGCGTATGCCATTAAAATCATTAAAAAATATATAAAATTCCCTATTTTCGGGCTGGGTTGATGGTTACTCCAGTAGTTCAACCACCCCAGCACATGGCCAACTGTTTCCAACTAATTGAAACTACTTTGAGGGAGTATAAAAGCCCCTCATGTGCATGGCCTAAGAGAGAGAGAAATTTATAGACATTATACTCTGTTGGAATCCCAATTCAAGTCTGAATTCCCGTGCCTCCTGCACTTTCCCAGATTTTTACAAGAAACCCTTGTTTCCTGGAGATGTTCATCCATTTATATGCCATCTCGAGTGCACAAGTCTTGAAAGTATCCTAGCGAGGCAAGGGCGGGATGGATCGGGACGATGGTCTGTTCGAAGATCATGGAAGGATTTAGGTGATCTCTCCACTTTTTATTACTGTACATGCTGTTCGAAATAATGAAGAACCATCTTGTTCCTGAACTTATGTGTTAATATCTATTTGCATATGTGAAAAGATTGATTATTAAGCATTTATTATTATTTATACAATATTTCACATGGATTACACTAACATTTAGGGGAAATATATGTTGTACAACTAGGTTTCCGTGCACGTTCTTTCTTGTTTTTCAGGTTGAAGAGGAAGAAGGGTTGCTGGGGGTTTGGACCCCGCGGGATATACATCGAACATAGGACTACGAGTGAGTTCTACTATCGTTGTTATCTATTTTTTAGCATTTAAGTGTGGTTGTGTGTGAGTCCTTCTGAATAGCATGCCCTGATCTGTGGAGGTTTTGACCCAACAAACCTCTAGGGTGGTTTTCCCCGAAACACCAAACCAAACCAATTTTCACATCATAACTAGCCTAATATCATATAATTAAAACAAAGTTAAATCTTATAGAGAGAGCCCTCTCTGAACCTTAGGAACATTAGATCCTAGAGTTTAAAAGTTAGTATGTGGTTACCTCTAAAGTTCTTTGACTAAAAATCAAAATCTCACATCTTAAGAACTATTAGAGTGAAAATAGGAAGCACTCCTTCGCTCTACGCTACAGCATTTTGAGAAATCTCCACCAACTTCTGTAAAGTTGGACCTTTTGTAGCAAGAGTGACGCTCTCCAAAGTCTAGTTTAGCTGCTTAACTGTGATATTGACGTCCTAAGAGAGCTTGAGGGCTTCATTGGCCCAAGGCTTAAGTTGGTCACTGAGAACCTAATTTTGGTGCTGGATCTCTTCAATGTCATATCTAAGTTGGTGGCTGGTACGCAGTTGTGCCAGGCGCTGAGCGGGGATCAAGGATGACATAGTAGCTTCGAGCTGTTCAAAATATTCCTCCTTTTGGCAGACTTCTTGAGTAAAATCTTGTAGGATGGGGTCACGTTGCACCTTATACCACAGCTGCATATCTGTCTCCAACAGATCTACGCCCTGAGCAATCTGAGTTGTGATAGTATTGGTGGCCTCGGTTACCAACATGGCAGACTGGGCTCTTACCTCAGGAGGAGTTTTTGGCTACAACTTGGAATGTAAAGCTGCAATCTGTTGTTCCATATCTGTCTTGACAGCTTGAATCTTGGTCCTCGAAGCCTTTAATGCTGCAACAAGCCCCTCAATATTGGCTTGGAGGGTGGTAGAAGCTGGGATATCCTCAGTGAAATCTATGCAGAGCCTACTGATTAGGTGTTCCAACGCTTTCTACTACGTGGTGGCGAGGGTGTATCCAACCTGTGCTTGGGACACTTCAATGATCTTCTCCACAATCATTTGCTCAGTTGTACTAAGCTGTTGGTGCACCCAGTGATCTCTGTGTTAAATTTCTTCGAAAATGGATGCATGGAGGACCTGCAATGGTTCATGTGGGAGTCGGGCTAGATCCAATTGTACCTTTGCAAAGGTCTGGACTTGTGCTCTTAAGTTGGGTGGGCTCAGAATGAGTGTTATGCCTAGTAGAGGGTAGAGGCGTCTTTCCATTGTAATGATCAATGCATTGCTTGTTGCTGGGGCCAAAATTTCCTGAATCATACTTGTTTGTAGGGTGTCAGTATTGAGCTACAGAGCTCGAAGCTTAGACTGGAGTGTAGTGACCATGGCCTTCTGTTGATCTTCCTGAGCCAGCCATTTATCCTCTGCGGCGACGGTGATTGCATCTGTGATCTGCTCCAGGTCCTCTTTTTTCAAAGTAACTCTTGTGTCTCATTCTGACCCTTGAGCTCATTTCTTCTTCCGTGGTCCTTTAATAGGGTCACCAGTCAGTTTCGTAGCTCGGGAGGAGTCAGCACCTCCCGCATCCAGACTTTCTACGCTTAGATCTTGCTTCGAATCCTTCTGTGATTTTGGGTCCACTTCCTTCCCATTATTCTTTCACTATCCTTTGGTCTCTTCGGTGGTGTTGGGCGGGGTGAACTTTGTGGTGCTCATACCCACAGTGTCCTACATACCTGATTTGAAGCCTAGTTTCAAATGTGGAGGTCAAGTAGCAATAAGGCGATCAACCTCCTCATCAGTGACCATATATAGGAGTGATACCCATGTTGGATCCTTGTGGCCCCTAATCTGTACACTGTGCATTGTTACTTGAAACATTGTGATGCTCTTGTACTTGTCATAAATTGCTGATGACAAGCGCGACAGAGAGTGAATGGCAGCTGCAAGCTCTCTTTGAAATAGAACCCAGAAGACCTTATTATCTTCAATTTTCTTTTCATCCTTTGAATCCCACAAATTCGCACACTGTGACCATTTGCACATATCTGGATCTAGCTAAGGGAGGACCGAACCTTCCGTGGCTTCCCATGCGAAAAATGCATTCAGGAGCAACAACCAGGAGTAGCAGAATGCCCTTCCATGATCTTGGGTTTCACACACGTTCTCCAGAAATACACTACATAGAAACTGGGATCATTTGAAGCAGACCCACTTTTCGCTTCGGCCGGACAATTGGTTGACATATGCGGGGACCGTGGAAACCTGACATTTGCACATCATCTTGCACGCTAACAACAAGGTACCCATGCGTGCCCTAGGGTCGCTGATAGTATTGATCATGAACTCCCTACTGTTTTGTTCAATGTGATAATATTAGCGCACCTTACCAGTGATCTTTTGTTCACATTTCTTCCTGAAACGCTCCATGGGATTCAACGCTTTCATGGGAAGACCAGTGATATGGTGAATGAGCATTGTGTCTATGGAAATGTGCTCCTAAATCCATAAGAAACCATCATGCACCATGTTAGGGTCCCATGATTTGGCTGATTGGCAAGCCAAATGACAGTGTAACATCAAACCAAGCTTTGGAGCCCAAGGACCTAGCCTTCCTAGACTCAGAGAGGGCTCTCTCTATATGTGTAAGGGATATCTGTGTGTTTGTTTATTGTGTTCTGATTTTAGGATAGTTATGAAGTATGTTTTTTGGTTTTGTTTTTTAGGTTGTGAGGGATGAAACTGATCAAAGATATAAGATCGGTAAAAAGGATGTTAGATCAACTAGGCTATGGGGTCAAAAAGGTCTAGAAAGCTATCAGACGGTGATACAAGGCTGTTGAAGCGCCGATTTGATTCGAGGTAGAAAGGATCTTTGGGTAAAATGGAACAAAATGGACATCAAGTTTGGGAACAACAAAGGATTTCAAGAATTACTAGTTTAATAGCTAACATAAACATGGTAGGGCAAGCCATTAATCATGAGAAATGTAACTATAAGCTAATCAATACATAGAAATAAACATTCAAGCCATGCATAGAGATATATCACCCTCTAACTTTGGGAAATGGCTATCAGACTTTGGGGAAAACAACTAAGAGAGACAAACAACTTAAATTACTATGTTGGAACACCTAAACACAGTACTTCAAGTTATTGGGCACTTTGACAACAAGATTTGCATAGTCTTAGATAAAGGGCTAGATCAGAACTAGGCCTCCTTGGTTCAACAAAATGATAATCTAATCAGTCAAAGAGAAATTTCATGGATGGAGCTATCACTAGCCATAGGTAATCAGGGCATACTGTAAATCATACTTAGCATGTATAAAACCATGAATGAAATAAGCAACAATATCCTTAAGTTATTAGAGAGAAATCAAGAACTATTTAAAGTGACTAAGTAAGAGGAAAACATGGAAGCTATGAAGAAACGGGAAATTTGAGGTGCCTCCAAGGGAATGTCTCAAATCTATTCTCTACTGATCTATAGCAAGAAAGAAACATGTATTCATGAATGAAAACTAGAAGACAAAACAAAGAAAGAGAAACTATACCATTCTACCAAGTCATGGAATCCAACAACAATCCTCTTTCATCATCCAAGAACATCCAAGAGGCAATCCAAAAGCATGAGACAAGTATTTCTTCCAAAGCTTATATGACCATATATTTCTTCTATCATCAAGTTTAGCCTTGTTTACAATGAAAACCTTTGGAATATATAGGCCAAAGTGAGGAAAACCTCATGGTTCAACTTGTCATCCTATTGGCCTAATCAAAATATCTAAACTTGTCCTTGAGGCTTTGCAAAGCCGAAGGCACAAAATATCTCATAAAATATCTAAAAAATGCTAAAAAAGGGAATTAAATTGAATTTTCATAACTTCTCATGTGCAAAAATAGCTAAACACACATGAGGAAATATTAGTTTTTAAAGGTTCAAAATTTACAAAAATATTCAAAATTTACATCAGCAAAAGGTCCCCTGACTTGCCGACAACATTTGGCAGCCTTCCCGATGTTGAAACGAGGATCATGATAGCTCGTTCGAAAGATATGGGTGTCTAATTTCTGGAACAACTAAAATTTTAACTATATGATGCATAGAAGTCTCCCAAAACTGAACCTGTGTGTAAAAAACCAAAAATTATAGTCTGCTGATAGACCAAGCAAAGTGTGCAAAAAGTGAGCATTTTTCGCCATTTTGGGGGAGAAAATGATCTCAAAATGTCCTGAAAATCGCTGAGATTATGCTCCTAAAATTATGGCATATAATGATACCATTCTCCTCCTTCGAAGATTCCCCAAACATAAATGGCGAATTTCATGAGTTTTGACCAAAAACTCAAAAATGCCGAAAAACCAAAGTATGTCAAACGTTTCCCAAAATTGATGAGTATGACCCTCGAGGGTTTTTAGCAACATGCTTTGAATTAGGGGCCAAAATCTCAAGTCCTTATGGGCCTTTCATCACTTTCTGTGCTGGGCGCTTTCCTTTAGCCTCCTTTAGCTTTTCTTGGTTTTCTTCTTTGTTTCTTGGCATTCTAGCTTTGGTGAAGAAGTCATGGCCCCTTGTCTAGGAGAGGCAGCTAGCACATGCTTTGGAGAATGCCCTTCATGATGTTTATGCTGCTATTCTATCTCATAAGGCTGCCCCTTTTCCTGTCCTTGTTCATCACTATTGTGCTGCTCCTGCTGCTCTGTCTTACCTTCACTATCAATCATTGTTTGATCAAGGTAAAATTTGTTCCAAATGTTGTGTGAGATGCCCTTTTATGATATTAGGTCTCTTCTCTTTCCAAAAGAATGATTTTCCCTTTGTATGCCACTCAACAAGTAAACTCAAGAAAAAAAAACACAGTCAATAATAGATATATAGTCAAAATGATTCTTCTGTGTTTGTGGTAAGGTCACAGGGTTTTGGTGTTTTTGATGTGAGCAAAAAAGACCTGTAGGAGTCAAACAACAAAAACTCCTCTTAACCAAAAACACTGCCCTTGTATCCACTATTCCTCACACCCGATTTTGATAAAAACAACTTTGAATTGCAATGGCAGCTCCACTCATTAAAGTCTATTTCATGGACAAAAAGGCAGCATTGATTCTTCTCTTCACCACATAGAAATATTTGAAACTGAAAAATCAATTTACGTATGATCCCTGTAGTGATAATAGGGTCACTGTTTCATTTTTCAAACCCTGTGTTTCTGCTTTTAAACAGTGCCTCCACCTATTGCTTTGAGGGCATTTTATTGGGCTTTTAAGAATCAATGAGAACCTACCCTTTTACTATGTTTACTGTTGAGAAAATACAGCCACTTAAAAAAAACAATGATGGTGCCTCTTGAGGACTTTGATCTACTTCAGGATTGATTGGGAGGCGTTTTGACCGCTTGAACATGCGCGACACATTTTATAGGAAAAGCGCCGTGCAAAAGCAGGGGTGTCGGGTCATTGTCGGGCCGACCTGACCAGAGGTTACAGGTGTGCCACGCGTCGCTACAGGCATGCCACGCCACAGTTATGGGCCTTTGTATTTTTACCTCTAAACACGTGGCGCGCTTTTCCAAGCGCGCCGCACAGGCTTAAAGCCCAAAACTCTGCTAAATTGCTTGAAAACCTCTTCTTTGGTCGAGTGAACAGAAAAAAGGATTTTTCTTATGCTTTGAAAAACAAGATAGGTAAGGGAAAATGGTCTCTAAACCTTTTGAAAATGAACAAGTGGATGCCTCCTTGTGATCACCTTGTGAGGGTTTGTTTTGTAAATCCACTTTGGAAAGAAGGTGTTGGTCGTGGAATAAAAGGAGCCCAACCTTACCATTCATGTTTTTTCACTATACAAAAAACTCAAACTCAACCTGGTCTTTCCAAAAAACTGGGGTTGAGGCTTAGTTGTATTCAGCTGGGCTTTATCACCTTCTGTTCATCACGAAGGAACTTCTTTTAAACTTCTCTCTTTTTTCAAAATGCAGCAGTAAGGTACCTTTGACCCTTTTTATCAAGAAAATGTTTTCATTATTTTGAACGTGTTTTCTGACTTTGAAAAACATACCATAATCTTTCTGACACTTTTTATGACCCCGTATACCTATTTGCAATGTCTTTCTGCTGAAGAAGAAACTTAACTGCCACTTCAAAATCCCTTTTATACCTCTGGTCTTTGTATGGCATACCTGTTGTCACTCTTGATCAGTTGAAAGAGGTTTTTAATACTAAAGGAAAAGAAACATCTTTGGATATCATCATCACCCACTTGTCTTTGTCATTTGGAAAGAGGACATCTGTAGAGGATATTTTGTGTTGCATGGGGTTTTCTTTGACATTTTGAAGGAGGTCACTTCTCCCTTTTGCAACATAAACTAACATTTTTTCTCTGGATGCTATGAGCATAGTCTTGTCTATAGTGTAAAATGAATTAGATGGTAGGTGCTTCTTGAGCTTCCCTTTCTAATTGTGGGTGCAGAGAAATCAGTTGTTTTTACTCATATCTTCCCATCCTCTATCCATTAAAAGGAGATTTCCTTTTTAAAACTCTCTCTTTACTCGAAATGCATCAGGTAAGGTACTTTTGACTTTTTCATAAGGGAAATGCCTTTATTAGGAAATGGTGACATGCCTTTTTGGCTTTTCATGCTACTCTAGGGCTCTAAAACTTAGGCCATAACCTGTTTATATCTTTGTGAGCTTCTGATTCTATTTGCAGCGCTTTGTTGGGAAAACTACACTCAAGTTTCCTTTGTCTACTATGATAAGAAATTTGAAAGACATTCCTTTATGCATCAGGAAGATAAATACCCTTTGAAACATAATCATCATCAATTCTTTTTCCTGTATAGTGACCTGTCCCTTAATCATCAAAATTGTTTTAATTGGGCTCTGGACTGCCATATTGGAAAGAAAACTTTGACAGTAAACAAGTTTAACATTTTGGATTGCAGTGGTACTCCTGCTTTCCTTCTTTGTTTTTTTACATTATTTCTCTGTTTCAACTATCTCTTACTGTTCTTACCACTCATCTTTTGATCAGTCAATACCTTGAAATCAGTCACTGCCCTGGCCCTCTGCTTGTGAATGAAGGAGGCCTTTCTTGTCAAAATGTCTGATGTTTCTTGCAACCTTTGTCTTAATCTGCTGAGAAATGTTTGATGAGAATGCTTGACAAGGGTTTCTCTTATACATGATGACAGGAAAACAACTTTGAAAAACACTACTGCTTTTACCTCTACCTTCAATCATCACTTTTCTTCAGAAAACCCTGGTCACTGTCTCACTGTTTATTAGAAACAAATTTTTCTTACAGTCAGTTGCAAATCTTAAAAACAAATTTTGTCCATCGCCCTCTGCTTATAGATGAAGGAGGTGCTTTCAAAAACCCTCTGATTATGGATGAAGGAGGTCCTTAGCCATGTCACATCATCAGCCTCTTGACAGTGTTTTTTTTCCTTTTACTGTCCTTTCTGGCTTTGAATGAGGTCACAAGAGCTTGATGAAAAACTCTTTTCTTTGTAACTATATCTCAGGCTCAAGATCACATTGAGAAGTAGTTGTCTTCTCATGTGGAGCCAAAAATTATCTTCTGAGATGCTGGTATGTTTCTGTCTTTGAAAGATCCATCAAACACTATAAAAACACCTAAAATCAGCTTGAATTATGGTCTATGCATTGCTGAGACTTAAGGGTGTATTAGTGGTGCGACCTAGGGCTGTAACCAACTTCATTAGTAGAGTAGGAAGGTCTGTTATGACTGGTATATAGAAAATGGAGGTTTTTGGCTCTTTGATATTTTTCCAAGGGAGAAATACCTTAAACTGCCACTTCCTAACATAGGGGAGACTGTTTGAATAGATTTGGATTGTCTCTTTAGAGCTGATGGGCAGACTAGTATGGCTAAGGCTAGGTAGGATTTGATAATGAGGTTTCGTCTCGTCATGGGCGGATTGAAAAGTAGGAGGGTGAAAAATTTTTATGGGTGTTTTCCCAGCTGGAAAATTTTGACAAATTTTGAGATCGGCTGTTGGAAAACTTGGCTGTTACAACTAGTCATCACCAACAAGTGAAAAATACTGATGACTAATAGTGGCTCCATTTGGGGAGGGCAACTCCTTTTTAGGAGGTGTCCAGAATTTCAGATCTTTGGCTCATGAAGACCAGTGCCTTACCCATTGGCGCAAATTTCACTCTTGCTTGATGCTACTTCTGAAAAGAGACAACATGATCAGCATCAATGATTTCTAACTACCCCACTATCTTTCCTAACATTTTTTCTTCTTTTTGGTGGATTTGAACTAGAAGCCTTTTGACAATGCATATTTTTATTTTTTTCAAAATGAACCTATCTAAATATACACTTATATCTTCTGGGAGTTCAGATTAAACTGATGAACTCCTTCATTACTCTACCTAAACTAGATCAACTGTCAAGATTAAGCTGTTTTGACAGGATTTATTCTCTAATATCAAACATGAAATTTAAAATGATCAAATCAGGGTTGAACAGTCTGATTTGTCATGTATTTGCGGCATGAAAGGGCAAACTGCACAAAAATATTATTTTGCAAAAAAGGAAATCTAGAGAAACGGGGCTAAGATGTACAATTTATTTTTCATCCCCGCTTCTCTCTTTGGTTCTATTTTAGGCATGTGGAACCAGTATCTTTTCTTAATCTACTCTCTGTGATAAGTCAATCTTACACAATGTTGACCATATTTTTCACTCACTAACTTATCAGCAATTAAATTTAAACATGTTCAACTATGATTAGGCTAGATAGTTGAACAAGACATTTGAGTACTAGTAGCGGCATTTAGACTTGCGCGCTTTCTGAAGAACTATTTTTTGGAACATGGGGCCTTTTTCTATTTTTAACCACCCTCTTTTCTATCTTCTATTGCTTTTGACTTTTCTGTTTTATCTATTTTCAAATAGTGGTATTTACAATGATTGAAAATGTTTCAACTTAGAACTAGAGTTCTTGACAAAAATAATTTTTTAATGTCCTGCCATTCACAGGACCTCCAAAAGTTTCAGTCCCATTAGGTTCTTGCAGGAAGAAGGCATTGTTTCCACTGATGAAGCTGATGATGTAAGGCCATTTCCATAAATTTTCAAACTTTCCATGTTTACCTTTGTCTTCTCTTCTAGAATCCCATTTTAACACTTTGTCCCCAATCTGAAAATCATTTTCCTTGGTCCTCTTGTGAAAAATCTGTTTTATTTTGTCTTGCGCTAACTGAGCCTTTTGGTACACTTCTTCTTTAGTTTGCTGTAAATGGATAGTCTGATTTACCCTTATTTGCATTTCATTCTCTTCTATTTGAACTTCCTGCAATAGCTTCATTACTGGAACCCCTAGAGATGTTGGGAAAATGGCGTCTATGCCATAAACTAGTTGGTAAGGAGACATTCCTATGGATTTTTTGGTGGTTAGTCTATCGGCCCATAGTGCGTGTACTAATTTTCCATGCCATGCTTTTTTATTTTGTTCAAGAAATTTTTTGATGATGTTGACCAAGATTTTGTTAGAGGACTCGGCCAAACCATTACCTTGAGGGTAATAAGATGTGGAATGTCCTAATAAAATGTGATATTTGTAACAGAAGTCAATCATTTTTTTGGAGGAGAAGGCAGCGACGTTATCTGTAATGATCTTTCTGGGACAGACAAATCTAGACAGGATATTGGTTTCTAAGAACTAGATGATGACTGAATCGGTGGCATTCATGGAAGGTATGGCTTCTATCCATTTGGTAAAGTAATCGGTGGCTGTGAGGATCCATTTATGTTGAGCGGATGAGGAAGGGTGAATTTCCCCAATAAAATCCAGGCCCCATTGCTGGAAAGGTCCTTCAACTATGATGGGGTGCAAGGGCA
Organism: Pinus albicaulis; assembly: GCA_034641835.2. Classification (NCBI taxonomy): domain Eukaryota; kingdom Viridiplantae; phylum Streptophyta; class Pinopsida; order Pinales; family Pinaceae; genus Pinus; species Pinus albicaulis. Next base: position 876,565,591 of record CM076575.1, on the reverse strand, counting down.
AGGGTAAAAGCTTTCTCTTTCCATCGAAAATCTGACATTTATGGCATGTCATAACTAGCTGGTGAGTGTCAGGAAATAAGGTAGCCCAATAATAGCCGGCTCTAAGGATTTTGTTTGCTGTGGTTTTCTAGTAGAGATGGCCTCCACATTCCCCTTCATGCACTTTGCGCATAATTTTCTCTGCATCAGACTCAAGAAAACATTTAAGCAGCATACCGGTGGGATTTTTCCAATACAGAAGACCATCTATAATGAAAAACTTTAAATATTTTTGTTTAAGAAATCTTGCTTTTGTTTTTGATAAAGTCGGAGGAGCATTTAGATAAAATAATACATAAATAATATCTGCATACCAAGGTGAATCCAGAAACATTTGTTCAATAAGAGGGGATGTGCATTCTTCCTTTTCTTCTAAGGCATCAGCAAAATTTATATCTAAATCTTGGAGGTTGGTTTCAGCCATCAGCCTTGCAAGTCCTTGTCCTTTAACTAGTTTGGTAGGTTGGATTTCTAAGTCATATTCTAAGATGATAGCGATCCATTTTCCCCTTTTACCATCGGGATCTTGGTTCAAAATGTCCTTGATGACAATATTAGGGACAAAATCTATGACATGAGAATGCAAGATGTAAACTCGGAAATATTTCAGTGCTTTGACTAATGCGAATGCCTGCTTTTACATGATGTTGTATTTTAAGGGAGAATCTCTCAGGCATTTTCTAAAAAAGGAAATGGGTTGATCTTGCCCAGCTGTGTTTTTTTGCAATAATATGGTAGCTATCGTGTGTTCCGAGGAAAATTAAAAAATGTAAAAGTATTTAGTGAAATCAGGACTTATCAATACTGGTGTTTCAGTTAGGGCCCTTTTAACAATTTCAAAATAATTTTTGGCTTCTGTGGTCCATTTAACCCCGACCTCTTTCTTCAACATATTTGTGATATTCCTCAGGAGTTTGGCTAGGTTTGGGATGAATCTTCTTAAGAAATTTATCTTTCTGATAAAGGACTGCAGCTCCTTTATGTTTCTGGGGTGACTTATTTGCAATATGCCTTTGATTCTCTGGGGTCTATTTTTATTCCTTCTTCCGAAATGATGTGACCTAGGAGTTTTCCTTCTTCTAGACCAAAAATTGTTTTCTTGGGGTTTAGGGATAAGCCATATTTTCTACATTTGTTAAAAAACTTTCTTAAGTGTACTAGGTGTTCTTCATCTGACTTGGAATATACCGTAATATCGTCCAGATATATGACTATGAAAATACATATGTCTTCTGAGAAGGCTATATACATAGCTCTTTGGAATGTGGCATCGGCGTTCATCAATCCAAAAGGAATTTTAACATACATAAAAGTACCCCAAGGTGTGGTGAAAGCTGTTTTGTGTTGATCAGTGGGGTAAACCAGCACTTGGTTATAACCAGAAAAACCATCCAGTAATGAGATCCTTTTAGCACCTACTACCTTTTGGAGTATGTGGTCCATTTTAAGAAAAGGATAGTTGTCCTTTAAACATGATCTATTTAGGTTTCGGAAATCTATACAGAGTCTTATTTTTCCAGTTTTCTTCCTAACCGATACCACATTTGAGACCCACTGAGAGTACCTGAGAGACACTATTATCCCAGCGTCACACATCTTTTTAATTTCTTTTTCAACCAAAGGTAGTAACACTGGGTTTATTCTTCTTAATTTTTATTTGAAAGGCTTCTGGTTTTATTTAAGGGGAATCTTGTGCTGAATGATGCTTGCGTCGTATGATTTTAGATCTTGGTATCCCCATGCGAACACATCTTTAAATTCTTTAAACAGATTGATGTACTTATGTTTTATGTGAGGCAGAAGGGTTTTGGATAGTTTGATTTTTCTGGGCTCTTCTGGGCTTCCTATGTTGTATTCCTCTATGTCGTCCTTAGTAGATTCCATTTTTGGTTTTTTGGCCACATCGTTAAAGTCAAACAATTCCTCTAGAGGTGCGAGCTCTCTGGGTATGGTGTCATTTTCACAGTGTAATATTTCGAGTTCCCTTTGGTCAATGTCCTCTCCTATCTCATTTCCATATGAATGGTCTACCAGGTTTAGATTGGTCCACAAAGGTGGATTTAGCTCTTGGTCTTGACTTTGGCTAGATTTCCTTTCTTTGTTTTCTAAGTCTATTTTGGTTACTTCAAATTCATTCCTAGATTGTAGGAAATCATCAATTTGATCATCATCTTTGAATATTTTCCAATGGTCAATATTATCCAGTACTGTAGGGCGATTTTTGACCTGAGTACTATATTGTTCACTTAGGCATGGTATTTGGCCATTACTTGCAGCAAAGGCGAGCTCATTTGCTAGGCTATTTCAAATCCTACGGATATAGGTGAGTTCATATTTTTCAAAGGTTTTGAGGATTTCCAAAGCTGCATTCCTGTATTCTCTTAGTCTTGGATTCTTTGCCGAATATTCCCCTTTGATTTTCCTGATCACAAGCTCTAAATCTCCCTGGGCTGATACTTTCTTGGCGCCTAAGTCCTTAAGTATGTGCAGACCGAGGAGAAGGGCCTCATATTCGGCAATGTTATTAGTACACTGGAATTCTAACCTGAAATAATAACCTTTACTAGTATTGTGTATCCAAATGTCAGCCCCTAAACCAGTTTTGCCACAAGAACCGTCAAATCTTATACTCCAAAGAGCTTCTTTTTCATATGTGATACTAAGCTGTTTTTTAGGTTTCTTGGGGTTTTGGTCATTATTTTCTTCATTCAGTAATGGTTCGAGACTTTCTTCATTTTCTTTTATCTGCTTGTGTATATCGCGTTCATTATATAGGATAAAAGAATCCAAATTGGAATGAATGGAATAAATAGGAGTGTTGTTTGGGTTATCCCAGTTGCTAACCATGTATTTCATGTGAGTCTCTTGGTATAATCTCCTAGTCTGGTTGAAAACGGGGATGGTAGTGAATGACATATCCATTTGAAGATTACCTTGTATTTTGGCAGCCCATACCCTTGATAGTAGCATTCCATACTTAGGAGGGATATCGACCACTACTACGTCCATGACTAAGTTTTTCGCTGGTAGCTGTGTTAGAGAAAAATCTAGGTTCTTTATCAGACCTAAACATTTGACCTGACTTGAGTCAAAGGAATACAGGTTTTTGTAAGGTTGAGTTACTTCTAGTCCCATGTTTTCCATGACTGCTCTAGGCATGAGGTTATGGGAGGCCCCAGAATCTAACATGGAATTATTTAATATCATGTCCCGTATGTTCAAGCTCACATAGAAAGGAGAAACAGATCCTTCCTGGTATTGACCTTCTATTTTCGGGCCGAATAAGAGCTCAGATTTGTCATCGGTTAGATTTAAAGTATCTGCCTCGCTCCCTATGTCAAAAAATTTGAAGATTTGAGACCTATACCTATCTACAGTTATTAGCTCAGTAAGGGGTGTGGTAATTTTTATTTTGGAAATTTCCCCTTCGAAACTAAAAGGAGTTTGTGCTTTGGACAGATTTGTTTCAGCTTTTTCGGACATGACTTTTTCTATGCTCTTAATTTGCTGACTCTAGTTCGAGACTTTGTTTGACACAGTCACCTCAGGGGTTTTTGTAGAGGTACTAGGAGTATCTGAGCCAGGACTTGTTTGAATAGCTTTATCTTTGTTTTGGTCAATTTTCTTGGCCACAATTTTGTTGCTATCCATGGCCTTTTTAAGGATGGTAGCAGAGGTTTTAGTAATGTCAAGGCTACCCTTCTTGGAGTGGCCTTGGTTTTTTTTTGCTTCTAAGGTTATACTGCCTATGAGCTTCTATAATGGCATTCTGAAAGTCTATGGCAGGATCTTCGAGATCTTCATATTTGGTTTCGTCCTGACCTGGAGAGCATAACTCTTGCTTTTCTGCTGTGAGATAAACCTCACTCTCGTTATCAGAACCTATGAGGTTCCAATGATTTTCATCAATGGGTTTAGTATCCCTATCTTCTTCATCAACATAATCCTCGTTGAAGGATGGTCTAATTTGTTGGTCATTTTCCCTTGGTCTGTTTTGAGGCTGCTCCCTCCTAAAATTTTGGTTCCAGTTTCTGTTTGGAGGGTTTGGCTGATTGTCCCTAACAGGTATTTTTTCACCCATTTTTTCCCACATCTTTGTCATGGATTTGACCAGGCCATCTATTCTAGGATCTAGGGAAGGAGATGAAGTGGAGACATCATCTCTATATGTGGCCTTTCTTTCCGTTCTGGTTCTAGCTCTTTTTTCTGCTAAGTTGGCTTCTACTTTTATGGCTATCTGTTGCATTTCCTCTAAGGTGCGGGGGTCTTTATCTCTTAGATGATAAGTCATGTCCGGGTCAAAACCTTCAGGGAATTTTGCCAAGGCTGAACCAAGTGGGGGTTTGAAATGAGGTGGGAGGGCTTTATACACACTGTTGAACCTAGTGCAGTATGCCTGGACACTTTCCCCATTTTCCCGTTTTAGATTGTTATATTCTGACAGGATTTGAATGGGGTTCTTTCGGATTTCCCATTTGTTTATGAAGACTTGGCACAGTTTTGGGATGTTGTGGATGCTATTTGGAGGCAAGCTCTTAAACCATGTTTTGGGTTCTCCGCCCAGGCTTTGGGCGAACATTCTCATTCTGACGGTTTTGTCTTGTACTTCCAAGTATTCAAAATCATCGCTAATCCTACTTATATGTTGTTGAGTTGTGGAAGTCTCTTCTCCGGTAAAGTGGGGGATTTTGGTTTGATAGTTATCTGGTAGGGGAGCCAAAGGTAGTGGCAACACCAAAGGTGCGTACCAGGCTGCCATGACGGGAGCTAATGGATGATGTATAGGATGAGGGTTAGTGGGATGGTCTGAGGTGGTTTGAACAGTAGTAGTTTGGATAGGTGTGGCAGATGTACTTGGGCTAGTGATCTGGTTTTGAGCAGATCTAGGATGGTAGGAGCCAAAGTGATGGAGAGGCTGAAATTCGGGAGGTGTGGAAGGTGGGGCTTTCTCCTCTAGGACTCTGTGGTAGATCTAGGGGCTCAAGGTTGTCAAATTTTATCTTACTTTGTGACTTTCTTCTAAAAAGAGTTTTTTCTGACTCTAAGTCAACAGGGGAAACTGGTAAGACAGTGAGATGTTCAAGTACTGATCTTGTTTTACGGATGGATCTATTGGTAGCTAGATTGTCAGTTTCAGAAGCTTGCCACAGAATCTTCTCTGGGTTGTCTACTATGATAGGGGGATTTGTGTCTGGGTGAGATCTGGTGTTGATTCTTCATGAAGCCAGATTTCGGGTCTAGATTTTAGAGAGGATGGTGAATGTTTTGGATGGATGATATCTCTAAAGTTCTACTGATGTGAAGGATGGTCAAAACCAAAAGGATGAACTAGTGGAGTCGCCAGGTGGATTTTTATGAAAACTATGGTCCACCACCAATACTATCGAAGATGGTTGGGAAAAAGTTTTGTAGCAGCTTTGAAATGGGAACTTGTGAAGAAGAGTGATTCACTTGGTTTCAACAGTTTGCTAGGCTGTATGGACAAGCTAGTGGTTCTCTTGGCAAGAAGGTTTATGCTGATCTCCTATGTTTAGGTGAGGCTTTTCTGAATCATTAAGTTATACTTAGTTTGTCACTGATTATAGAGCTTCTATCCTAAGTTTAAGTTTTGGAAGGATGAGTGAGCAGAAAGGTATGGTTTATGAAATTTTTTGGTCTTTATGGAGTTTTTAGGCCTACTGGAGGCTAGTGAGCAGTGGGATAGATCGATCAGATAGTAATCTAGAGTTCGGTAAAATAGTAAGGCCTACTGGAGGCTAGTGGAGTTGCCAGGTGGATTTATAGTTGTTTTGTGGTATATGTGTATGGTCCATCACCAATACTGACAAAAACCAATCTAAGGGAGTTTTTTGGGGTTTTCTGAGTTTTTATGTGCAACCTAGTATGTAAGAGTGTTATAAACCTGATTCATCACTTTGCTAAGATTGTGAAGCAAAGAGTTTACTCTAAATGAATCTAAAGGCTGTTGGTCTTAGCTTATTATTGAAGGGCTAAAGAGTCTATAAGAGTTTGCTATACTGTCATGTACTCAGTAGGTCCCACCGTGATCGCCATTATGTTAGTGAGTGGTGGGATAAGTTAGTCAGATAGTATTCTCAAAAGTCTTTAAAGATTAGGGAAACTAAGTTTGTTTATTACTCAGGGTCCCACTGTGATCGCCATTATGTTAGTGAGCGGTGGGATAAGTCAGCCAGATAGTATTCTCAAAAGTCTCTAAAGATTAGGGAAACTAAGCTTGTTTATTACTCAGGGTCCCACAGTGATCGCCATTATGTTAGGGTCCCGTGATTTGGCTAATTGGCAAGCCAAATGATAGTGTAACAACAAACCAAGCTTTGGAGCCCAAGGACCTAGCTTTCCTGGACTTAGAGAGGGCTCTCTCTATATGTGTAAGGGATATATGTGTGTTTGCTTATTGTGTTCTGATTTTAGGCTAGTTATGAAGTATGTTTTTTGGTTTTGGTTTTTAGGTTGTGAGGGATGAAACTGATCAAATATATAAGATAGGTAAAAATGATGTTAGATCAACTGGGCTATGGGGTCGAAACGGTCTAGAAAGCTATCAGAAGGTGATACAAGGCTGTTGAAGGGTCGATTTTATTCGAGGTAGAAAGGATCTTTGGGTAAAATGGAACAAAATGGACGTCAAGTTTGGGAACAACAAAGGATTTCAAGCATTACTAGTTTAATAGCTGACATAAATATGGTAGGGAAAACCATTAATCATGAGAAATGTAACTATAAGCTAATCAATACATAGAAATAAACATTCAAGCCATGCATAGAGATATATCACCCTCTAAATTTGGGAAATGGCTATCAGACTTTGGGGAAAGCAAATAAGAGAGAAAAACAACTTAAATTACTATGCCGAAACACCTAAACACAGTACTTCAAGTTATTGGGCACTTTGACAACAAGATTTGCATAGTCTTAGCCAAAGGGCTAGATCAGAACTAGGCCTCCTTGGTTCAAAAAAATGATAATCTAATCACTCAAAGAGAAATTTCATGGATGGAGCTATCACTATCCATAGGTAAGCAGGGCATATCGTAAATCATACTTAGCATGTATAAAACCATGAATGAAATAAGCAACAATAGCCTTAAGTTATTAAAGAGAAATCAAGAATTCTTTAAAGTGACTAAGGAAGAGGAAAACATGGAACCTATGAAGAAACAGGAAATTTGAGGTGCCTCCAAGGGCATGTCTCAAATATATTCTCTACTGATCTATAGCAAGCAAGAAACATGTATTCATGAATGAAAACTAGAAGACAAAACAAAGAAAGAGACACTATACCATTCTACCAAGTCATGGAATCCAACAACAATCCTCTTTCATCATCTAAGAACATCCAAGAGGCAATCCAAAAGCATGAGACAAGTATTTCTTCCAAAGCTTATATGACCATATATTTCTTCTATCATCAAGTTCAGCCTTGTTTACAATGAAAACCTTTGGAATATATAGGCCAAAGTGAGGAAAACCTCATGGTTCAACTTGTCATCCTATTGGCCTAATCAAAATATCTAAACTTGTCCTTGAGGCTTTGCAAAGCCGAAGACACAAAATATCTCATAAAATATCTAAAAAATGCTAAAAAAAGGAATTAAATTGACTTTTTATAACTTCTCATGTGAAAAAATAGCTAAACGCACATGAGGAAATATCAGTTTTTAAAGGTTCAAAATTTACAAAAATATTCAAAATTTACATCAGCAAAAGGTCCCCTGACTTGCCGGCAACGTTTGGCAGCCTTCCCGATGTCGAAACGAGGCTCATGATAACTCGTTAGAAAGCTCTAAGTGTATAATTTCCGGAAAAACTAAAATTTTCCCAATATGATGCCTAGAAGTCTCCCAAAACTGAACATATGTGTAAAAAACCAAAAATTACAGTCTGCTAATAGACCGGGCAGAGTGTGCAAAAAGCGAGCATTTTTCGCCATTTCGGGGGATAAAATGATCTCCAAATGTCCTGAAAATCGTTGAGAGTATGCTCCTGAAATTATGGCATCTAGTGATACAATTACCCTCCTTTGACGATTCCCCAAACTGAAATGGAGAATTTCATGAGTTTTGTCCAAAAACTCAAAAATGCCAAAAAACCAAAGTATGTCAAAAATTTCCCAAAATTGATGAGTATGACCCTCAAGGGTTTTTAGCAACATGCTCTGAAGAAGGGGCTAAAATCTCAATTCCTGATGGGCCTTTCATCACTTTTCATGTCGGGCGCTTTCCTTTAGCCTCCTTTAGCTTTTCTTGGTTTTCTTCTTTGTTGCTTGGCATTCTAGCTTTGGTGAAGAAGTCATGGCCCCTTGTCTAGGAGAGGCAGCTAGCACATGCTTTGGAGAATGCCCTTCATGATCTTTATGCTGTTGTTCTGTCTCATAAGGCTGCCCCTTTTCCTGTCCTTGTTCATCACTGTTGTTCTGCTCCTGCTGCTCTGTCTTACCTTCACTGTCAATCATTGTTTGATCAAGGTAAAATTTGTTCCAAATGTTGTGTGAGATGCCCTTTTATGATATTAGGTCTCTGCTCTTTCAAAAAAAATGATTTTCCCTTTGTATGCCACTCAACAAGTAAACTCAAGAAAAAAAAAAAACAGAGTCAATAACAACTATACAGTCAAAATGATTCTTCTATGTTTGTGGTAAGGTCACAGGGTTTTGGTGTTTTTGATGTGAGCAAAAAAGACCTGTAGGAGTCAAACAACAAAAACTCCTCTTAACCAAAAACACTACCCTTTTATCCACTATTCCTCACACCCGATTTTGATAAAAACACCTTTGAATTGCAATGGCAGCTCCACTCATTAACGTATGTTTCATGGACAGAAAGGCAGCATTGATTTTTCTCTTCACCACATAGAAACCTTTGAAACTGACAAATCAATTTATGTATGATCCGTGTAGTGATAATAGGCTCACTGTTTCATTTTTCAAACCCTGTGTTTCTTCTTTTAAACAGTGCCTCCACCTATTTCTTTGAGGGCATTTTATTGGGATTTTAAGCATCAATGAGAACCTACCCTTTTATTATGTTTACTGTTGAGCAAATACAACCACTTAAAAAAAATGATGATGGCGCCTTTTGAGGAGTTTGATCTGCTTCAGGATTGATTGGGAGGCGTTTTGACCGCTTGAACATGCGTGGCACATTTTATAGGAAAAGTGCCACGTGAAAGGAGGGGTGTTGGGTCATTGTTGGGCGGACTTGACCAGAGGTTAGAGGCACGCCACGTGCCGTGCCACAGTTATGGGCCTTTGTATTTTTTCCTCTAAATGTGCCACGCGATTTTCCAGGCGTGCTGCGCAGGCTTAAAGCCTCCAAAACTCTGCTAAATTTCTTGAAAACCTCTTCTTTGGTCGAGTGAACAGAAAAAGGGAGTTTTCTTATGCTTTGAAAAAACAAGATAGGTAAGGGAAAATGGTCTCTAAACCTTTTGAAAATGAACAAGTGGATGCCTCCTTGTGATCACCTTTAGAGGGTTTGTTTTGTAAATCCACTTTGGAAAGAAGGTGTTGGTCATGGAATAAAAGGAGCCTGATCTTACCATTCATGTTTTTTCACCATACAACAAACTCAAACTTAACCTGGTCTTTCCGAAAAATTGGGGTTGAGGCCTAGTTGTATTCAGCTAGGCTTTATCACCATCTGTTCATCACGAAGGAACTTCTTTTAAACTTCTCTCTTTTTCAAAATGCAACAGTAAGGTACCTTTGACCCTTTTTATCAAGAAAATGTTTTCATTGTTTTGAATGTGTTTTCTGACTTTGAAAAACATACCATAATCTTTCTGACACTTTTTATGACCCCGTAGACCTATTTGCAATGTATTTCTGCTGAAGAAGAAACTTAACTGCCACTTCAAAATCTCTTTTATACCTCTGGTCTTTGTATGGCATACCTGCTATCACTCTTGATCAGTTGAAAGATGTTTGTAATACTAAAGGAAAAGAAACATCTTTGGATATCATCATCACCCACTTGTCTTTGTCATTTGGAAAGAGGACATCTGTAGAGGATATTTTGTGTTGCATGGGGTTTTCTTTGACATTTTGAAGGAGGTCACTTCTCCCTTTTGCAACATAAACTAACATTTTTGCTCTGGATGCTATGAGCATAGTCTTGTCTATAGTGTAAACTGAATTAGATGGCAGGTGTTGCTTGAGCTTCCCTTTCTAACTGTGGTTACAAAGAAATCAGTTGTTTTTACTCATATCTTCCCATCCTCTGTCCATTAAAATGGGATTTCCTTTTTAAAACTCTCTCTTTACTCGAAATGCATCAAGTAAGGTACTTTTGAATTTTTCATAAGGGAAATGCCTTTATGAGGAAATTGTGACATGCCTTTTTGGCTTTGCATGCTGCTCCAGGGCTCTGAAACTTAGGCCATAACTTGTTTATATCTTTGTGAGCTTGTGATGCTATTTGCAGCGCTTTGTTGGGAAAACTACACTCAAGTTTCCTTTTTCTACTATGATAAGAAATTTGAAAGACATTCCTTTATGCATCAGGAAGATAAATACCCTTTGAAACATAATCATCATCAGTTCTTTTGCCTGTGCAGTGACCTGTCCCTTAATCATCAGCAAAATTGTTTTATTTTGGCTCCAGACTGCCATATTGGAAAGAAAACTTTGACAGTAAACAACTTTAACATTTTGGATTGTAGTGGTACTCCTTCTTTCCTTCTTTGTTTTTTTACATTATTTCTCTGTTTCAACTATCTCTTACTGTTCTTACCGCTCATCTTTTGATCAGTCAATACCTTGAAATCATTCACTGCTGTAACCCTCTGCTTGTGAATGAAGGAGGCCTTTCTTGTCAAAATGTTTGATGTTTCTTTGAACCTTTGTCTTAATCTGCTGAGAAATGTTTGATGAACATGCTTGACAAGGGTTTCTCTTATACATGATGGCAGGCAAACAACTTTGAAAAACACTACTGCTTTTACCTCTGCCTTCAATCATCACTTTTCTTCAGAAAACCCTAGTCACTATCTCACTGTTTATTAAAAACAAATCTGTCTTACAGTCAGTTGCAACTCTTAAAACCAAATTTTGTCCATTGCCCTCTGCTTATAGATGAAGGAAGCACTTTCAAAAACCCTCTGCTTATGGATGAAGGAGGTTCTTTGGTCTTCAAACCCTCTGCTTATAAATGAAGGATGTCCTTAGTCATGTCACATCATCAGCCTCTTAACAGTGTTGTTTTTCCTTTTACTGTCCTTTCAGGCTTTGAATGAGGTCGCAAGAGCTTAATGAAAAAATCTTTGCTTTGTAACTGTATCTCAGGCTCAAGATCACATTGAGAAGCATCTTTCTTCTCATGTGGAGCCAAAAATTATCTTCTGAGATGTTGGTATGTTTCTGTCTTTGAAAGATCCATCAAACACTGTAAAAACACCTAAAATCCACTTGACTTATGGTCTATGCGTTGCTGAGACTTAAGGGTGTATTAGTGGCGCGACCTAGGGCTGTAACCAACTTCATTAGCAGAGTAGGAAGGTTTTTTATGACTGGTATATATTAGATGGAGGTTTTGGCTCTTTGATAGTTTGCCAAGGGAGAAATGCCTTAAAGCGCCACTTCCTAACTTAGGGGAGACTGTTTGAATAGATTTGGATTGTCTCTTTAGAGCTGATGGGCAGAATAGTATGGCTGAGGCTAGGTAGGATTTGATAATGAGGTTTAATCTCGTCATGGGCGGACTGAAAAGTAGGAGGGCGAAAAAGTTTTATGGGTGTTTTCCCAGCTGGAAAATTTTGACAAATTTTGAGATCAGGTGTTGGAAAACTTGGTTGTTACAACTAGTCATCACCAACAAGTGAAAAATACTAATGACTAACACACCAGACCAATAAAATATCGCATAATCCTGTTAGTGATATTGTAGTGGTGAAAATGAGGCATCCGAAACAATTTTAATAACCTAGACCCAACCAATCCACTTGCCCATGGAATAGGGACCACCTTCAGTACATCACCCTCCAATACCCTCTCAAGATACAATTCCAGTGCCAGTTCAGAGAAGGCCTCCAGGTTTGCTAAGTCATGATCATCTAACTTGACTGTGCGTTGCTTTCCAAAGGAGTATCCAATGATGGAGACCTCACCCAAAATTAGAGGCATCTGCAGATAGGCATGCATCCCATCGAGATTATTGGGCATGTGCACCGAGGGCCTACAAGGCAACACATAGGGTGGAAACCAACTTATTGGTTCAATGATCCGGGCCTCTTCTTGAGCAGACAGAGGTCTCTTTAATGGGTTGGGTGAATGCGCATGGGGCATCCTTCATGGGGATTTCACATTTCGAGGGGAAGTACGTGGCTTCACCCCATCCCACTTCGAAGGTTTCCTCGGCCCTTGCTCTAGGCCTTTTCCCTTCCCCTTTTGCTTTACCTTGCTCAGTGTGGACATAACCTCCTCAACTTCAGGGGTGACTTCCAGTACTTCCTCAAATTCTTTCTCCATCGAGGCCACAGTTTGGGAGGATTCAATGGGATTAGTCACAGTCATTCTTGTGCGAAAAATTAACTCAAGGTTGCTACTATTAGAGGGGGAAGCACGCTCAGACATGAACAAAGTGCAATAGTCACAGAATTTCACAAAGCACAAACTGTTCAAGATACACGAAACCCTCTTCTAAGATATCCTTCTACCTTTATAGCCTTGGATATCAACCAACGGTTGGGTGAGGCTTATCATAAACTTACCATCAAGTAAACCGTAAAAAATCTTCAGAAATTGCCTCATTAATTGCCAGTCGCCCGCTCCTTTCGACGGTAAAATTTTATTTTACCTATTTTTGCTCTTCCAACATTTAGTCTTCATAGTTGTATATTACTGCTGCACTTCCAGTGCACCTCCTGTGCTCTGAGTGCACACCTACACTTTCAGCACACCTCTATGTGCTTCCAGACCTGCGACTAGTACCTGCATGTACTATGGTTGATGGGCCCAATGAAGTTGATGACCTATTTGTCAAATGCTTGCAGAGCCATTTGTAGCTGCAGGGGAATTTCATCTCTGCATGATGACCTTACTGTCCTTTTGCATTTATCGCAGGCTTTGCAATAGTCATTAGAATTTCTATCTAGTGTGGGCCACCATAGCCCAGCTCTCAAGATCTTCTGCGCTGTTGCTTTTACTGTGTAGTGACCTCCAGCTACACCCTCGTGGGCTTCTGCTAAGATGGCGTGCCTTTCATTCTCCAAGATGTATCTTCGCATCATCTTGTCAGCTCCCAGCTTATACAGATGGCCCGCGATGATGGTAAAATATGCTACGCGTGTTACCAAATCTTTATTTTGTTGTACCAAATACTCTGTAGGTGCCATCCCCATAGTCAGGAAGTGAATGATGTCGGCGAAGTGTGCATCAACTACCTTAATATCGAATAGCTTCACATTAGGCAATCCTTCTTCTAGGTTAGTTGGATCTTCGCCACTTTCGATTCAGGATAGGTGATCTGGCCTAGCGTTCAACTTCCCTGGCTTCACGATAATCTCAAAGTCATATTATTAAAATAGCAGAAACCATCAACAAATATTCCCCACCAACACAGGCTTATTCACTAGGTACTTCAAAGCCTAGTGATCTATAAACATCTTGAAGTGCCCTCCTAACAAGTAATTCCAGTATTTTTGTAGGCTGTATACCATGGCCAACCCCTCACAGTCAGTAGTGGAGTAGTTGCGCTCCACACCAGAAATTTTCCTACTGGCAGATTCAACTGGATGGTCAATGTCTCCATCTCTAGGCTGCATAAGGACAATTCCCAGGGAGATCCCTAATGCATCCACGTGAACATGGAAAAACTTCGACCAGTCAGGAAATATGAGGATAGGGGTAAAGGCCATATTTTCCTTGAGTAGTTCGAAGCTCTTCTGACACTCCTCGTCCCAAAAAAATGAAACATCCTTCTTTAGAAACTTTTCCATAGGTGATGTGATCAATGCGTACCCTTTAATGAACTTCCTGTAGTAGCTTGTATGTTCGAGGATAGAGCGCAACTGTTTCTCAATTGTAGATACTACCAGGTTGATGATAACTGTTATATTGGTAGGGTCAACCATCAATCCTTGTCGATAGACTATGTGTCCTAGCAGGATCCCAAAGGGTACGCAAAATATTCACTTCTTGATATTTACGGAAATTTTTTGCTTTCTATAGGCGTCCAACATCATGTGAAAGTTTGAGACGTGCTTCTTTACCAACCCGAAGGCGGTCTAGTCATCAAAATATACCTCCAAAAACTTGTGGATGAACTCCTTGAATACTGCGACCACCACCTGCGAAATGATGGCAGGGGCATTCTTGAGCCCAAACAGCATGACAGTGTACTAGAAAGATCCCCAATCAGTGGAAAACATAGCTTTGATATGATATTCAGGTGCGATCCTAGTTTGATGGTAGCCCGAGAACTCGTCCAAGTACGCTTCCTGCCCCCCCATGCTATCAAGGAATTCATATGAGAAAGGAATAGGAAGGGGATCATGTATGCAAGCATCACTTAGTTTACATAGGTCAACACAGATCTGTATCTCTCCCTTAGTATTTTTCTCCTGAAGCACCATAGGACTTACCCAATCTGACTGTTCGACTGGTTCAATGATACCTACAACTATCATTTTGTCAAGTTCTTCACTGATTTTCTTCTTATACTTGGGGTTAAATTGATAAGGGCGCTGCTTCATAGGGCACACATTTTGTTTTTAAGTGATGCGCATGATCCCTAGGTCCCCTGTAATCCCTTTGAGTTTCGAGAATTTCATCAGAAATAGGTCCTGGTATTCAGAGAGGAGTTTCACGAATCTTCCAACAATATCATCATCCCAGTAGTCCCCTATTTTAGCTAGCTTAGGTTGCTCCTCCATCCCAATTTTCACTTGTCACAGCTTCAGAGGCTTAGTGACATCGACGGTCTGCAGTGGGGGTCTAGCAACTGTGCACTCTCCCTCTAACTCCAGGATAGAGATATTCCATGGGTCCTCATCACATTCCTCCATTGATAGATTGCGACAGTAGAAAATATCTTGCATCTACATCTCCCACGTTGGTGCTCCATGTGCCGCACAAGGGCGTGATTCGTCAAATAATAAGGCATCTATATCCTGCAGAGCTTCGTCGAGTGCCTCCATTCCACCTACCAAACTTAACGTCCCTACAAACTCATCCTTCATGGTTTCCTAGTAGTGAGTGCACTGGTGTAATTATTCATCTAAATATCATGCGGTGGGGATTTTCCCCAAAAAATGAATAAACAGGTGGACCAATTCCTCCGTAGTTCTTTCGCACCATGATCCAGGTGGATATCGGTGGCCACCCACCTATTCCATTTGGACCAGCACCATCAATTCTTGCAGATTTTCACATTTAGCACAACTTACTATTTTTAGCAGGTTTTCGGGTCCTCCACTCTCGGAGCCGTTTTGGGGGCTTAATGATCCAGGTGGATATTGGTGGCCACCCACCTATTCCATTTGAACCCCCATCTTCGGTTCTTTCAATTTTCAAGTTGCAACAAAACTTACTATTTTTAGCAGTTTTTCGGGTCCTGAACTTCCGGAGCCGTTTTGAGGCCCTAAACGACATTTTTTTGGGAAAACGGAGAGCAACATGGGTCCATGGACCGATGTTGCTCGTTCAAAAATTAAATTCCTCGGATAGATCTTTCTAACGAGCTATTGAGCGCGTCAAACGGAGATCGGGTGCCAAAGTTATGCCCCCGGGAAGTTGAACCACCAATTTACCCAAACGGGCGCCCACAGTTTTGGCGTCTCATCTCCTACGGTTAGGTTTTTGGACGTTTCAGATTCTACATTGTTTCTCAACAATAAATAGGCCCTCGAGCCTCATTGTAACACAGTTCAGAGGTCTGTAGCCATCACATCTCTTCTCAGAGATTCGCTACCAGCACCCTAGCTATTTTATTTCCATTATGCATGTAAGCATATTTCTGTTATTTGATATTAATGAAATGAAGAATTATTTCCGCTGCATCTCTATGTTCATGGTTATTTCTATATTTTTTTGCGTTCCTGCATAAATCCGGATCAGTGGTATCAGAGGGGGTCTGCTCTTTCTTTGTTTTTCTTTGCATGTCCCCAACGCGGTCAGGGTATAAGGAGTTAGGGCTAGATCTGGTTGAACCCTTGCAAGATCAGCCTCGCAAACCCCGACGACCTCCCATGGCAGAAGAAGAGAAAGACGAGGGAGCAGGAGATCTTATCAAAATACTGCTTGAGGAGGCCCTCGAGAAACAAAGGAATGTGATGATGGATAAATTTGCTCAAATCCTTCAACGACTGCCCACATATGGTGCATCTGCATCCAACAGCCACTCTGGAGGCGCCACTCCCTTCAAGGTACAGGTAAAATTTGACATTCCTATATTTGAAGGAAAAATAGATGCAGACGCTGTAGACAAATGGTTAAATTTGTTGGAAGGGTATTTCTCGGTCCATGACTTCTCTGACCGAGAAAAGATTATTTTTGCACTCCTCAAAGCCGCCCCCCATGTCAAAGACTGGTGGGAAACCTACCGTGAGAAAGAGGGCGAAGGGGAACCCTCTCTGTTCTCGACCACACCCGCTTGGAATTCATTCCGAGACGGCATCAAGGAACAATATTACCCTGTGGGGAGCTATGAGGACAAATACATCCAATGGACCACGCTGCGGCAACAAAAAGATCAAGATGTGCACGAACTGACGAATCTGTTCCATACCCTGCGCACAAAGTTGGGTATTAAAGATTCAGAGAGACATTTGGTGCTCAAGTACCGTGGCTGTCTGCACAAACACATTCAGGAGGAAATGGAGTTCCTCGACATTACATCGCTTGGCATGGCATATCGCTATGCCGCCAAGATCGAGCAAAAATTTAAGCAGAAGAAGCGAGACTTTGGATCTGCGAATCCGAAAGGTGCCCCCGAATCGAAGAACAAGGGGCAAGGCCAAAGCAATGCGACTCAGAACAACACCACAAATCGAAAGAAGGACACATGGAAGTGGTGTGAATTTCATAACAGCCCCACTCACAGCACAAACGAGTGTCGGGCCAAACAGTCTTTGGTGGCTGAACTAAAGGCACCCGAATCAGATGCATTTTCTGATCCTGAGTTAGAACCAGACAAAGGCAATGACAAAGGGAAGCAGATCATTAATGCGGATCCCAGTGCCATTGTTGCCACCACCAAGATCCAGAAGGAGGGTCCAGAGGATCCAGAGGAGGGGGAGCACCTCTTCCAGTCGCAAATGTGGGTGAAGGGTTCTCCGTTGCAGTTTCTCGTCGATAGCGGAAGCTAAAAGAACCTTATTTCAGCAGACGTCATGAAGCGGCTCGGCCTACCAACCATAGCACACCCGCAGCCATATACCATCGGGTGGCTCCACCCAGGGAGAGATCTCCGCATCCGCCAGCAGTGCCGACTTCCATACAGTATCAAGCCATTCATGGATGAGGTATTGTGTGATGTTGCTCCTCTTGATGTAGCTGATGTATTATTGGGCCAACCATACTTGTGGAGGCGACATGTTGTGTATGAGTCTAGGCCTCGTGCTGTTATTATTACTTTGGGAAATAACTTGTACAGGATACCGGAGGTAGTACCGCCTCTTGCCATCTCCTTGACTACTGCAAAACAACGCAGTAAGATTGTTTCCCAGACCAGGAAATTCATTTTCCTTATGACTCACTCACAAGGAAAGAATAATATTGTGGCCACAAGCTCGAAATAGGGCTCCCTTTCATGGCTGCAGCAGATGGACAAAGTCATGGAGGAATACGATGACAATTTCTCCTCACTCATAGAGGTTCCTCTACACTGTCAGGACAAGCACTCCATTGATCTGACTCCCAATGCACCACCACCTAATGTTGCCATACATCCTGCAAATACACATACATAATCCAAACATGTACTGTATGAGGCTGATAAAGAAACCAAATTTACTAAACGCATCCAGCATGTCCACCCGCAGGTCCATGACATCTTCAACACATCTAATACTCAGTTCAACAGAATTTGCCTCATCTCATGGAGGATCTCAACACAATGGGGACCATTGCTTCCTAAGGAGGGAGGAATGATCCAGGTGGATATCGGTGGCCACCCACCTATTCCATTTGGACCAACACCATCAATTCTTGCAGCTTTTCACATTCAGCACAACTTACTATTTTTAGCAGGTTTTCGGGTCCTCCACTCTCGGAGCCGTTTTGGGGGCTTAATGATCCAGGTGGATATTGGTGACCACCCACCTATTCCATTTGAACTCCCATCTTCAGTTCTTTCAATTTTCAAGTTGCAACAAAACTTACTATTTTTAGCAGTTTTTCGGGTCCTGAACTTCCGGAGCCGTTTTGAGGCCCTAAACGACATTTTTTGGGAAAACGGAGAGCAACATGGGTCCATGGACCGATGTTGCTTGTTCAAAAATTGAAGTCCTCGGATAGATCTTTCTAACGAGCTATTGAACGCGTCAAACGGAGATCAGATGCCAAAGTTATGCCCCCGGGAAGTTGAACCACCAATTTACCCAAACGGGCGCCCACAGTTTTGGCGCCTCATCTCCTACGGTTAGGTTTTTGGACGTTTCAGATTCTACATTGTTTCTCAACAATAAATAGGCCCTCGAGCCTCATTGTAACACAATTCAGAGGTCTATAGCCATCACATCTCTTCTCAGAGATTCGCTACCAGCACCCTAGCTATTTTATTTCCATTATGCCTGTAAGCATATTTCTGTTATTTGATATTAATGAAATGAAGCATTATTTCCGCTGCATCTCTATGTTCATGGTTATTTCTGTATTCTGTTGCGTTCCTGCATAAAATCCGGATCACACCATTCCTCCATCCATTTGGACAAGTGCTTGCATGGGTCTCCTAGCCCAAGGAAAGTCTTTACGCGCAGGTGAACTGGGGGTTCAAACCGTAGGACCATCATCTCTCGACACTCTTCCCAATCTTGGAACATCCCCTTATGCGAGTCCCACCACCTCGCATGGGTCACGCACATGGCTAGATTAAGGGTCCACATCCTTCGCTCCCATGGGACTTCAACGTCAAATGTTCACAAAAACTCCCTAATACTACCAGAACCATCAAAGTAGGGAATTCTCTTACCTCTGAGAGATACATCGGAAGTTCTTTGTGATTCTAAGACATCATAGCACAAATACATCATATAACCAATTCTGCCAATTTTCTATCTCCCCATCGGAGTTAGAGAAGAATTCACTGTCCTTCTCCTAGAAAAGTAGACCATCAGCCATAGGATTGATCCAATCCTCATCCCTAGCAGTTAATTTATAGATGTGATCCACATCCTCTTCTTCGTGCACCAGTTATGTATACCGCTCTCCTTTTGTAGGGTCCAGTGGGACTATCACCCGCATGCCCTCATTCTCAAACACCATACTTATTTTCTTTAGGTTGATAATGCCTCCCATGTCTATTGCCCAATCTATTCCTAGGAGCACAAGATAGGGGTCCGCATCTTCCACAATCTGAATTACCTCAAATTCGGCGCGTACCTTAACTCCTGCGATATCGACCATAATCTTTGACAGCCTCCCCAATGGTATGATCTTCTATTGGTTGGCCATGTGTAGTTGTATAGTAGACCATTCCAGCTTAGGCTCTCCCATCTGCTGCCAAGTTTTCTTGGGTAGTATGTTCGCATCCAATCCCAGGTCCAAAATAACCTGATCCATTTCATAGTTTCCAATCTACGCTATTACTTTCATTTCCTGACCAATGTGTTTCTTATGCTTGTAAATTTTGTGCACATCCTTGACTTCCGTGGGAGGGTTAGTTCTTTTTGCACAACTTTCTATTAGTGCTTGAAGATTTTCCACTGCCTTTTGGTTGCGTAGCAGCTTCATACATGCTTGGAGAAATGGTTTAACTTTGTCGTGTGTTCTTAGGCCTGTTGGAATGGAGGAATTAGACACCTCATCCTTAGTAAAGTCTTTGTGAGCTGCGATGAAGGTTTCCTTCTCCTTCTGTAGGTCCAAGATTTCCTACTTGACAACTTATTTTCAGATAAGAGGTTTAATCATGGCTTTCCCCTCAGCTCCTCTAGTAGCCATGCTGCTACGCATTATGATATTAATACTCAGTCCTTCATCACGCAATTCCACCTTAACCCTATGCACATTCTGCACAACTGTCTCCTGTTTTTCCTGCATGTTTTCTATTAGGATTGGATAGTCTTCAATCACATGGTCCAATTGTCAACGATATCGGCAATATTGTCTCGCAGGGTTCAGACAGTCCCTCGCAAAGTGCCCTATTTCTCCATAGTTGTAGCGATCCATTGTCCCCTTCCCCAACCTACGCCTCCACCCCTTCCCCCTCCCATGCCCCTTGCTGGGGAGCCTCCTCTGCTTGAGGGAGATAGTGGTGAAGAAGGGTCAGCCTGTACCCTGTATATGTTTCCTCGATCTATCATCAAGTCATAGGTTTGATAGTTATTCTCGTCATACCCCATAAAGGAGCAGAATCGACACCATTGTTGCTTCAATTCTGGAACATAAGCACCAAGACGGGGACAGTGGTTAGTATCGTATAGCCCGAAAACATGAAAATCAACACACCATAACGTCAGATCGCTTGGCCCAGCAACCTCCTTAGGGTGCAATGGGCTAGGTCCCCCAGCCTGCATGTAATCTATCAGCATAGGAGACTGATCCTTGGTATCACTGGACACCCTACATCTTATGAACCATATGTCTCAGCTAGCCTCTTTCCCTTGTTATTTTTGCAGATTCTATATTTCAAGGAGCATTGCCTCCAATTGTCCCTGGATCTGCTACACCCCAAACTAGGCATTGTCTCTTGGTGCAGCCTCTAGTTTCATAGTAATATCCAAGGCTTTCTCTTGTGTCTCAATCACCTGCTGACCCATAGGTCTGTGTAGGTGAGGTAGTAGCAGCGATAAACCATTCCTTGTGTTGTCTATCATCATACTGGAATTATCCATCTCTGAGAACCTTCTTTAACCACTGATCAACTTCCCATACAGACTAAGTGGGTTCTTTTCTAAAGTATTTTAGGTTAGTTACTAGCTGTGAGTAGGACTTAGGCTTTCAGAATTATTCTTTTAAAGATTTCTTAATCTCATAAATAGATGAATCCGCATGGTGTCATACATACCCCATATACCAGTCCAAGGCCCTTCCTTCAAAGGTGAGTGATAGCTGCACTCTTTTTACAGCATCGGTAGCCACATTTTGCGCAATCCATACTGATTTTGCTAAAAATTAAATTCAGTCCATATCTTCATCTATTTCACCCTTGAAGGTGGGTAGCTTCATGTGTGTGGCCATATCTTCTTCTGGTGGTGGCGGAGGTGTGGGTGAGTTCTTACCTTTATGTTGACTTCAATGTGGTGTAGTTGAAGGACTATCTCCTGCATGCACAATCAACTCTTTTAGCTGAATGTAGATGGATCCATCCCCTTCTCAATTGGTTCGGTAGTACTTACCACTTCATGTGGTACTATATCTCTGATCAGAGGTCATTCATTCATTGTGGCTATGCAGAATGAAATTTTCACACAGTAATATTTTGATTAACAGTGGAAATTTTTTCAAGAACTTACGTCGAAAACCTTTGAATACCCTCTGCTCTACTTTAGAATAGGATACAAACTTATCGACTATGAATTCTATCACAAATCCTCCCAGTATGCTATCCACCCAGTGATATACTATACAGGTGATTGTATTGTCAATCCTCTCCAACTGTTGAATCAATTATGGTGTTCACTGCGTAACATGATCATCCTTCCAACACGTCTAGAAATCTATGAGCCTTGCCAACCACTCCTAAAGCTTGTGCGCAAATGCTACAAAGAATATTTCATATACTTCGGTGAATATGTACTTGTTCTTCAACTTCTAAGCTGTTAGCTTCGTGCTGTGATTCTCCCTTGTAGAAAATTCCTGAATCTGCCTTTCAAACCAGTCTTCAATTTCCACCCTCTCAAGTCTCCAATGACCTCGTGGCATTACCCAATCTATGTCTCAAAATTATCCCAGTCCTGGCAACAGAACCATTGTTTGGCTTGAGGGGTCCTGACGCAGGTTTGTAGGTTAAGGTTTTCCAACAAACCCCTATACTACTGACCCTTTCGGCAATGACCTACTTGCACAAGCCAAGGTCTCACCCAAAGTAGTATAGGAGGGTGTTGGAACCAGGTTTCCACACCCTGAGAGAGAGTAGGTAATTCGAGGCAGATCTATGTTATAGCTTAGTAGGTTCGAACAGAATGAGTCTATTCACAACTCTTTTAACAATGTAATCCACATATAACCATAACAAGGGTATCTAATCTAATCAGTACATTCGCATCCACATGCGCATTACTAAATACCATCATAGAGCACTATAATCGAAACCAATATCAGATTACAGATATAATCATGCCAATTCCAGAACACAGATACATTTGTAGCTTAAGTAAATATCATATATGTTCTTCAGCAATAAACACAACCAATTCAGATAACTCATAGATACTTCAATGATACTTCGCATTCATTAATATCAAAGATTTACTTACAAACCAAACAAAACCTGTGCACACATCCTAGCGAGATTTGCACACAGTAGGACCAAGGATCTCCATGCACACAAACAATAGGATTCCTTACCCAAAACAACCCAAACATATCTTGACAATTCACACGTAGCATTATTCTATCGACTTAATTCTTACTAGACCCAACTATCTATATATTTATAATATCGTAGCCTTCGCTATCCTATGGTCCATAAACTGTGGTTTGCAGATCCTAGAGCTACCCTTTGACCCATTACAAAACATTAGGGGCTTTGACCCACCGCAAAACCCCTACGAAGGACCAACTATTACAAAATTATACAAAGACGTAGGTCAGGGACCCTGTTCCAACAATCAACTTCCCTTTCACCTAGATCTCAACTGGGTCTCCACTGGGTTTGACATGCATGCAACTAATAATAGTAAATCCTCAGCTTCATGTGAGATCATTGATTGTGAATTAATTAATATTTAATTTAATTGATCTCTCACTAGTGTATCTTTAGTTACAACTATCATAACTGATTTTAACACACTTAAATGAGTTAAAATGATTACAACCTACATTAACTAATGTGCCACTGCACTTCAAACTCTATTACAACTAGAATTACTTTGCATGCCTCACAAACTACCTCTAACTCAAAATCCACTAGCTAACTGAGTTTATCACTCTTACGTAACTATTTCAAGTCATTATTGAGAATAGATGAAAATTTATTATCCATCTTAATTATGGGACAACTAACATAGACATGCACCAAAAATAACACTGTGGGCTCCACCCTAGTGTAGGTGATTAATGCACTAAGCATGGGTGCTGAAATTTTCTTGTTGAATCTCAACAATCCCTCTCAATAAGAAAGGGATTATCCTTCACCTTGATCCTATCTCTATGATATTCAAATTTTCTCTTGGTGAGTGCCTTCGTCGGAATATCTGCATCCTGATCTTCCATGGGAATTTACTGAAGCAACATTATCCATCTCTGGACACAATCTTTGAGATGATGGTACCATATATCTATATGCTTGGACCTATCATGAACACATGATTAATCAATATTTTCATGCAACTCTGATTATCACAATGAATCACTGTCAGATCCATGTGAGAACCAAATAAACCAGCTGAAATATTTCTCATATGGATAGCCTCACATGCAGCTTGACTTGTTGCCATGTATTATACTTCCGCTGAACTGAATGTCACATATCATTGTTTCCTTCTGTACCAGAAAAATGTTGTAGATCCTATGCTAAATATCCCTCCTGATGTGTTTTTTCTGTCTAATGGACTGCTGGCCCAATCTGCATCCGTGAATCCTTGAAGCTTCACTCCCTCTATATGTTTGTACCATACACCATACTATGATGTGCCCCTCAGGTATCTCAAGAAATACTTCCCTGCCTTCCAAAATGATACCATATAGCCTGAATCATCTGGTTAATTGCGTAGCAAATGTATGGTCTGGTGTTCACTAGATACATTAGTGAACCAACTAATTGTCTGTAGACAGTAACATCCACGACCTCTCCAAAAGTAGCATCCTCTTTCCTCCAATTTTCAGGAAGAGGAGTATCTATCAGTTTGTAGCTCTCCATGTGAAATTTACCCAGTATCTCCTTTGCATACTTGCCTTGAGACACAAAAATTTCACCATCCCGCTTCCATATTTGGATCAATCCAAGGAAATAATGAAGGAGTCCCATGTCCTTCATTTAGAAATCCCTTGTATAAGTGTATCAATTGCTGATCATCAACATAAATAAAAATAATCAATAGCTTACCCTCAATCAAAATCTGGTACAGGTTTACATATGCTTCACTTTTGCTAAAGCCTAGTCTGGTGAAATAGCTGTCTATCCTAGTGTACCAAGCACGTGGTGCTTGCTTCAACCCATACAATTATATTTTGAGTCGACACACATGCGACTCACTATTAAAGATTTTGAAACCTTCAGGCTAATATATATACACCTCTTCCTCAATGATCCCATTCAGAAACACAGTTTTCACATCCATATGATGAATGCGCCAACCCATCTATGCTGAGAGTGCAATTATGGATCTTATGGAAGAGTACCTTCCAACAGCTGCAAAATTCTCATCATAATCTATCCCCTGGTTCTGTGAGAATCCCTGGGCCACAAATATGGCATTGTATTTATCCACACTACCATCAGTAGCTTGCTTTACCTTGTAGATCCATCCCGATCCAACCACTGATTTGTTGACTGGTCTTGTGACTATCTCCCATGCACTATTCTTGAAAATGTAGTCATACTCCTCCACCATTTCATCAACCCAAGTTGGTTACTGCATTTCTTCTTGAAAGGAAGATGGTCCAGTCACAATAAATTTTCTCATAAGAGCCATGTAGCCAGTAAATCAATCAGGAGATTGTCTCTTTCTGCATTGTGAAGTAGGGGCTCCTACATTCTTCACAGCATCAAGTCTCAATCTATCATCTTCTGTGGTGCACCTTCTGACATTTCTGATGGATGGATCTACATGAGTGTTTTCCCCCACTCCATGATCCTCTGCATGTGGCTGATCCACATCTTAAGGCTCATCCTTGGAAACCAACAGTTCCTCCTCTGCATGCAAGTCCAACTTCGTCTAAAGGGACAGCCACATGGCTTTATCCTCATCATATTCTATATCCCATCAAACAACATTCATTCTTCTTTTTGGAAAATACACACAATAATTATGGGGTGTTTCAGTGTACCCCACAAAAAACTCGATCTCATCCCTCGGTTCTAGTTTCTTCTTGGCATCCTTGGTCACATGCACATAAATATATGAGCCAAAACTCTTAAAGTGTGAAACATCAGGTTTCTTACTAGTAAAATCCTCTTCAGGTGTACTCATGCCAAGTATCTTATGAGGACAATGGTTTTTCAAAAATACCGTAGTGTTGCATGCTTCTACCAACATATCCATCGGTAGGCCTTGATCATGCAACATCCCTCTTACTGCACCCACGATCATTCTATTTTTTTTTTGTAAGCCCATTCTGTTGTGGGTTATGAGGCACTATCATTTCTGTTCGAATTCCTTATTTTTTGCAGAAATTATTGAATTCATTAGAGATGTATTCTCCACCATCAGCACTCCTAAGAGCCTTCACTTGCTTCCCGGACTCTTTCTCCACTACTACCTTAAAATCCAAGAACTTAGTGAATGTATGATATTTATTCTGCATGAAAAAGATCCAGCACTTTTGAGAAATTTCATCAACAAATAGTACATAGTACTTATGTTTTTCTCTCAAAGAAATAGAGAATGGTCCACACATGTTTGTGTGAACTCTCTGAAGGATCCTCAAAGCTCGGTTCTCCTTCTAATGAAAGGTGGCCTTTACATATTTTCCCATAGTACATCCCTTGTATGTGTCTCACTATGCCAATGTACCCCTAGCAAGACCAATAGAAATATTGTGTATGACTTTCAAGGCTCCATGGTAAAGGTGGCCCAATCTCTTGTGCCATAATTCGCCCTCATCTCAAGTCACCACTTGATCTACCTTGTCCATAATTTTTGTGCAACCATATACCTCCAACTTGTAGATATTATTAACTTGAATCCCCATCCTCTTGGCTTGTCCTGTTATTTGATGTTGCAGGAAATATTTTCCTTCAGTAAAAACAACATCACAGCCTCGATCCTCCAACAATGCGACTGAGACTAAATTTTTCTTCAAACCTGGTACATACATTACATATTTTCATTGAAAGGGTTTACCTCACTACCTCTAGAATGTAATTGTAAAAATATCGGTAGCACTGTATCACCTATCATCGGCCATTTCAATATGCATATGGAGATCCTTCTCCTCCAAGTCATTGAAAAGTTCCTTGTTTCGCATCATGTGAAAGGAATAGCCACTATCCAAATACCACACAGATCCCAATGAAATTGACACCATGCATGCGATCAATGAGAATTCAAGCTAAAATTGTGAGGCAAGAGCCTCACCAGCTACAAATCCTCCAACCTTATTGCTCTTCGTCTTTTGTGAACAGTTAGTAGCAAAATGCCCATGCTTGTGACAGTGAAAACACTTCACTGTGGACATGTCCTACTTCTTTCCATTCTTGGACTTGGATTTGGAATGGAATTTATTCCCCTTCCCCTTCTTTGCCTTGTCATCCATAGCACAATCCTCATCATCTTCAATTTTAGATGAAGATCCATCTCCGGTGTTCCATTTGAACTCCTCCTGCACCAAAACCGGCCATAGTCATTCCTAATATGGAAATTTTTCTCTTCCATTGATAGAGTATTGATATCTGTGCAAACTCTTGGGAAGTATTGGGAGAGCCAAACTCCCCAAATCATCATCAATGATTGTTATACCAATGCTCCCCTGTTCATCCCAACATTGGAAAAAATTTGTTAGATATTTTGGTATGGAGTCACCTTTCTCCATATTGATATTCTTGGGTTTATTTTTGAGTGGAAATTTCCTATGGTTGTTGTTGCTATGTCATAAATCTGTCAAAGCCTTACACATTGCATATGGTGTGGATTTACCATGGGGTCCTAAGATAATGTGGTCTCGTACTCCATCCAATAGGATCCTCGTCACCTTTGCCACTTTATTTTTCCATGCATCAATATTTGCAGGATCTGGCAGAGCGGGTTTAGGAACATCATTGTCAATGAATTCCTTCAAGCCATTGTCTTCGAGTACTTCTTCCATCCTGTCCTTCTAAGACATATAGTTTGAGTTTCCCTCAAGTGCATACTCCAACGTCAAGCCATTGAAAGCAATTTCAATCTTGAATCAACTGTAGCACCAAGAAAGTATTTCTGCAAATTTGAATTCAATCCAATCACAAACTCAAATCTTGCTTCATGTCTGCAATTTCCTATGTTTTCATACCGTGTAGAAATTATAAAACATGCATGTATATCATGGATTCACCTGATCTAACAATGTACTAAAGTTAAATACTGACTCGTTTCTACAAATATTTTGTGGAATTAAAAACACAATCGCTAATCACATGAAGTAAAGAAAGATGAAATCAAACACAACACAGAGAATTTCCTGGGGAAATCTTGCTGCTCAAAACCCCACTATATTCTATTGTATATTCAGAATGAATCATGAAAAAATTACATAAAAAAATATTCTCACAAGATTCCTCCAGTACTCAACTAATTTTCTCACACTGTCATACAAAAACTGACCAATACTTAGCCAATTAACTCCCTTCAGACAACCTACCTTGATTTCACAATCCCTGATGAATGGAATCGCTAAAAGATAGGAATTATGGCCTTCCTTGACTGCGCAAGTATCATGGGCACTCCAATGGGTGTTTGGTTGCATGTGTGCAACCCAATAATCCTACAAATGATAGGCAATTTCCCTTTCAACTAGATCTCAACTAAGTCTCCACTAGATCTAACATGCATGCAACTAATAATAGTAAATCCTCAGTTGCATGTGAGGTCGCTGATTGTGAATTAATTAATATTTAATTCACTTGATATCTCAATATTGTATCTTTAGTTACAACTAGCACAAGTGAGTTTAACTCACTTAACTGAGTTAAACTAATTGCAACCTGCATTAAATAATGCACCACTACACTTCGAACTCTGTTACAACTTACTCTGCATGCCTCATCAACAACCTCTAACTTGAAATCCACTAGCTAACTGAGTTTATCACTCTCAGTTAACTATTTCAATTCATCATTGATAATAGATTACAGTTTATTTTCCATCTTAATTAAGGGATAACTAAAATAGACATGCACCAAAAATAGCACTGTGGGCCCCACCCTAGTGTAGGTGATTAATGCACTAGGCGTGGGTGCTAAAATTTTCTTGTTGAATCTCAACAGAGGCTAGTTTCAAGTTGAAGGGAAACAATTTTGTACCTAGACAACATGTACAAAACTGTTTCATTGATCTATTTCTAATAAATAAGCATCCCCTTGGATAGGAACACTTGGGAATTAATAGTTATACATCTTTTGAAGCTTTGTGGAATTTTCATGGTATACTAAAGAGTTTATTGGAGTTCCTTTTGGAAAAAGTTTGTTTTCTTGTATTTATTATCAAAATAAAGTTAAGGTTGTGTTCTCTATTGGGTTTGTTCTCTAAAAAAAATTATACTCACTTTTCTTTAGGCTAAAGAATGCAGTGATTTTGGATACAAAGCTATTGTGGCAATTTGCGTTACATAAAGATAGAATTTTCTCTACTTTCTTAGCGTAATTGGATGCAATCTAGAATTTGAATCTAGTTTTTTTGAGTCCTTTTCTTTCCAAAATTGCATGTTATTTCATGCAGTTTTTTACTTTAAATTAATTTTTATACATGAAGTTTTTTACTTTAAAATAATTTTTATACTTTAAAATGGGTAGTATCTTGCATACGGTAAATTGTGTCTCCAAGGCTTAAAAAATCCGTGAGAACACAAATGAAGGATTATAGAATTCTTCATAAACCATTTAAATGGTCTATCCATTGTCACTCCAAATCCTGTAACCAAATATTAAGAGATATATAACTACCTTTGGTAGGGATTCCAGGTAAACCTATGGAATATCCATTTCTAATAAAACCTGATCATTGATTTCAATCGTTGCCTTCAGTAATTGTTTGAGGGAGTCCCTCTAATGCAAAAACAATTTTCTTGTACTGTCTAAGACATCTCCATGAGGATTTTTTGGAGTAGGAAGCCATCATTTATGATCCTTTATCTATTGATTTCCTCTCTCTTTAGATGAATCAACCATTGATCTATCCTCGTTCGAAAATTCAGTCTCCCTGAATTTCTCCAAAACTTCTTGCATGCTGAGAATGGTAATGAAATAGTGAATTTCTATATAATTTCTTTGGCAACTTGAAGGAAATTGAGCTATAACCTTACTAGAAGAATTGAAACTAATTTACATGGTGCTGGGATTTTCATCTAAAGGTTTGACCACCCTTTGGTAACCATGATATAGTAAACAAAAATTTTCCAACTCTTTATGAATCAAATTATGACAAAAATTCATTATCAGAGTAACACCGTACTTGATTCTCTAAATTGTGAAGTACATTCGCCCCGAAAAGGGCAGAATTTTTTTTACCAATAATAGAAATAACAGATATGAAAATTATAAGAATACTACAAGAAGCCCACTGAGTAAACAGAATGGAAAAATTCAAAAAAATACCAAGTGGGTTGGTGAGGAGCGGAATACTGAAGCTTCTAGCAGGACCGACATTGGAAAATCCCAAAAACCTCTGTTGCAATGCTGGGGGTGTGGTGAGGCACATTATTTCAAAAACTATTCTCATCGAGGAAGAAATGAGGTGGAAACAAATCTGCAAGAGGCATCGACTGTGGGGGATGTAGCTCGAAACATACCCAGAATCAATGCCGCTCTAGAGGATCAGCAAGTAGACTACCAGCCAACCATGATAGAGTTATAAGGTAAGCTAAAAACCCAATCTGTTTCTATTTTAGTTGACCCTGGGGCCATCTTGAGCTACATACACCCCCATGTAGTTGAAAAATGTAAATTTCATAATCATAAATTTAAAAACCCTTGGTTAGTTTAGCTGGCTATAGGAGCAAGAAGGTGAGTCAATGCCAAAGTACCAAACTGTGAACTGAGTATTTCGGGCCAACACATAACTGTAGAACTCAATATTATACCCCTAGGATCATATGATATTTTATTGGGGATGGATTGGATGGAGAGGCATTAGTCATTAGTAGAATGCAAAGATAAGGTTATTTATTTTAAATCAAATGATGGGATAGATCAAGAATTGCAGGGTATTAAAAAGTCCTTACAGTTACGACCTATTACATCATCTCAGCTAAGAAAATCCATGAGAAAGGGGTGTCAGCTCTATGCAATTCAAGTAGGATTCACCAACTACAAAGACAAGACCCTTATGTTAGAGAATATTCATATTGTGCAAGAATTCCAAGATGTATTTCCAAAGGAAATCCTAGGACTGCCACAAAAAAGAGACATAGAATTTACTATAGAACTAATACTCGGGGCATCACCTATGTCCTGAGCTCCATACATGATGAGTACAAAGTTAAAGACGTAGTTGCAAGAATTGATGGATAAAGGTTATATTCGGACAAGTGTGTCCCCATGGGGAACACCAGTGTTGTTCGTGAAAAATAAATATGGAAATATGCTCATCTGTATGGATTATTGACAGCTCAAAAAGTTGACTGTTAAAAACAAATACCCACTACTATGCATAGATGACCTGTTCGGCCAAGTCAAAGGGGCTACATTTTTTTCCAAGATTGACTTAAGGTCAGGTTACCACCAGATCTGGATCGAGGATGAAGATATAAGCAAGATAGCCTTTCGCACCAAGTATGGGCATTATGAGTTTGTGGTATTACCATTTGGGCTTACCAACGCACCAACAACATTTATGAGCTTAATGCATGGAATTTTTCACCCATACTTGGATAAATTTGTTTTAGTTTGTATTGATGATATACTAATTTACTCCAAGAATATGGAAGAGCATAAGGAAAATTTATGCATTATTCTGAAAATGTTAAGAGAACATCAGATCTATGCTAAGTTTAGTAAGTGTAACTTCTTTAAGTAAAATATCCAATATTTGGGGCATGTGATTTCTGCTGAAGGGATTGTTGTGGAACCAGAAAAGATAATTAAAATCATGGAATGGAGGATCCCAAAGAACGTAGTTGACATACGTTCATTTATGGGTTTGGTTGGTTACTAACGATGATTCATCAATGGATTCTCCAAAATATCCTTTCCCATTATATCCTTGTAGCGGAAAGGAAGAGTCTTTAAATGGACTCAAGAATGTCAGAACAATTTTGAGTTATTAAAGGAGTTGTTAACTACTGCCCCTGTTCTGAAGGTAGAGGATTCGAGTAAAGAGTTTGAAGTATTTATTCAAGCATGTAAGGAGGGTGTAGGAGAATTTTTGACTCAAGAAGGAAGAGTTATATAATATGAATCTAGGAAGCTAAAGGATCCTAAGCAGAGGTACTCAGTCTATGACTTGGAGTTAACTGCGATGGTGCATGCCTTGCAAATATGGAGGAATTATCTGCTAGGGAAAAGGTTCACGCTGAGAACGGATCGCAGCAACTTAACTAGATATTTTAAGCAAGCCAATCTGAATGCTTGCCAATCCAGGTGGAATTCTTTCCTAACTGAATTCAATTTTGATATCCAGCACATGAAGGGAAAAGAGAACTGGGTGGCTAATGTTTTGAGTAGGAAAATTTATAACATCTATGAGCTTTACTTCAACCAAATTGAATTCAAACTTCAAGAAAAAATTATGGAGAGAACAAAGGAGGACTCAGAATACTAGTCTTTATGGTAGCAAGCGAAAGAAGATGAAAGGAAGGGGAAACACTCCGAGTATGAACTCAACGATATGCAGTTCCTAGTCTACCAGAAAAGAATATATATCATTAATCAAAACAGTTTGAAAATAATTATTTTGGATGAATATCACAGAAGTTCATATGTAGAACATTCAGGATATCAAAAAATGTTAACTACAATTAGGAAGGATTATTCCTAGCTTGGAATACGAAGGGATGTTACAGAATATTTGACAAGGTGCTTAGAATGTCAGAAAATTAAGCTTGAGCATCAACATCCCGCAGGATTTCTTCAGCCTATTTCAGTTCCCAAATGGAAGTGGGAAGTTATTTCCCTCAACTTCATCACTGGACTACCCAAAAAAAAAATGCACAATGATTCAATTATGTTGGTAGTTGATAGACTCAACAAGGTGGCTCATTTCATTCCCATTCAATCTACTTACAAGAAGGTGCAAATTTCTGACATCTTCATGAAAGAGATTTTTACAGTGCATGGGATACCCTGAACTATCATTTTAGATCATGATGTAAATTTTACATCGGCATTCTAGAAGACACTATTTAGTGGCCTGGGGACGAAAATACAATTTAGTATTTCTTACTATCCACAGACGGATGGGAAAATAGAAAGGGTGAATCAAGTTTTAGAAGAGATGTTATGAATGTAGGTAATG
Source organism: Pinus albicaulis (assembly GCA_034641835.2). NCBI lineage: Eukaryota > Viridiplantae > Streptophyta > Pinopsida > Pinales > Pinaceae > Pinus > Pinus albicaulis. Next base: position 876,532,912 of record CM076575.1, on the reverse strand, counting down.
CAACATCCAACGAAATTGTAGTATCTGAATTTGGTTGAGTTTTCTTACAATAACGGATATCAAGAATCCCTTAAGATGAGTCCCGTTGAAGAATTGTACGGAAGAAAATGCTGGACTCCTATAAATTGGAGCAGTGCAGAAAAAAAATATGATGCTTGGACCAGATATTTTAGAAGAGATGGAATGAAAAGTCAAGAAGATCGGGCAAAATTTGAAGGTAGCACAAGACCGAAATTTTTTTTATGCTGATAGGAAAAGAACATTCTAGAATTTTGTGGTAGGGGACCATATTTACATGAGAATTAAACCAAAGAAAATCACATTGAGGTGGAATGCTTGTGCCAAATTGGCTCCTCGCTATTGCGTACCCTTCGAGATTTTGGAGAGGATAGGACCAGTGACCTATTGATTGGCCCTACCAAGCCATATATTAGTACATAACGTATTTCATGTGTCACTACTAAAGTGTTATGTACACGATCCCAAACATGAGATACACTAGCAGGGTATACATGTAAGTCAACAATGTAATACAAATAAATCAAAATTAGTTTTCTGGTTTGAACTAATTAAGATCATTGTTGCATGTAGGTAAAACCAGACAATGAGTTCCTGGTAGAACTGCATCATACTCTAGATCAGAGAGAAATAACGCTCAGGAAGCGAGTCATCCCCCAAGTTAAAGTGCAGTGGAATCACTTTGGCCTGGAGGAGGCTACTTGGGAGGTTGAGCATGTTATTCATAAGGCCTATCTGGAGTTTTTCTTAGAGAACAAATAACATTGAGGACGTTTTCTATTTCAACGGGGTATGATGTGACACCCTGTTTTAATTTACCTATTGATATATAAACCTGTTATGATACATTCTGAATTAATAACGAATGGGGACATTCGTTAATAGTACTTTAATACACAACCTTTTGTCTTTTTCAAAAAAAAGAGATTAATTTAATAATTACCTTGAGTTAAAAGATGAATTAACTGATTGGTAAATGTTCCAAGAACCCAGGGTAAAAGGGGTTGAGACGGTTCTGACAGTTGCCTCTCCAAAAGTATTTAGAGGAAAATTCTAAGTGGGAAAGGGATTCTTTGCAGAAAGAGGTGGGGGTTAAGCAACAGTTTGTTGCTATGAATTGTCCAGAACTGGTGTGTGAATGAGTGGAACTAAGGAATTACCCAAGAGAAGTAGAGACTAGATTTGATCCTGAGGTCTAACTTCTTGGCTCAAGAAATTACCTAAGCCCTCGTGAGGAGCAAGGGAGGAGTAGAGGACATGATATCCTCACTCAAGGTTGGGAGAACCAATAGTTACTGAAAAAGAACCTATGAAATAGGTATTTAAGAATATTGAGTTTACTGTTTAATACTATTAAATTATAGAATTGAATGTTAGATTAACATTGCATTTAAATTACAGAATTGACTACTGTAAATAACAATTATGAATTTTATTCTAGACAGAAAAGTTACAACTAGAATTATTGTACGGAATAAATATATATTTTATTCTCTGACATGAAGTTTAAATGTAATTCCATTTTAAATAATTATAGCAGAACTTCAATGGAGGGATAGCGAGCTAGGACAAACTTGTAAATACAATTCCTGGTCGAACTAGAACTCCATTTTACAACCAGACTTAGCATATTTCACCGTATTGAGAGGAAATTGAAGCAAAAAGTTGAGCATGAATAGAAAATGAAAAAAAAAGATTTAAAAAACATCATCCAATGCTGTGAGGAGAGGCAGAGTAACACATTATTATATAGGAAGGAGTACATGGGTATAGGCATGTGGGTTTAGAACCTGGACCCGGGAGTAGGGTCGAGGTTCCAGTCCCTTTCTTCCATTTACCCAGAGAACAGTAATACACATAGTAGAAAATAAATAACCATGTTATGCCTAATCCAAGGATTGAAATTATTAAGCCGTCTGTGCAAAATAATTATAAATAAGTTGTTTAGTATTTATTGAATAAAATGTGCAACAGAGCTTACCATTAATCTGGAAAGTAAGTAATAGTACTGTATTTAAATAAAAAACGTAAACTGTCCACATTATAAACTAAGTAACCCTCATAAAAACCCATCCTGAAAATGAAAATGCTTGCATGTAAATGGGGTGGGTTGATAGAACAAAATCACTATAAAATTGACCGATAATCTATATAATATACGAAGCATCGAGCCAAAGAGAAACCAGTAATTTAAAATGGGGAAACGAAGTCCCACCACACATAATTAACAATCTTGAATACAATGATAACCAAGAACATTGTAAATTTGGAAGGAGGGCAAGGCCCAAGTATCAATTCAATTATAACACTAATTACTAAACTATTATACTATGGCTAGGCCGAAAACGTCCATGAAAGAGAAAACCACAGTCCTGTAAGAGACAGAGGAGGATAGTAGTGGTTACTATCAAGTGAAAATAATGGTTTTTATGGTTCAGGACTTCCGAGGAGAAATGGAGAGCAGAACTTATCAGTGACTGAGGGAGAGTAAGTCTCGAATGAGTCCCGTAGTTCTGTTCACCCCTGGCCTTTTGAAGCTTGTGCCATCATATAAAATTTATGGGGTTACAACCAGAAACAATAACCTTCAAAAAAATAAAAACAATAAATATCAAACGAGAAAATATGGACCTAACAAATCTGCAGTGCTGAGGAAGTTTGAGGATTGGAACCAGAACTTGCACCGAAGTCTCCCTGTGTGACAGAACCCCAACCTGGAGAAGTTGAGAGGGTCTGCAGAAGAGATCAAAGAATTATACGGACACATGCATCGACGAGTTGTGCAATGAGAAATGCAGAGGCTAGATATAACAAATAGAAGAGTTGAAATCTAGGAATGTACAACAAGGAATTAAATGAGAAGCCTTACTCCCATAAAACTGGTTCAAAGAAAAAAAATATAATATTGAGCCTTGCCTTTATTAACAGCCGATATTGAAAAAAACCATCACCCGTCGGTAGCACCATGTCAGAGGAGAAAATCATAAGGGTTATGCATGAAGAAAGATCAAAGTTGCAAAGTTGAGCTCCTGACCACAGCGGTGGGAGCAATGGCTCTCAAGCGGGAGGTTGGGGGTGGGTAGTTACCCTAACTCTCCTCCTCTTGCATTACCATTGTTGACCTCAAAAGAAAGAATCAGACGACCCAGAATTTTCCAAAGGTCAGAGCATGAGATAGGTGGAGATCATCGCGTCTACAGAGAGATACGAGATTAAATTTCATTAATAAAGTCATTTAATACATTAAGCCACAATACAATATGATAAGGTTTATCATATGATATGTCGAGGATATCCGTCCATTAATACATTAAGACACAATACAATCTTATCAAGTTTATCATATGACATGCGGAGGATATGGTACTGTCAAGGATTATAAATATAATAGTACAATATTGTAAACAAAATGATAATGTCCAGCATGATGGATATCCTTTTGAAAACATTGAAAAGAGATTTTGTAAGGACCAATCAATATAAGAAGAGACATTTCATAAAGTTTCCATACCCAGAGCTAAAGTGATCGGGTACCTAATGATTGCGTTAAATCTATTTGTATTCACATTGTATTCCAAAGTTGATCGTTATATCATATATATCGTAAATGTGGGTAAAAGAATAAACGTAGAGTTCATAGTGTGTGAGCTTATGTATATGATGAGTATACATGTTAATTCATAGAGATAGAAAAGTGTGTATAATTGTTTTTTTTTTTTTAAATCTTGTGTAAATGGATGTAAATAATGTAATGGATGTTACACATTTCTAGATACTTTAATTATAATTCTAAATAAACCTAGAAACCTATTTCTGATTAATGATTAATTTCAACAACCATATATATTTTTTAATTTCAATTTCTTAGTATTTGTTAATTTAAACAACCTTCTCCATTTGTTAATTTGTTAATTTCTTCTGCAAAATTGAAATTAAGATTCACTTCTTTTTAAATTTTGGATTTGCTTTAGTTTAGATCTAGAATTTCCACATAAGGATTTCATTCCACATAAATATTTCCTTGGATTTGGATGAAAATAATTTCACCATTTTTTAAACTTTACATGCAAAAAATGACCATTGTGTGTCTCATCATTGTTGATTGCAGCTTAATTGGTTACATATATAAATATGGCAGTTGTTCCTAGCTTAAAATAAAAATAAAAAATTGGTAATATTTATTTAATCATTGTTAATTGCAACTTTATTTGTTATATATATATATATATATTAAAAAAAAAAATAGGAGAGGATGGTTAGCTTTACGTTAAGTTCTTTCGTGAAATACTCATGGGAATGTTTTCCTTTACTTGTAACTTTTAGAAGTGCTATGATATTTTTATATTTTTGAGCCAACCAATATAGAGAGTAAACCATTTTAATTTGATGATGTAAACATGAAATTCCAACCCAGCATAGACAATAATTCCACTTCAAATATATTACAAAAAATTAATCTCAAAATCTCAAAATTCCAGCCCAAGAGAGGCCAACAATGAAGATTTTCATTTAAATATTTATACTATAAATCTAAAAATATATTGAGTTGTTTCTAAACAGGTTAGACATTAATTTTATAAATCTAAAATAATATAATATTGATTTTTTTCGCAAAGACTCTTCCGCGGGGTTCGATTAAGTGTTATCTTCGCACCTTTGTATCGGCTCTTCACAAATCCTGCTTCACAAAGACTCTTTCGCAGGGTTAAATTAAGTGTTATCTTCGCATCTTCGCATCGAATCTTCGCAAATCCTGTTTGGCGGGTTTGTGCTTCATTTAGGCTTCCTGGGTTTCACAATTGCTACGACATATTTCGTTGCCTATAAACCACAGATAAATTTCAATAACTTTCCCTCAGAAGAACCAATAGTTCTGTCTTTCGTTAAAGAAATAATAGATATAGACTTCGTGGAATGGTTCGTTTTGTGACTTCATTTTCTGGTTCTGGATATGGCTGGGGCATGACTATTGCTTGAATTTCACTATCAGAAATTTGAAAGAGATAGCTCATTGAATGTTGTGGTTGCTTGGTTAATGAGATTATCATGCGAGGGAGTTCAGAGGTTTTTTTAGTTTGTATAGGTGTTTTCTTCCTTTGAGAGTCTACGGTGCGGTGCGAGATTATCACTACATTGTATCTGTGGTACGATATTGTCTACGGTGTGACGTGTAAAATCTCGCGTATCTGCTGTGTAAAATATCGAGGTATCTGTTGTGTAAAAAAAACTTTTTATCTACGATTAGATGGGTTTGTATCTGTGGTGCGAGATTGTCTATGGTGCGAGGTGTAAAATATTGTGTGTCTGTTATGTAAAATCTCGAGGTATCTGCTGTGTAAAAACTAAAAAAAAGTCAAATTTTTTGTTGAACTCACTTTATCTGTTGTGCGAGGTATCTGCTTCATCTATATCGATTCATCTGTTAGGTCTGTAGTGAGAAGTATCTAAAAACTTCTAGGTCTACAGTGTGAAATCTTTTCCATTATATTTTTGGGTCTAGTATGGCTCCTAGCTTCGTGAAGATAATTTCTGGCCTAGTTCCATCTGCCTCTGAGAGTCAACCTCCTACCCATATTGTCGGTGAAGCCCCAGCTCTCACTGTGCAGGTGGTCAAGGCCTCACTGGATGAAGCCTTGAAGTTCTCTGAAAGTGCCTTAATCTGCCAGTTTAATGGCTTTTGACAGCGGCTCACAGCTCTCCACAGTTGGATCTTGAAGGTATGGAAACCTCTCATTTCTGATGACATTAATATCTACACTTGTGCTAAGGGTTTCTTTATAGTATATTTTGAAAACTCTGAAAGAAGACAATGCATTTTAGATTTCGGCCCTTGGTTTTGGTAAAAATCGGGCCTATTCATGAAGCCATGGAACCCATCATTCGATCCATCGACAACAGTCATAACCGCAACACCAGTTTGGATCATATTTCCAAACCTACATTTTCATCTCTGGAATCTCTCCTTGCTAAAATCCATTGGAAATGCAATTGGGAAATTAAGGAATATGTTAGAACTACCTATGCACGCATCTATTTATAAATGGAATTTAGCGCTGGATTCCCAGCTGAAATAATCCTAACAAGAAAATAAAACTCGATTATGAAAGTGTCCTCTTCAGATGTAGATTCTACTTTGAGACAAGCCATCTAGCCAAAAATTTCCCAAAAGTCTCCCATAAAAATTATTCTAGAAAGAATCACCATAGATCTATGTAATGAATAAATTAATGTAAATAATCATTAATTAGTTCATTATTAATTAGGTTGAAAGGCCATGTCTGATGAGACATGACCTTTCGTGAAGAGGCACCTGCCTAGGTATATAAGCAGGTCTCATTTTTAATTCTCAATCATCTATCTCATATCTCATTCATCATACTTTCTAATATAATACTGGTATCCTCATGGATATTTTCATATTCCAAGTGTTCTAGAGTATTTAACTTGAGAATGAACTTTGTTCACTTCATTTGGTATCAGAGCAGTTCAATCTTCTGGCCACTCATCGCTGCACAGAGCTATGCTCCTCGGTCCAGGCCTTTGGCCATCAAAAATACGTCAACATTGTTTCCATCGAAGAGTTTCTGTCTTGTAGTTTCTCCATTTTCACTAGTAAGCCTTTGGCCAGAATTAAAAATTTAAATAAATTTCACCACTAGGCCTTTGGCCAAAATTAAAAATTTGAAGAAAAAATAGGGAAATTTTTGAAAAAAAGAAGCAAAAGCAATATATATATATATATATATATATATATATATATATATATATATATATATATATATATATATATATATAACTAAAGAAAAACAAAAAAAAACAAAAAACAAAAAGGAAAAAAGAGATATATATAAAGAAGTACATATACGTACATACCAAGACAATTTAAAAATAAAAAGCAAAAAGAAATAAGGAAGAGTAGACAAGGTTATTTTGATTATTCTTTAAGTGGTTTACAAGCTCATGGTTTTAGAAGTCCATAGTAATTTCCCATGGTATTTGCAAGGTAAAATAAGAACAAAAGGAATAAAAAATCTTTGTGTGAATGGTAAGTTTACTTTTATGTGGAGAACATTAACCAAGTCAAATACAAATAAGTGGACATATATTTTATACATGGATATAGGTGAACATCCACATTTCTCTAGGGTTGTAACTTTACAAAAAAAAACAAGTTAAAAAAATGAATTGTTTAAATATATATATATATATATATATATATATATATATATATATATATATATATATATATATATATATATATATATATATATATATATATATATATATTAACAAAACTAGAATTTACTTAATCAAAGAACTCATCACTAAAGGAAGACTATATTTAAGGTTATATAAATGAAATAATTTTCAAACAAATGAAAGGAAAGATATTATTAAGGATTTCTTAAAATATTAAGGAATCATTATTAAAGCTGGAAGGTATATAAAAGGAAAAAGAGGTTATTAAAGGTTTAAGTATTGGAAAAGTGGAAAAGGAGATAAATTATTATATTCTAAAGATTTTATTTAAAAAAGGAATATATACATATATAAAAGAATTTGATATCTTTTAAAAAGATATTTCAAGTATAAAAGTACACTTTAAGGGGGGAAATTGAAGGAGTTACCTTTAGAAACTTAGTGCATCGACGAACACAAAGAGAGTTAATTTTTAGAGGAATTTGAAAATAATGAAAGAATAAAAAATGGAGACCAGTAATGAAAGGTTTCCTAAAACGTTTAGTAAATGTGTTGATACACTGTTTAAAATTAAAGGATCACTAGCAGGAAGAGATATTATAGTCTATATCAATCCTACTGAAGGGAGTAATTATGTTAGTCCACAATGTGCTAACCAATTAGTAATTCCTAAATCGAATATAATTGAAACAAACTTTTGTGACACAAGCGACAAAAAATATGACATAAATAATATACAACTAAGTATTGGGGATTATACTTTTATCTTGCAATTTACCGTGAAATCCTTATTTTATAATGATAATGACATTGTGTTGGGTTCACCATGGATGGAAACCCTAGGGTCATTTATCTTAAATATGAAAAATAAGTTTTTAACATTCTCCTAGAAAAATAAGAAAATAATGTTACAAGACGTTAAATTGAAGTCAAATTCAGTGACGTCTGAAGACACACAAGAAATCTCAAAAGTAATTCTTCAAGAAAGTAAAAAGGTGGTCCAAAATATGCAAAAGGAAATTGACAAAATCACAACTAACGAGAATGAAGAAGTTTCTCACCTCAAGGACCACAAAAAAAAATTGCTAACACAAATTAAGAAATTGAAGAAGGATAAGAAGTCATTGGAAAACAAGGTGCAACAACTTGTCGAAAAAATGAACATTGATCTATTAAAGGTCACAACTCAAGAAGAAGACAAGCAAGTTGTAAAAGATACAAACTTTGATGTTGCAGTTCAGACGAGGAACATACTAAGTGAAGGTCCTGTAACCTACTCAATAACATCCTTGCCAAAAGAAAATCAAAATCAAACCAAAAAAGTTCCCTATTGACATCCAAATCATGGGAGAAAACAACTCAAACAAGATATGTATTCAGAATAGAAACAAGTTGATATTTGAAAGAATACTAATGAATCATCACAAGTTGCCAGTCATCGTAAGATTCTGCAAAAGATTGATTTAGGATGGTCCGATCCATTCTCAGTGCGACAATTTTGTTTGTCACTTACAGGATCATATCAACTTGTATCGACAAGGATGACTGCCTCGAGATAAGAAGATGTTCGTAGCAAGAAAATAAATTGAGGCCTTTCATCTACAAGATTTGAGGACAAACCTTTTTTAGGGGAAGACAATGTAATGAATAAATTAATGTAAATAATGATTAATTAGTTAATTAGTAATTAGGTTGAAACACCATGTCTGATGAGACATAACCTTTCGTGAAGAGGCACCCGCCTAGGTATATAAGCAGGCCTCATTTGTAATTCTCAATCATCTATCTCATATCTCATTCATCATACTTTCTAATATAATATTGGTATCCTCATGGATATTTTCATATTCCAAGTGTTATGGAGTATTTAACTTGAGAAGGAACTTTGTTTGCTGGACTTCAGCGTCAGATTCCCAGCTGAAATAATCCTAACAAGAAAAGACTATGTATGGAACCAGAAACTCGACTATGAAAGTGTCCTCTTCAGATGTCGATCCTTATTTGAGACAATCCATCTAGCCAAAAGTTTCCCAAAAGTCTCCCATAAAAAGTCTGCTAGAAAGAATCACCATAGATCTACATGGTGGGAAGGAGTAGAAAAGGAACATTACATTGTCATTAAGGAAGAATACTCTCCAGAAAACTCTGAATCGCAAGAAATCAGGCAAGAAAGAAACAACCCTAAAGGCAAGCAGGGGGAAAGCCCCACCCAACAACAAAAAAACGAGCTTGACAACCCCTCAAGCATCAACAATTATGAGGATTCGAATACTGTACAAAATAAATTTTCATTTTGCAGCAAAGCAGATGACCCAAATCCTGAATATAAGACACCGGTGTCCCAAGAATCAGAAGAGATGAAGGAGGGGCAAGATAAAGGAATTTGGAAGACCGTAGAGAAGAAAAAGAAAGCTACAACACCAATCTCCCCAAGAAAGATGAGAAGCCATGGAATTAAGAACTAAGAAAATTATAGGTCCGATAGACCAAATTTGATCTCAATGGACGTTAACCATCATCATCATCATCAATATGTTATTATAGAATAAAGTAAATATTAATATTATAAACCTAATATTATTAAAATTATTAATATTGTTTTTTATGTTCATATAGTTTTATATTTTTATTAATATTTCTATAAATATTAGGTTTATTATAAATATTAAACTATTTATAATATTCGCCTAAAGGTCTCTTTTTTACCTTGCTCTTAAATAAATAGAAATTATGACAATTTTGAAATTTAAAACCCATAAAACTTCACCCTCTTAAATGATCAAATAAATTCTAATAGTATCAAATGCCCATGAGAAGTTGTATCACTCTTAGAAATTTATTTGTCTATTAATGAAATTAGTTGTGTAAACAAAATTCGTTAAAAAGCTAGGTTGAGGTTACAATTTTTCATGTTGATGTTAGTTTTAAAGATTAATATTAAATATTAGTATTAATATGTTATTATGGAATAAATTAAATATTAATATTATAAACATGAAATTATTAAAATTATTAGTTTTTTTATATATCTTAGGTTTAATATTTTTATTGATATTGCTATAAATATGATGTTTATTATAAACATTATACTATTTATAACATTGTCCAAACATTGTCCAAAAGGTGTCATATTAATGAAGTAGTTGTTGTAAATATAATTCATTAAAGAAACATGTAGGTTGAACTTACAATTTTTTAGGTTGATGTTCATTTTGAACTTCAACTTTATTTTTTTTATTAAGAAAAAAATTGAATATAGTTATTTATTTTTCAGGTTTATCATTTGAAATTATACCTAAGAATGGTGGGTGTTAATTTTTCATCTTTTGTTTTATTTGACCAACTCGTTTTGGGTGTTAAATTGTTCATCGTTTATTCTATTTGAGCAACTCTTCTTTTCCACTATTGTATATTTTGTAAATTTATTTAGAGGTTGTATTTTATTTACATAATTTACCCTGGCTTTGGTAACCTTGGCTGTGAGATCAATGACTTCCCTCATTCATTTCCAGGTACTTTTAATTATGATTCTAAATTAACATATAAACCTATTTCTATTTCAACAATATTCTCCAATTTGTTAATTTCTTTGTAATAAATTTTGTTAGTTTCTAAAATATATTTTATGTAATATATTTATTTTATGCAATCAGCAATGTGATTTATTTTATACAATCTAGGCAGGGAGGAGAACAATGGATAATACTAGGGTTACTCTAAGTTCTGCCACCATTGCCTTTGACGAATCCGTCGCTGCCACAGTGCCTGGTTCAAACACTGCAATAGGACTCCTCCGCATCAGAGAACACAACTTAATAAAAAAACTTGGTGATTTGCATTATAATGAACTAATATTTATATATAGTTGAGAAGCTTCTCGAGGCTTGCTTTCAGTGGAGATAGCTTCTCCGAGAAGATAAACTAACACTCGAGAGACTCTGAGACAATTCCTTCATTAAATGAAGTCGGTGGATTGGTTGGAATTAATGTATACCCAACACTCCCCCTTAATTCCAACCATATACAGACACACTATACATAGGACACAAACATACTCTTAATTGACATGCCTGCTGGTCTAAGTCTCAGCTAGGCTACAACATAATTTGGATTTTCTACAATACATAACTTACTCCTACAAGTCTCAAATTTAGCCTTTCCAAGAGGCTTAGTGAATATGTCAGCTACATTTTCATTTGTATTACAATATATTAAGTCAATTTCCTTTGATTGGACCTCTTCTCTTACAAAATGATATTTTGTGTCTATATGCTTTGTCCTTGCATGACAGACAGGATTGTTTGCCAATTTGATGGTGCTTTAATTATCACATTTGATCACTGTCGGTTCTTCTTGAGCTTTACTAATATCTTCAAGTATTCTTCTAAGCCATATAGCTTCACAGGTGGTACTACATAATTCTTTATATTTTGCTTCAGTTGATGACAAGCACATTATTGGTTGTTTCTTACTACTCCATGATATCGCTCCTGATCCTATATGAAACACATATCCAGTGGTGTATTTCCTATCATCTGGATTTCCGACCCAATCAGAATCAGAATGACCTATTAATTCAACATCACAATCATTAGTATATTCAATACCAAAATTGATAGTTCCCTTTAAATATCAAAGGACCCTTTTTACAGCCATCCAATGGCTCTCAAGGGGCTTAGACATAAATTGAATAAGTATGCTCACTGCATAAGCAATGTATGGTCTAGTGGTAGTGAGATAATTCAGGCTTCCCATTAATTGTCGATACAATGTTCCTTTCACCTCCTTTGTTCCATCATCATTTCTCAATTTGATATTTTGTTCCAATGGAGTACTCACTGCTTTACATCCTTTCATATGAAATCTCTTTAGTACCTCATTTGTATATTTTCTTTGTGTGATTAAATTTCTTCCATTATCTCTCCATACTTCAAGACGTAGAAAATAATGCATTTGTCCAAGATCCTTCATCTCAAATTCCTGTGATAAATTCATTTTTATATCATTAATTATTTTAGCAGCACTCCCTGTTATTATTAGATCATAAACATATATAAATATTAATGCTATGCCTCCATTTCTATTTGTCTTGACATATAAATTAGGATCATTCTTGCTTTTGTTAAATCCTTGCTGAAAGAAGAATTTATCTATTTTCTCATACCAAGATCTATGTGCCTATTTTAGTCCATATAAGGCCTTTTTTAATTTGCATACAAGATGTTCTTGTCCCTTCTTTTCAAATCCTTCTGGTTGAACAAGATAAAATCTCCTCTTTTAAGTCCCCATTTAGGAAAGCTGACTTCACATCTAATTGATATAGATTCCAATCATATTTAGTGGCCAATGCTATAAATATTCTAATTGTGTTCATTTTTGCTACTGGAGCAAAGGTATCTTCATAATATATACCTTCCTTTTGTGAATAAACTTTTGCAACCAATCTTGCCTTATACTTGTCTATGCTACCATCTGCATTAAACTTTGTCTTGTACAACCATTTTGATCCTATAGGGACTTTATTTTAAGGTAATTCTGTTAATTCCCAAGTTTCATTTTTCATTATAGAGTCATATTCTTCTTTCATAACTTCCGTCCATTCTTTATGATTTTTGGCTTCTTCATAATTTAAAGTTTCAAAAACATTCATTACTTGAGACATTAAAGCATAATATTTATACCTAATAGGGGTTTGAGTTTGTCATGTTGACCTTATTAGAGATTCATTACACTATGGAGTACCTTCTCCTCTTCTTCTTCTCTGTGGAGTGCTTTCATCACTTCTCTATGGACTTTGACTTCTTGAACTATCTTCTGGAATGTCCATGCTTTCTTGAGATGATTCCACAACTTCATCTTCTTTAAATTTTTTATAAGTAGGATGCCATTCATTATATTAATCATCTTTCATTTGTTTAAGATCATAGTCATGGAATATAACATCTCTGCTTGCAAAGACCTTGTGAGTATTTGGATCATACATTTTATATGCCTTTTGATTAGTACAATATCCAATAAAAATGAATTTTATAGCTTTGGCGTCTAATTTTCTCCTATCCTCCTTAGGAATATGAGCAAAGGCCTTGCATCCAAATATCCTTAAATGACTAAATTTAGGTTTAAAACCATAAAATTCTTCAAATGATGTTTTGTGCTCAAGATATTTTGTAGGACTTCTATTTTTTAGATATATAGTTGTATTAATGGCTTCAGCCCAAAAACTATTAGAAATTCCTTTACTTTTCAACATACTACGAGCACATTCAACTAATGTTCTATTCTTTCTTTCAACTACACCATTTTGCTGACGTGTATGTGGTACTGTAAATTGTTGCACAAATCCATTTTGTTTGCAGTATTTCATAAAAAATCCTGAAGTGTACTCACCACCTTTATCTAATCGAAGAATTTTAATACTCTTTCCTGATTATTTTTCTACTATATTCTTGAATTCTTTAAAGTATTCAAACACATCACTTTTATATCTTATAAAGTACACCCAGGTATATCTAGTATTATCATCAATAAATATAAGAAATTAATATGCTCCACCAAGTGACTTAGTTTGCATTGGACCACATACATCAGTATGCACTAGTTCAAGTATTTCACAATTTCTTCTATTTTCATGCATATGAAATTCTTCCCTATGTTGTTTTCCTATTGCACAACCTTCACATTCAAAGTGTTCACCATTAATATTTGGAAGGCCTTCTACCATAATTTTCTTTTGAAGTAACATTAGGTTATTATGATTTAAGTGCCCATACCTTTGATGACAAAGCTCTATGTTTGACATGCCTGTTGATGCCAAAGCTTGATGCCTATTCTTTGTCACATCCAACTTGTATAATCCTCCAACTCTCATTCCTTTTGCAACAACCTTGTAGTTGTCCTACATATCCTTTACCAAACAATGTGATTTCACAAATTCAACTTTCAAATGTTGATCTGTAATAGTAGAGACATAAATTAAGTTCTTCTTTAATCCTAGAACATACACCACATTTTGAATTTGTTTTTCTTGTCCATTAGGCATAGTAACACTTATATCACCATATCCTTTAATTTCATGTGATCTATTATCTCCTAAATAGATGTGTGCCCCATTATTAACTTCATGATAAGTATCAAACCAATATCTTTTGCATGATATGTGGATTGATGCACCAGAATCTATAAACCAATCATTATCATCATAAGTTTCTGCTGATGTAGCAAAATTGGTCACGAATAATTGAAGATTGTTAAATTCATGACTAATTGCCTCATCTCTATCAACATAATTTCCTATATGCCTTCTTTGTTTAAATAAATTAGCTCTTCTTTTCAAGCAATTCTTATCAAAATGACCAGGTTTTCCACAATAGTAACATGCATCATCTCTACTTGATTTGACATTTGACCTTGATGAAGGCATACCTTGAAATGATTTTACCTGTGGCATTTTGCCTTTATTTTTCTCCCATTGTTTTCCTTTGAAGGCTTTCTTCCCTTTAGCCACCAATGCTAAATCTGAATTGAGAGATTTATGATTAAGACTTCTTCTTCGCTCTTCTTCCTGCATAAGTATACTTGCCAATTCATCAAATGTAGAAGCCTTCTCTCTAGCTGCAATACCAGTGATAAACATTTGATACTCGTCCAACATTCCATTTAATGTCACAGTAACCAAATCTGTACTAGATATTGTTTCACCAATGTCACTTAATTTATCTTTTAGATCCTTAATTCTAGAAATAAAGCTAGAAATATTTTCATTTTCTTCCATCTTAATTGAAAGAAGCTTACTCTTTAAATACAAAATTTGATTTGTAGTGTTTGTCTCATACAAATTTTTGAGAGTGTCCCATGCTTCATTGGATGTCTTTCACTCTCTAATGTGTGGAATAATATTGTCCTTAACGGATATTCGCAACAATACCTGCGCTTTGTTTTCTCATCGTTTCCAATCTTGAATTGCAGCAGCCGTGGCTTAAGGGAGTTCTAGCTTTACTTCATCTCCAGACACAATCATCCACATATTAGATCCTTCCATCACAGTCTGCAACTTGAAATTCCAATTTGCATAATTTTCACCATCTAACTTATCAGAGTTAGTTAAATAAGATTCTGCTAATATATTTTCCATAGTAGTAAGCTTATGAATATTCAAGCAACAATATAAACTTTAATGGCTACTTACAAACAACAATAACACCTTCTTTAACTTATTTACTTCCCCATTTTTCCTTTTAATTTATTAAAACACTCTTATTACTCCACAACTGTCACAACTATTCTTTAAAATCTTCAGAATGCGCAAAATAGGAAAACAACCACTACAAAATTATTTCATCACCACAATTCACTTTTCACTTAATTAGAAATTTCCATAAGCATGATCTCAAAAAACAACGACCACAATTTTATTTTGATGGTCACAATTTACTTTTACTTGTAAGCCAAATTTACTCCCCATTTTTTACTTGATTCAAACTTGATGAAACACCAGTAAAATTCTATTTCTTACAGGATTTTAACATTCAAATTTTTCACAAAATCACAACGAAATAAGGGCATAAGCACCATTAAAATATCAACATAGAAACATTATGGTATATACCATTATACCCTTTTCGTCTTGCTCTTTTCCAGCAACCACGCTTTCGGAAGAAGCTAAAATGAAGGCAGGTATTTACGACTTCCTTCAACATTATACTCGTCAGCCAACAGTAGCTCTCACCCTGGTTTTCTCCACACAGGTTGCAGTTCACAACGGCTCCCAACACTGCAATTTCTCTCTGAATGCTTCTCTCTGAATGATCTCAGTAGAGGCAGACTTCTCCGCACTGCTTGACTTTTCCACACAGCTCTTGCACAACACTTTCTCATCCCAACCAACAACACACAGTTTCTGAAGGCTCTCCTCACATCTTAACGTGCACACTGCAGATTTGTTTTCCACAATAGAAAACTCGAAAGCTCAAACTACTTTTAGCCTCTCAACAGTAGGCTCTGATACCATATCAGAGAACACAACTTAATACAAAAACTTGGTGATTTGCATTACAACGAACTGATATTTATATACAGCTGAGAAGCTTCTCGAGGCTTGTTGTCGGTGGAGATAGCTTCTCCGAGAAGCTAAACGAACACTCGAGAGACTCTGAGACAGTTCCTACATTAAATGAATTCGGTGGGTTGGCTGGAATTAATGTATATCCAACACTCCGGGGTTCCTCTAAGCTCAGACGCCATTTCCTTCGAGGAGTCCTTCGCCACAGGGCCTGGTTCAAACACAACAACATGAGTCTGACCTGACCGTGTGAGTGGGATCAGGCATTTCAGTACATCTGTGCAGCTCCCGACGCTGTCAATGAGCTCGCAGCCACAACGAAAACTTTAGACACACCCAACTCTTTGAAACAATGCATAAAATATTTGAGCCAATGCATTAAAGCAGCATCCACGATAGTTTTTTCCTACAAATGAAAAAACATAGATGCTCCAACATCCGCTGCCCTCACCCTTCGGATGCTCTGTCTCTCGGATCTGCAAGCCAGAAGATCAAAAAATCCATCAATGGTTAACCAGATCTAGTTTCTCTCTGTTGCATGCACCAACAAGAGAGAGGTTAAAACTGAAAGATCTCATGCATGCAAATATATTCACTCAGCCGACATAAAGCTCCAGCATGGCCTCATGGATAGAAAGTAAAATTCAGACATCTTCAACTATCCTCCTCCCCTCATCAGACCCTCGCTCCACTGCGCAGCTCTCGAAAAGGGAAACTTGACTCCCTCTTTCCAGATCCAAATAGTACTTCTCAATGGAAAAACCCTGTTGTGTTGGGTACGATCTACAGATCTGGTGCAGAGTCTAATGCAGACCCTCGAACTCAAGCTGAAGATCCTTTCTGCCCTGCAGCGACTCCTCTATAAAGGTAAAAAACTCGAGAATAATCTTTCACTTTCTTCCTATAATATTGAGAAAAATTATACTATGTTTTTATCTCTTTGACTGTGAGGGTGGCTTTCGGGCAACCATCCACTGCTCAAGATTTCTCTTATAAGGATTTTATCCATGCAAAGTAGCCCAAGAAAGCTACCAATCCTCCTAAGGCTCCCAAGCCATTTTTAGTGGATAGAATGGAGGACATACCAACGGTGGAACTCTCTGACCCGGTATTGAATGACCAGTTTCATTTATATGCAGAAAAATCCATTATTTTCCACTTCAACGAATTATGGCCACACTCAAGAAATCTCTATCAATGGGTTCACTCAACTTGACCATAACCGGATATTCTTCTGTTCAAAAAGTTTTTTTAACAGTTTTGTTCACTTTCGATCAGGATTATAAAAAATACTTAATAGAAGGACCTTGGTTTTGGGAAAATTTGGGCTATTCCTCACACCATGGTTCCTAGACTTTTATCCATCCACGACTGTCATCACCAATATTCCTATATGGGTAAGGCTTCGAAATTTATCGGCTCCTCTATGGCACTACTCTGTCTTTCAAGGAATCAACAACACCCTTGGATGCTTTCTGGCAACATATACCTCTAGGGGAGAATCAGGCATATACACCTACGACAAAATTTGTGCTGAAATAGACATCAGCAAAGGCATGCCAGATTAAATCAATCTCAAAGTGGGAGACTTCCACTAGACTCAGACCCTGGACTATGAGAACACCGCCTTATGATATCGTCACTACCATCAAATAGGAAACCTTCAAAACTTCTACTCCTCATTCCTTGCTCAAAAGAAAAGGAGCATCCGCAAATAAAACTCCAAAAGTTGTAAACCATGTGTACCTCCCCCCATGGATGACATTAACTCCTACATCTCAGATGAGAAAGAGATCAAAATAGAAACAGAGGATGCAAAGCAGGGGAAGGACATGACCTCCGCAGACCCTAGGGGGCCCACCGATCTCTCGAGTGCTTAGAAATGATCTCATGAAACCTCCTCCTCAGATTTAGATAAGGAGCCCACTCCTCTAGACAACGACATGCTCCAAGTGGTACTAGCCCAACAACCCTATGATGGTTGGGTCAAATTTTTTAAAAAGAAAGTAAAGAAATGTCATATTGAGGACTCAACCCACTCTGGGTAGACTCCTGAGTTAGTCTTTTCTCTTCCTTTCTTTTTCTTATATCTCTTGCTTCTCTCTTGGCTAATTAATGGGATCGAGCTTGATTATTCCTCATTGCCAGTTCCCTGCTATCTAGCCTCTCCTAATTGCAATCCATCTTGTACCATATGCTTAACTAATAGAAATATTCTAATTTACCAAAAAAACAAAAATATACAATCCAAGAATTAGACAAAAAAATATATCAAACTAATAAATAGACGATAAATTAATAAGAATTCATATTAATATATGTATTCAATATAAATCTATTGCATAGTAATACATTTATGCATAGTGCATTCATATTAATATATGTATTCAATATAAATATATTGTATAGTAATATATTTATGCATAGTAATAAATTCATTCAATACAAAATCAGTGTAATAAATTCTAGAATATTTCAGAAATTTGCAATGGACACAAGTTCAACACAAAATAATAGATTTTTAATGTAACAGATTCTAGAATATTCCATAAATTTTCAATGGACATAAGTTTAGAAAATAATAGATCAAGTTAATCAAAATGGATAAAATAATTTATTTATTAAAGGACATCAAATAAGTCCACTTGTTTATGAAATAAAATAATCCATAGTTACAATTATTTAACTAGTTAATTCATAGAAGTGTGAAAATCATACTCCCCCTTCTATTTAAACCTATAATCTTCTTGAAAAAAAATTGTTCTTAAACCCATATAATTTATACTATGAAATATTTATTTGTCATCCTTTAGAAGAATATGATCTTGTAAGGTTCATTCATATAAATTAACCCTCAAAAATAAATAAAAATTTACCTCAAATTCCCATTCAAGATACTTTAGGAATCATTGTCCTAGATTATAATTGTTGAAAACCAAGAATCTTACCTTAATTCTTTTTACTAGGAATTAGTAAATGTAAAGTCACGATCTACAAAATAAAAATACATATATATTCTCATATTTCAATCATGAATGATGTGTCATGTGACACTACCATATCATAATATAGTCTTTTGGGCTCTTCATACCATTCAAATCTTATATTCATAATTATTATAAATTTTAAAATGTTGATTGATCCCGTTTAGAGATGGATTAAATATACTCATTATGGTCATAACTACCGTGACGGTACAAAAAATAATCTCAGCATATACTATCCATTCCATAGGTTAGGAGTTAAATATGAGATTTATGAACCTATCATTCTGGAACCTCGATTTCTGTTGTGATCCCAATGCACTAGCATGTGGCCCTGTTTCCTTCATAGATATGTTCGCTACATCGACGCTGGAGGTTGATCCAGGGTTTGTTAGGGTATTAGCCTACCCTTGTATGAACCCTAACCACTTCATTCTTGCGCCTCTTCCGCTACCATCCGTATTCAAGCTCTGTAACCATGGGATTTTCACGGTGCATGGTTTTTCCCATAGAGGCTCAGGATATGGTGAGCTTGTTATGTCGGTGTGTTGCTTCTTACTTCCAGAATCTATGGGATTTATTTTTGGTCGAGCCCTCGAGCTCAAGATTTCTGTCACTGGTTAGTAAAATTCCTCTGCATTTCTTTTTTCCACCAAGGTTCAACCACATTGTGGCCATGGCGCCTAGGTTTATGCTCAGCTCTTTATATGGGTCTTTAGCTGAGGTCATTTCTCCTCTGCTTCGGTAACCGGTAATTTATTCTTATTCGATTTAACTAGGAATTTTCTTTTTTTCCTCTTTCTACCTTCTGAATCTAAATCTTTCCATTATTTTTATTGCGACTGTACCCATTCTCATACCACAATTATAATTTGGTTTTGCAGGTTCGAGAGCACATTGTTTCTAGTCGACACAAGATAATGATATTCATTTACTCTTGGTTCAAAATTATTGGGTTACAAATTTTTTCTTTTAAGTTTTTACTAAGTGATGTGTGTTTCTAGCCCTGTAGGTAATGTTTCCATCCTCTTTTTCTGTTTGTGCATTTGCCTTCTCCTACAGTAGTTACATACTGAAGAATATTTTTTTTCTTTCAAGTGCATTTGTAAATTCCGCAATTGTTTTTTTTAGTGGTTCTCAATGTTTTTTTTCTCTGGTTCAAGGATTTTCATTCATGCCCTCCCTTCAGGGGTTTTCTTCTCATTTATTTTTTGTAGATATCGAGGGTAGTTACCTCTGACATTGAAAGGGTTTTTAGTGGCTATTTTTGTTATTTATCCTTCAACTGTGTAAAGTTACCCCTAAGGGTTTTTTGTTACCTCTTGTTGTAAATTTGTTTATATATATATATATATATATATATATATATATATATATATATATTCCATTCGCACCACCGTAAATAATGTTGCGGGTTTTCGTGTATATTCAATCCCGATAACATATCATGAAATCGCCCATATTTTTAATTTGGATTTCGAACCATGAGGTTTTACTGTGCTTATGTAATAATTTATGAATTCTAACTTTTATCGGTTTTACAATCCTTTGTTCTGTGTTATCTAGACTTTGATAGGACTGTGCTTGAGTTTGGCTTTTCTTGTGATAGTTCCCATTGTAATTTCCAATATTATCTGTGTTCATGTTGAATACATGGTTTTGGTTTCTTCCTTAAGATTTCTAGTTGATAATTTACGGTACTCTGTGGTTCTTCCACTTGAATACTTTCCAGGTTGTGTTTAAAGGAAATTGTATTCAAAGTTTTTATTTTTTATGAATAATATTGCTTCGTTTTCTCTGCAAATACATAATATCTATAAATGCAGAATATTTTTAAATGCATGATATCTCTCTGCGAAGAGTTACTAGATTTAAGACTGTATAATGTTATAAATAAGAATTACCAGTTCTTTCAAAATCTTTATTTCATACAGTAACTTTTGTTTTTACTTAAAGGTTTAATAATTTGATAGTTTATGCTATTTTCATCTGGTTCTAACTTTATTCTAGATGAGTGTCGAGAAAAATCTAAGGGGATCTATCCCTTAGTCCGTGTACTAATTAAATTCTGCCTACAGGACAAACAATATTTTTCATGGGATTTTATTCCTATGTTTTAAATGTCAAACCTACCATGTTTACAGTTTCCACCCATGGTTATCTAGTGACTTCTTTTAATTCTCTTCTATAGAGACCTTGAATTATATAGTTATCAAATTCATAAGAAAAGAAACTTTTCCTTAATCTATTTCCTACAGAGCCTTCTACTTCTGTAAGTTCTTTTGCTAGAAAATCACATAAAATAAAATTTCTATTTTTATATCTGATTATACATTTCATATGGAATATGCAAGATAATTTTCCATTCAAATTTACTTATCTCGCTTTTTGTAAACTCTGATGGCTTCTGCCCAACCTTGAGTGAGGAAATGACGTCCTCTACTCCCCCTGTTCTCCTCACCAAAGTAGGAAATCACAACAGTATATATATCCAGGGAGGTAGACCTCAGGACTCATGTCCAGTCTCTTCTCCTAATCAGATAACAGAGCTACACTAGTTTTCCACCAGCTCTGGATGCTCTCTTCCTGTAGCTTCCCAACTATTCCTCTTTTTCCTGTAAATAACCCCTTTCCTCCTCTAGGATTTTCTATTTATTCCTGAGAGGAAAGGTAATTGGCACTAACTGATTCATTCAACTACTTTGGAGCCTTGGAAACTTTTACCATCAGATTCATGGCATCATACCATAATTGAAACTTTATTTTCAAAAGTAAGAAACTTTGATTCACAACTTTTGATTAACATATTTCTTAATCTGCTAGTTGAAATTAAATACTTTAGTGTCTAGCTAAAATGTATTTTAACAAAATAATCATAAAATACGAGTGTTACAACTTCCCCCGCTTAAAAAAAACATCTTCATCAGTGTAATACCATTCCACAGAACAAATCTAGATATGCTTCCCGCACAAAGTTTTCATCCTCCCAAGTCGCCTCCTCCAGGATAAAGTGATTCCATTTCACTTTTAATTGGGTGATAGCTCTCTTCCGGAGCATTATTTCTCTCTATTCAAGGATACATTGAGGCTCTACCAGAAACTCATCATTTGGTTTGACCTGCAACCATAAAATGGTTAATTAATAAATAGTCATTTATATTTCTTAGAAATATTAATTTTCCATTTCCTCCCTACCTTAACATTCTGCCAATGTATTACGTGTTTAGGATCATGGATGTATCTTTTAAGCACAGACACATGGAACACATTATGCACTTGTATGTGTCATGGTA
The DNA here is from genome assembly GCA_034641835.2 of Pinus albicaulis. Lineage (NCBI taxonomy): Eukaryota > Viridiplantae > Streptophyta > Pinopsida > Pinales > Pinaceae > Pinus > Pinus albicaulis. Next base: position 876,510,359 of record CM076575.1, on the reverse strand, counting down.
AAGCTAATCAATAGGATACTGGTCTCACCCTTTCCAAGATTTGGAAATTCCCACAGAAGCGGGGAGCAAATTTGGCATAAGTAGTCCACCTCATTGTACTCTTCCTAGGTCTGATTCTAACATAGACATTGTCACCCACTTAAAATTCCTGGTAGGTCCTTTTCCGATCCACATACACTTTTTTACCATCTCGCACACTCTTCAAATTTTGTCCAATCTTCTTAACTTCTTGCTCCATCTCAGCCAAATATCTGGTCCAAGAATTAGTATTGTTTCAAGACTTCTCCAATTAATAGGTGTCCGACATTGTCTTCCATATAGAGCTTCAAACATACTCATTTTGAGTGAATATTGATAGTCGTTATTATAAGAAAATTCTACCAAGTGTAGGTAATCTTCCCATTTTCTTGTTTGTTGCATTACATAGATTCGTAGCATGTCTTCCAAAATATGGTTTACCCATTTTGTTTTCCCATATATCTAAGGATGGTAAGCCATACTGAACTAGATTTTATTTCCTAGTCCAGTAAATAGTGCCTTCGAAAAGGCTGAATTAAACTTCACATATATGTCTGAGATGATTGTTTTTGGTATACCAAGCAATTTGAATATTTCTCTCATAAATATGTCAACAATTTGTACAGTTTTAAAATTGGATTGTATAAGAATGAAATGGGTTTCTTTGGTCAAGCGATCCACAACTACCATTATTGAGTCATTATCTCGCTTTGATCTTGTTAAACCAATAATAAAATCTAGTGATATAGCTTCCCATTTCCATTGTGGTACTAGTATGGGTTGTAATAAACTAGTTGGGTGTTGATGTTAGAATTTTACTTGCTGGCATTCTAAACACTTGGTCAAATATTCAGTGATGTATTTGCGCATTCCTCACTGAAAGTAATCTTTTCTGATGGTTGTTAACATTTTATGATAGTCAGGGTGTCCAACATACGAACTTCAATGATACTCATCCAGGATTATTCCTTTCAAACTTATGCTATTAGGAATGAATATATTGACTTGAAATATTAACATTTTTTCTTCATTGATGGTATAGTCCAACTGTTTTCCTTGTGCCTTCATATCTTGAGCTTGGTTCCATAGAAATTGATATTCGGGATCTTTTTCTGCAGCCTTCTTCACATCTTCCTGAAATTTGAATTCCACATCATTAAAATATAATTCATAAATATGATGTAGCTTTCTACTTAATGCATCAGCAACTTGATTTTCCTTTCCTTTAACATGCTGCATTTCAAAATCAAACTTGCTCAGGAATGTATCCCATCTAGTTGGGTGAGCATTCAAATCGACTTGCTTAAAGTAGCTAGTTAAATTGCTATTGTCAGCTTTCAGTACAAATTTTTTTTCTCAGTAGGTAGTTCCTCCATATATTAAGTGCATGCACTACTATAGTCAATTCTAAATCATAGGAGGAGTATCGTTTTTCATGGTCCCTTAAATTTCTAGATTCATACGCCATTACCTTTCCCTCTTGTGACAACATTGCTCGTACTCTATCTTTACTTTCATCAATGCAGACTTCAAATTATAAATTTCGATATGCTACTTTTAGAATAGTAGTGGTTAATAAACATTTTAATTTCTCAAAACTAGATTGGCATTCATTGGTCCAGTTGAATACTTGCCCCTTGCACTGCAAGAAAGTAATAGGAAATGCAATTTTGAAAAAAAAACTTATATAAAACGTCAGTAGTAACCAAATAGTCCCATAAAGGATTGTATATCTACCATGTTTTCAGGAACCTTCCATTCCATAATATTATTTATCTTTTCAGGTTCCACTGCTATTCCTTCAACCGAAATGACGTGGCCCAAATACTCTATTCGTTTCTTGTAAAAGTCACATTGCTGAATTTGGCATATAGGTGATGGTCCCTCAACATTTTCAGCACTATACATAGATTCTCCTTATGTTCCTCCACATTTCTGGAATATATTAATATATCGTCTATAAAAATCATAAAAAATTTATCCAGATATGGATGGAATATGCCATGCATTAAACTCATGAATGTTGCATGTGCATTAGTCAAACCAAACGGTAGGACCACAAATTTGTAATGGCCATATCTGGTTCAGAAAGTTGTTTTATAAATATCCTCATCCTTTATCCTTATCTGATCATATCCAAATCTTAAATCTATTTTTGAAAATACCGTTTCCCCTTTTACTTGATCAAACATATCATCAATCCAAGGCAAAGAATACTTTTTTTTAACAAGTAATTTATTAATTTGCCTATATTCCATACACATTCACATAGTGCCATCCTTCTTCTTTACAAACAGTACAGGTGCCCCCTAAGGAGGCACTTTGGGATGGATATAACCTTTGTCTTGGAATTCTTGCAATTGCATTTTCAGTTCTGTTAACTCAAGCACACTCATTCGGTATGGTGCTCGTGACACTGGTGCTGCTCCTGGCATTAACTCGATGGTAAATTCTATATCCTGCTTTGGTGGAAAACCTGGTATGTTTTTTGGAAACACATCCATGAAGTCTTGTACCGCCGGTATATTTTCCATCATAGGAGCCTTATCTTTGGAATTTAAAAATCCCACCTGAATCACATAGATTTGATACCCTTTCCTAATTCATTTTCCGAGCTGAGATGTTGTAATAGGACACAATTGAAGTGGTTTCTTAATTCCTTTAAGATATTAACCTGTTCCATATTTATCCTTATAATAAATAATTTTATCCTTGCAATCTACTAGTGAGAATTGTGCTTCCAACCAGTCCATGCCCAAAAATATATTATAGAGCCTAAGGGTAGAATGTTTAATTCAACCCTTATATTTTGATCCCCAACTTCAAGAAGACAGTTGGAAACTTTGGCATGAACTTTTCGCTTTGCCCTGGTAGTCAACTTTACTTGCCAAGGATTTTTAAACTTTTTTCCCTGTAAGCTATAAAGTTATATCTCTCCAAAATCTAGGGGTCTACATAGCTTAAACTAGCACTAGGATAAAAAAAAATAGATATGGGATGAGAATACATCTTACCTTCCAGTACTATAATGGTTGGTTGGAAATTTGCTTGCTGATATTCAAGTGAAGCATTGATTCTGGGTATATTTCACACCACATCTCCCACAGTAGATGCTTCTTGCATGTTACTTTCAGTTTCATTCCTCCCGCGATGTGCGAAGTTTTTGTAATAATGTCCCTCACCCCATCCCCAACACTTTAATAATGGTTTCTATGATTGTCTGTGATCCAGTCTGTTGGATGCTACAGTGGTTCTGTCCTCTGCTGTCCATTTGGGTATTTGTTGTTTTTTACCGATTTGCTTATTTGTTGAATTCCTTACAATGACTTTATCATTTCTAGATCTGTTATTTCTAAAGCTTGAGGAGTTTTTCTGTCCTTTCTTGGGTGGCCAATTTCTTCCAAATTTTCCTTTTGCTTTTGACTGTTGATAGCACATTCGTGCCTTTCGAATTACCTCATCCATCATTTTTCAACCTACAAATTCAATTCTCTCTTTCATGTGAGTAGGTAAACTACTCAAAAATCACTATAATTTTGCCTTTTCATCCATTAAATATGGCACATATCTTAATAGAGAAGTGAATTTGGTGATGAATTAATCTATATATAGTTGGAACAACCGAAAATCATTAAATTCCGGGGATATTTCATCATAGAATATTTCTATTAGGTACTTATCCTTGAAGTATTGCTGGAATTCATCCCAGGTTACATTCTGGTCTTCAATTCCATGTACCATTTTCACTTCTTCCCACCATAACGTGGACTTCTATCACAATTGGTAGATTTCCAACCGAGCTTTGAATTTGCTTTCATACTCATACACTTGAAAATATTTATTCATGTTAATGATCCAAGCTTCTGCCACCTCTTTAGCCTCTCCATCAAATGTAGGAGGTTTAATCTTCTGGAATTCCCTTTGCAATTCCACTCTTTGCTTCTTCAGTTCTTACAGATCCGAAGAATTTTTACACTCGGCCTCATTATAATTCTTACTCTTGTTTCTTTGATGAGTGTGGCTTCCCTCAGGATTATCAGGAATATGTTGTTGTTGCTCGCCTTGTACATGGGTTTCCCTTTCTCAGCTAGGTTGTGTGGGGGATGATTTTTCTTATCTGAAAGACTCTTAAGTATATTTTCCTACTCTCTCATCAATATTTTGTTCTCACTTCCTGCCTAGACCATTTTTTTCTGGAGTTGTTGCACGGTATCCAACAACCTATTGGTCTGTCTTTTTTGTTCTTCCAGCAATCTGTTGGTTTGTTGGTGTTTATCTAAAATTATTCGCACCCACATTTCTATATTTTCTTCTTGGTTAGGCTGGGGATGAATTACACCTGTAGTCCTGGGTGTTTGATGTACGGATCCCCTTCTCATTTTTATTGGTAAATTCCTTCCTTCATATTTTCTGTGCACATTCACACACACAGTAATTGCTATGTAAGTGACACCTTGTCGGTCCCAACGTTTGAACATGGTTCTGATACCACTTGTAACGTTCATTCATATAAATTAACTCTCAATAAATAAAAAAGTTACCTTAACTTCCCATTCCAAATACTTTATGAATCATTATCCTAGATTATAATTCTTGAAAACCAAGAATCTTGGCTTAATTCTTTCTACTAGGAATTAGTAAATGTAAAGTCACGATATACAAAATTAAGACTACATATATATTCTCATATTTCAATCTTGAACGATGTGTCATGTGACATACCATATCATACGATAGTCTTTTGGTCTCTTCATACCATTGAAATATTATATTCATAATTATTATAAAGTTTACAATGTTGATTGCTCCCATTTCTAGATGGATTAAATATACTCATTATGGTCATAACTATGTTAATAGTAAAAATAATAATCTCAACATATAATATCTGTTCCATGGGTTAGGAGTTTAATATGATATTTATGGACCCATCAATTCGGAACCTCGATTTCTATTGTGATCCCAATGCACTGCCATGTGGCTATGTTTCCTTCGTAGATCTGTTCGCTAAATCATGGTAGAGGTTGATCCATGATTCATTAGGGTATTATCCTACCCCCTTCTGAACCCTAATCACTTCATTCTTACACCTTCACCACTACTGTCTTCGAGCTCTGCAACCATGGGATTTCCACTGCGTAGGGTTTTTCCCACAGAGGCTCAGGATATTGTGAGCCTGCTACACCGGCGTGTTACTTCTTACTATCAGAATATCTATGATTTATTTTTGGTCAAGCCCTCAAGCTCAGGATTTTTTTTTCTGGCTGGTAAAATGCCTCCACATTTCTTTTGTCGACAGAGGTTCGACCATAGCATGGCCATGGTGCCCAGGTTTCTACTCAGCTCTCTACATGTGTCTTTAGTTGGTGGCATTTCTCCTCTACTTTGGTCATTGGTAATTTATTCTTATTCGGTTTAACTAGGAATTTTTATTTTTTCCTCTTTCTACCTTTTGAATCTAAATATTTCCATCATTTCTATTTTGACTGTACCCATTCTCATATCCAGAATTATAATTTGGTTCTGCAGCTTTGAGAGCACACCGTTTCCAGTTGACCCAAGGTAATAATATTCATTTACTCCTAGTTCGGAATTCTTGGGTTACAAATGTTATCTTTTAATTTTTTACTATCTGATATGTGTTTCTAGTCCTGAAAGTAATGTTTCCATCCTCATTTTCCATTGGCACATTCGCCTTCTCCTGCAATAGTTACATACTGAAAAATATTCGTTTTCTTTCAGGTGCATTTGTAAATTTCTCGGTTGTTTTTTTAGTTGGTTATAAACAATGTTTTCTTCGGTTCAAGGGTTTTCATTCATGCCGGTGCACCTAGGGTTTTATTCTCGTTTATTTATTGTAGAGATCAAGGGTAGTTACCTCTGAAATTGATAGGATTTTTAGTGTCCGTTTTTGTTATTTATCCATCAACTATGTAAAGTTACCCCTAAGGGTTTTTCGTTACCTCTTATTTTACATTTGTGTTTTTATATATATTTATATATAATAATGTCACAAGTTGTCTATATTTGACAGAGGGTTGGTATTGAAACCTCCCAGGTTTTTAATTTGGATTTAAAACCATGAGGTTCCACTGTGCTTATGTAATAATTTATGAATTAGTAAATTTACTAGTTTGACAATCCTTTGTTCTCTATTATATAGAATTTGATACGACTGTGCTCGAGTTCATATTTTCTTGTGACAGTTCCCGTTGTAATTTTCAATATTATCTTTGTTCTTATTGAAAGCATAATTTCAGTTTCTTCCTTAAGATTTCTAGTTGATAATTTTCAGTGCTTGATGGTTCCTCAATTTGAATACTTTCCACATTGTATTTAAAGGAAATTGTATTCAAAGTTTTTATTGTTTATGAATAATCATGCTTCGTTTTCTCTGCAAATACTTAATATCTGTAAATGCATAATATCTATAAATGCATGATATCTCTTTGCGAAGATTTACTTGATTTAAGACTGTATAATTTTATAAATAAGAATTACCATCTCATTCAAAATATTTGTTTCATACAGTAACTTATGTTTTTACTTAAAGTTTTAATAGTTCAACAATTTATGCTATTTGCATCTACTTCTACCTTTATTCTAGATGAGTGTGTAGACCACTCTAAGGGTATTTATCCCTTAGTCTATGTACTATTTGAATTCTGTCTACAGGACAAAAAATATTTTTCTTGGGATTTTCTTCCTAAATTTAAACTTCCAAACCTACTATGTTTATAGTTTCCACCCAAGGTTATCTAGTGATTTCTTTTAATTCTCTTCTACAAATACCTTGCATTATATAATGATAAAATTCATAAGAAAATAAGCTTTTCCTTAATCTATTTCCTACAGATCTTTATACTTCTCTAAGTTCTTTTGCCAGAAAATCACATAAAATAAAATATTTGTTTCTATATATGAGCATACATTTCATAAGGAATATACAAGATACTTTTCCATTCAAATTTACTTATCTCACTTTATGTAAACTCTGATGGCTTCTGCCCAACCTTGAGTGAGGCAATGACGTCCTCTACTACCCTCGTGCTCCTCACCAAAGTAGGAAATCATAGTAGTATATTTATCCAAGGAGGTAGACCTCAGGACTCTTGTCGAGTCTCTTCTCCTAATTAGATAGTAGAGCTCCACTAGTATTCCACCAGATCTATATGGTCTCTTCCTCCAAATTCCCAGTTGTTCCTCTTTTTCATGTACAAAACCTCTTTCCTCCTCTAGGATTTTCTTTTCATTCCCCAGAGGAAAGGTAACTACGACTAACTACTTTATTCAACTACTTTGGAGTCTTGGAAACTCTTACCATCAGATTCATGGCATCCTACCATAATTGAAACTTTATTTTCAAGAGTAAGAAAATTTGATTCACAACCTTTGAGTAACATATTTATTAATCTTCTGATTAAAATTAAATACTTCAATGTCTAATTAAAAATTATTTTAACAAAATTATAATAAAATATGGATGTTACGGATCACTTTTGAATCATGTTATGCCTTTGAATCATATAAATCGTAATATTATTGATTAAAATGTCTATACCATAGCAATTTCTATTGTTATCTATTTTATGTAATAGATTTATTTAATGTAATCCAAGAATTGGAACAAAAGAAAAACATAAAACCAAGAAATAGGCATTGAATAAATAGACATGCATATTATTATATTTATTCAATATAAATCTATTTCATAGTAATATTTTATGTAAGGAATGCATTAAATTTATATTATATTTATTATATTTTATGTAATATATTTATATATTAAATTTAACTAAAATATATTTAATGTAATAGTTTTATTTTATGTAATCCTAAAATTATAAAAATACAATAATTAGAACAAAAGAAAAACATAAAAAAACATAAAACTAACAAAAAGGCATAAATAAATAAGCATGCATATTAATAAATTTACTCAATATAAATCTATTGCATAGTAATCAATTTATACATAATAAAATAAATGTAGTATATTCATTTAATATAAAACCAATGTAATAGATTCTAGAATATTCCAAAAATTTTCAATAATAAGCATGCATATTAATAAATTTACTCAATATAAATCTATTGCATAGTAATCAATTTATACATAATAAAATAAATGTAGTATATTCATTTAATATAAAACCAATGTAATAGATTCTAGAATATTCCAAAAATTTTCAATAGACATATTTCAATAGAAAATAATAAATCAAGTTAATAATAATATATACAATAATTTATTTAGTAAAGGACGTCTATTAGGTTCACTTGTTTATGAAATAAAATACCTCACCTTTATAATTATTTGATTATTTAATTCATAGAAGTGTGAAAATCATACTCCCTTCCATTTAAATCTATAATCTTCTAGAAAAAATATGTTCTTAAACCCATAAAATTTATACTATGAAATATGTATGGTCATCCTTTAAAAGAATATGATTTAATTTTAACATGTATTTGTCATCTTTTAGAGGAATTTGATTTATTTTAATCATGTTATGCCTTTGCATCATGTAAATCATAATATTACTCATCCAAATGTCTATACCATAACAATTACCAATGTGATCTATTTTATGTAATAGATTTACCTAAAATCTATTTTATGTAATAGATTTATTTTATCTAATTTAAGAATTAGAATAAAAGAAAAGCATAAAACCAACAAATGGAAGGTAAATAAATAAGCATGCAAATTAATATATTTATTCAATATAAATATATTGCATAGTAAAAAAAATTATGTAGTCAATGTAGATTTATTATATTTTATGTAATATATTTATGTAGTAAATTTAACTAAAATCTATTTTATGTAATCTAAAAATTAGAATAATTCAAGAATCAGAACAAAAGAAAAAAATAAAACCAACAAATAGACTATAAACAAATAAGTATGGACATTAAAAGATTTACTCAATATAAATGTATTGCATAATAAAATAAATGCAATATATTCATTCAATATAAAATCAATGTTATAGATTTATTCAATATTAAATCAATGTAATAGATTCTAGAATATTATTACACGATTTCAACATAAAATAATAGATCAAGTTAATAATAATAAATACAATAATTTATTTAATAAAGGACATCTAATAGATAAAATTGTTTATGACAGAAAATACCCCACATTTACAATAAGTTGACTATTTAATTCATAGAAGTGTGCAAATCACACTCCCTTTCCATTTAAACCTATAATTTTCTACAAGAAAAAAAATTAAACCCATATAATTTATATTATGAAATATGTATTTATCATCCTTTCTAAAAATAATATTTTTTTTGAATTATGTCATGTATTTGATCCATATAAGTCATGATATTATTATTGAACTGTGTATACCCTATCAGTGTCAACAATAATACATCAAAAACGAATTCTAAATCCAAGAATTAGAACAACAGAAAAACATAGAGCCAACAAAGGGATAGTAAATAAATAAAGATATATAATAAATCGTTCAAAACAAGTCATAAATAAGGAGTAAATCGTTCAAAACAATTCTTATTCTTATAAAGATACAATAATCAAATACAAAATATGCACAATGCAAGATTGGGATTATAATATTGATCGAAGAGGTGGATTTTGAATAATCTCCTTCCATTTAAAGATAAATACATATCTTCAAGCCTACATTAGATTAAATGAAAGATTGGGATTATAATATTGCTGTAAGAGGTTTATTTTCAAAAATAACTTTCCATATAGAGACAAATACAATATACGATCTATTTTGTGTAATAGATTTATTCAGTATAAAATCACAACTCTTTTTCCAATGTCATTAATTTTATGTAATAGATTTATATAAAATATATTTTATATAATACATCTATGTTATGTAATAGATTTATATAATCTATTTGTTTTATTTTGATTTAGTATAAAACATTTTTATACTAGAATTCAGTTCATATATATTTATTATTTTTTATGTATGGGATAGATTTTATTTAATAATTAATATATATATATATATATATATATATATATAATTTAGTTCATTTAGATTTCTTACATTTTATTTATTTATTGTATAGATTTTATTCAATAAATTTTATTTTATTTAACAAATTATTTGTGGATTAAATTTAGTGTTTTTAATCTATTGGTGTCAACTCTATATAGAAAATTCAATATTTGTATTTCTTATTAATATTAATAGAGATAAACATAAATATTTAAAATGAACACGAAAATTATTAATACTAATATTAATATTATTTAGTTTTTTAGTATGACTATTAATTAATATTGATATTGATGTTTAATATTAATATTAATATTAAACATGAATATGTTAATGTTAATTAATATCAATACTAAAAATCTGTGGGGAGGCCTGTTAGGGTTTGAAAATTTTGGCTCTGAAAGATTATCTTTCCGTCCGCCAGCTTTGCCACTATAACCCTTATCTGCGCTATCACCTGTCGGCCCAGGGTTTCACATTTCTAGATTCTAAAGTCACGATTAGATTTTCTGGATTCTAAAGTTACGATTAGATCATCGAGTTTGCAGCTCTGCGGTTCTTTGGAGATTTAAGTCTCAGGTTCATCGAATGGGAGGTAGTAAAATCTGTGGTGTGAGATTTAATTTCAAAAAACACTTTATTTGAATCTATTTGAATTCTAGTATTTGCGGTGCGAGATTGTCTGTGGTACGAGGTGTAAAATCTTGCGTGTCTGCTGTGTAAAATCTCGAGCTATCTACTGTGTAAAAAAACACTTTTTATCTGATATTAGTCGGGTTTGTATCTGTGGTGCGAGATTGTCTGCAGTGTGAGGTGTAAAATCTCACGTGTGTAAAATCTCGAGGTATCTACTATGTAAAAAATAAGTCAATGTTTCCGTTGACCTCACTTTATCTGATGTGCGAGGATGGCTCCCAGATACGTGAAGATAATTGCCGATCCAGTTTTTTCGCCTCTGAGAGTCAAGCTCCTACCCATATTATCAGTGAAGCACTAGCTCCCACTGTGTAGGTGGTCAAGGCATCACTGGATGAAGCCTTGAAGTTCTCTGAAGGTGCCTTAATCTATTAGTTTAACGGCTTTTGGCTGTGGCTAACATCTCTCCACAGTTGGATCTCGGAGGTATGGAAGCCTCTCATTTCTGATGACATTAATACCTACCCTTGTGCTAAGGGTTTCTTTATAGTAGATTTTGAAAACTCTGAAAGCAGACAATGCATTTTATATTCATGGCCTTGGTTTTGGGAAAACTCTGGCCTATTCATGGAGCCATGGAACCCATCATTCGATCCCTCAACAACAATCATAACCTCAGCACTAGTTTCGGTCAGATTATCAAACCTACCTCTGCATCTTTGGAATCTCTCCTCGCTAAAAGACATTGGAAATGTAATTGGGAAATTTTACTGTAGGTGCTCAGAAACAGAGGAATATGTCAAAACCACCTATGCACGCATCTGTGTAGAAATGGATTTCAGCGTCGGATTCCCAGCTAAGATAATTCTAACAAGCAAAGACTATGTATGGAACCAGAAACTTGACTATGAAAGTGTCCTCTTCAGATCTCGATCCTGCTTTGAGACAGGCCATCTAGCCAAAAATTTCCCAAAAGTCTCCCAGGAAAATTCTGCTAGAAAGAATCACCATAGATCTACATGGTGGGAAGGAGCACAAAAGGAACATTACACTGTCATCAAGGAAGAATACTCTCCAGAAAACTCTGAATCACAAGAAATCAGACAAGAAAGAAACAACACTCAAGACAAGCAGGGGGAAAGCCCCGCCAAAAAAAAAAAAAAAAACTCGATAACCCCTCAAGCATAAAAAATTATAAGGATTCGAATACCGCGCAAAAGAAATCTTTATTTTGTCACAAAGCAGACCTCCCAGATCCCGAAGATAAGACACCATTACCCCAAGAATTAGAAGATATGAAGGAGGGACAATATAAAGGAAGTTGGAAGACCATAGAGAAGAAAGAAAAAGCTACAACACCAATCTCCCCAAGAAAGACGAGAAGCCAAACAATTAAGAACTAAGAAAATTATAGGTCCAATAGACCAAATTTGGTCTCAGTGGAAGTTAACCAGCACCACCACCACCACCACCACCACCATCATCATCATCATCATCATTATTTATATATTATTATTATTATTATTAGACATTAATGTTAAACTCTTAACCATAGAAATTAATATAAAAATAAAATTTTCATATATATTAATGTGAACATTACCATTAAACATTAATATAAATATTTTTATTAAACATTAAGCTTGATAAGTTTAACTTTATTTATGTTCGATAATATTAGGATTAAAATATATGGTATTTTTATATCATTGGCTTCATGTAGCATTAGGCTATTTTATAACATGAGGTTTATAAGATTTAGTTTTTTAAAATTAAAAAAATTGCTTGATGTTAATTAAACCATTAACAATTAAATGGTTTAATGTTAATATTTATATTGAACATAAAAATTGATATTAATATTTAAAAATATTAATATAAACATTAACACCAATATTAAACATAGAAATTAATACAAACATAAATATATGTTTATTAACATTAATAATATTGTATTGTAAACATTGGGTTTATAAAATTGTGAATTCTCTCATTTTATTTTATACAATATGTATATGTGATGTTTCCTCTATGTGTAGATGAAAAATTACGTATGTTAATTTTAATGTATTCAACATTAATTGCAAATTGTTTTGTTGATATCACATGTGATTTTTCTATGTTAGGTGATTTCATTGTTTGATCATGGATCTAGATATTTGGAGTTGTCTTCCATTTCAAATTCTTGAAAATGTCTTCCTCTCGCTCTCTTAATTAGTTGTGATAAGGTTTAGCATTCTTTGTAAGAAATGGAAGAATGTTTTGCAAAACCCTCTTTTCTTATTGCGCTGCAACCATGTCTCTACGAACGAATTTGGATTTATGGTTTCTTTCCTCAATAATAAGGAAAATTGCTTTTTTGTTGAATACTTTAATCAAAATGGGCACATATCTCATTTTCATTTGTTATTCATAGATTCAAGATACATAGTATAGTCTATTGTTGCACCAAGGGTAATTTTATCCTTACCAATAGAATGATTTCATTCACACAACTATTTTTTAATGAATCCATTTACAAAGGCCTTTAAAAATTTAGGGCCACTATGAATTCGATACTAGGGATTCTTTTCATTGTTGGAAAATGTAAGAAGCATAAAATATGAATGGGTTGTTCTAAAACATATGCATTATAGAATGCAGTATAAATTTTATTTTTGCATTAATATTGATAAGGTTTGGCGAAGGGATGATCTTCCATTTGGTGGCATTTCACCCACTAAGAATGGATTTTTTTATAAAAGTAAATTGTTTTGGCTTTATCTGGACAAGGATTATGAAGGTTATCCTCGATATGGGTATAAAATCTACATGTTTGATTTAGTAAAAAGTGAATGTGTTTTCCATTTGTTTCAATCACTAACATATGGTGTATTTCATTAGCAATATACAAGAATTTGTTGATATGCCTTGTCAATTATGGCTCCACTTCTGTATGGTCAATTGAAGAATCAGATAATTTCCAATTTGGTCAACCATGCATTCAACGGATAATTGACTACTTCGAGGATGTTTTGGGCTTATTATGGAAGTTGTTGGAAGAAATTTCTACAGATATAAATATCAAATTTCCCTAGCTATATTCCATTTCAAATTGTCCATGGCATGGTTCTTATGTGAAAATACAGTGAATTTCCTTTCCTATTATATGACATGATTACTAGCCTTTGTTTTCCAATAGAAATTGATAATTAAACTAATCAAAAAAATTCTCAGTTTTGGTATCCAATGTTGCAGGATTGAAATGATTTGATTGAGTCTGGAAATGTTTTTGCAATTGCTCCCCGTATGGACTTTGTTGATGAGATTCCATCATTAGATATGGATATGGAATCTTAGGCTATTATTCCTATTAGGATTTCTTATAAATGTTTTCATTTTATATACACTCTATGGTTGTGGAAAATATTTCCATTTTTTTTACTTTACATACTTTGGGTCTATATGATAATGCTTTAAATTTACGATTGTATGGATATTTATATGGCTATCGCTGAAATTTTAGGAATATGTGTATGTATTGAATGTTGGATATTTAATCCAATTGCAATTTTCTAGAAAATATTTCATATTGTATCCCCTCAAGTTTTCTTACTTACATGTAAAAAAAATTCGGTGCTATGCATTTTTATTTGTTTGTATAATTATAATTACTATGAGTTATGTTATACATGTTATTTCTATTAGTTGTTTCTCATTCATTCTCAAACAATGTTATATCTTTATGCACATTTTAATATTTACATTTATATGCTTCTAGTATATAGTTCCAAATATTTAGATATACTTCTAAGTCATATAATCCTTATAGTATTGTGTTCCAATTATATAGGTTTCACATTGCGATTCTAATATGAAATAGGAAAATTTAGCCTTTTCTGTTTTAGCCATTTGGAAAAACCCATTTTTCTTTTTAGCCATTTCGAAAAAGCCTTATACATTTTGATAATTTTATATGGGTGGAAAAAGTTCATATACATTTTTCATGGTTTTATATGTTTGCTGAAAAAAAAACTTGTGCTTTTTTTATTCTTCTATGTTTGTTTACATTAGATATATGTTATGTTCCATATTTATGGTTTTATAATAAATATTTTATTATTAATTGCATGCATTTCATCTTAAGGCACAAGCAAGCATACAATAAAACGAAACCTATCACCATCATCATGTGACATGTCTAATGAAAGTTTTCATTTACGGTATCAAAAAAATAGGGACGTAATAAATGAGCATAGGAGAGATACATATCATAAAGAAAGAGTTAAAAAACTCTTCAAATGATTTTCTAATTCATCGTAAGTATCATACTATGGATGATATTATGGAAATAACATTTCCCCTTGATAGTTCATTGTTAGAATATACTCCTCGTTAGCATAATTTTGTTGTTTGATGCTCTCTTGACAAAGTTAATTATATTGGGGAAATATCTTGCCATCGGGAAGAACATCATATCGATAATGTGGATGCAAATGTCCACCCTAGCCCTTATGTGTCTCCAAGTTTCGAGCAAGGCCAAAGGTTGCAAAAACTCCATGATGGAGGAAATGATGACATTGTATGTGATTATTTGGATGATATTTAATTGACCATTTGTTTGATACTTTGGATCCAGTTGATTGAAACATCTAATCTTCCAATCCCCTTCTTAAATTAATGTTCTCCCTCCAAGAGAATAAGTCATCCATGATGGCATTTCACATGGAATAATGAAGGTAACCAATTGATATTTTGATGTTGGCTGTAATATTGATTTATATTACATTTTTATATTTACAATTTTTTTTTACTTAAATTATAAGGTATTTTCTTCTCTTGGGACAAGATATAACTCGTTTTAATAGATGTGTAGAAATTAACTCTCCAAGTGTTCCATCTACTAATATTAGAAGTGAAGATGAAGCATGTCACAACCTTCCTCTACATTCTCCTGGATAATCAAACTGGAAAACTAATGTAAATGTTCAATGTATTTGATTTGTTTTACAATTTTTTAATTTTTAGTTGGTTGTACATTGAATTTTTTTGCTTATTTTATTTTCTAGAAATAGGACACAACTCATTTAAATAGAGGCATAGAAATTAACTTCGTAGATGTTCCATCTACTAATGTTAGAAGTGAAGAGGAACCATTTCATAGCATTCATCCACATCTCCAAACAAATCTAAATGTTGATTGCACTTGATATTTTTCTCATTTTTTCATTTATAGTTAGTTGGAAATTTTAATTTATAACTTTTATGGAAAAAAAAATTTTCCATCCGATGAGGTTGGATAAATGGAATCCAAAACATCAAATTGTCAAACTAATGTAAATGTTTAATGTATTTTATTTGTTTTCCATTTTTTAATCTTTATTGGTTGGACATTTAGTTTTATAATGTATTTTATTTTTTCGAAACAGGAAGAAACTCATTTGAATATAGACATATAAAATAACTCCCCAAATTTTCCATCGACTAATGTTAGAATCGAAGAGAAACCATCTCATAGCCTTCATCCACATCACCAAACAAATGTAAATGTTGAATTCTCTTGATTCTTTTTTCATTTCTCCATTTATAATTAATTGGGCATTGAATTTTAAGAGATTTTATGACAAAGACACCATTTCATCCTCTCAGGTCCGAGAAATGTAGACCATAAATCTGGAAAGGCCCTACCATAGATCCATTCCCCATGTTTCAAATTTGGGAAGATAATCACATGCTGCTAAATATAAAGTACATTTTATAAGTAATTTTAGTCTTCCAAATGGTTCTCAACATGTTCCGACAGATAGATATCATATTCATTTTGATGAAAACATGATTGTAGTGCATAAAATATTTCGAGCGAAGATAGATAGCTTGTTAGTTTTCCAAATGTGCCACATTTTCTCAAAATAATATCCCAGGGTCTAGGTTTTAAGAGATTCTGAAGGACCTATTTGCAGACAATGTAAGAATGAAAGAGGTGCCCATCATTTTTTTCAATATAATAACATAGCTCCTCGTGAGAAAATTCATATTTTAAGAGTTCTTACTCAAGTTGAAAAAATGCTAATAGCATGTGTGAATCATATTTTGAAAGTGACATATGATCGATGTGGGAAATGTAAGTATAGTGGCCACACAGTTATCTTTCCTCAAGATATTTCTACAATTGTACAAATTCTCCCTCGAATGAATATCTCTAGTGATGGTTGCATTTCTTTTCAAAAGCCAACATGATCAATATTATCGAGATGTTGTAATTGAGTTTGATTCAGTGAATGCTCTGCCCAAAATATCAACATATGTCTCCTCTAGGATTAAATTTGTTGATTGTGATATTGAAGAAGTTGATATCAATGCGACTAATAATGAAGGGTTTCCTACTAAGAATTTTCCCTCTCATCCTTCTTCTTTTTTTTCTCTCCTACCGAATGAATAGAGAGAAGTGGAAGAAATTAGAGCATTTCTTGATAATGTTTATTCCTTACCTATTCAAAAAATGGATTGGCCCAATATTGTAACCTCTCCAGTCAATGAATATAACACATAAGGGTTACTAGATATGTCATTCCCCACATTGTTCCCCACTAGTGATGTTGATTGGTTGAAACCACGTATTTGTAGTGTTGAACTTCATGAGTATGCATTGCATCTTATTATATACTCTAATCAGATATTTGGAAGCCATCCTCACTTTTGATATTACCTATTGAAAATGATAATGTGACATGATAACTCACCTACAACAATTGAAGAGTTGTGTCACCAACTTTCTCATTTACCATAAAATAAGTTGGTTGAGCATCTTATGTGGTTTGGTTCTTCTATGAGAGGTACAAGGGAATACTGGAAAAAGTTTTGTGTTGAATCAACTAACATTATTACTCAGATGGGATGTCCATATTTTTTTTTTACTTTGAGTGGAACTGGCACAAAGTGGTTAGAGTTGCACAACCTCATGCCCATACATTCACATTCTCATTCTTTATATGACCATCGTATGAAAATTTAGAATGTTATCTGGTACCCTCATATTGTTGCCACATTTATGGACCATAGAAGAAATATATTTCTAGAGGAAGTTATCCCAAAATATCTTAAAGCTAAAGACTTATGGTACATGTTTGTGTTATTGAATTTATTTTATATACTCTGTAAATTTTTTATTATGATTATATTTATATTGCTTGTAGTAGCTAAATATTAATTTTCTTCAGATATGAGTGGAATCATAGAGTTTCAACACATATCCATGGTTTTCTATGGTTTCAATGTGTTCCTAACATGGAAAGGCTTGATTGGTCAAATGCTTCTGATGTACAACTTGCATAGAGATTCTTTGACAAGTATGTAACTTCATGGAATCCATGTTACATACATCATCGCAACATCATGGTTCCATGAAGCATCAATTATGACCCTTGCCTATATAATACTGGTCATATTTTCACTTTCAATCCTCATGATGATTATGTAGAATTTTTAACCTATGTCCAAAGGCACACAAATTGTAGTGTAGATTCTTGTTTTCATAAAAAGGGAATTATTCTTACATGTTGGTGCAATTCCCCATGGGATCTTTGTGATGAATCAATATTATTCATAGATGATTAAGAAAGGAAGAAATATGAGCCAGTAATAAATGATGATAGCCTCAATGTACATAACATTTACCTTCTAACAATTTGACGTGAAAATGTTGATTTCCAACCAATGCTTTCAAGGCACGTTGTCTTGAAATATATTGCTAAGTATGCATCAAAAGCATAAAAAAGGTATGGAATTTGTCATCATATGTTAACTATAATTTTAGATTCTATTGGCTCTAAGGATCATTTTTTATGTGCATATATAAGGTTTCTTTCATAAACGATTGGTGATCATGACATTGGAGCACAAGAAAAGTGCCATATGTTTATTAAGCCACCTCTTGTTTTTTGTCATCGAAAATTCATTCCTTAAATGTTGGAAGAAATGTTTTCAGAAAATATCAAGGGATGGCCTAGAACGTTCATCCGAGAATAATTTTCTTCAACATTATCATAAGAGACCTTTTTTTCTTGAAAATCTATCTTCGATAAAAACAACAAGATTTTGGACATTTGATAGCAAACATAAATAAGATCCATGGAAGCCTAGAGATGTTCATGCTATTTTTCAGGTTTAGACACGGTTTTATTATATTTATAGTGAGGCTTTAGATGGATTCAAAACTTTTTTCTAGACAGAATTTATCTTGTACAAGATATTTTGTGACATTCCTACCTAAATTGGCCTTTCAAGTGAAATTGTTATTGAAAATTGGAGGAATTTTTGATATCGAGCATGGAACGTTCATTGAAATGCATCAATTATCAACATTTTTGAAGATGAAGAAGATGGTGATTTTGCTAATGAGGAAATGAATCTTGAATATTATTTTCAAGAATGGTAGCTTTTATCTCAGTTGGTTCCACCAAATGATGTGAATGTTTATGATCTTCAAACCCTTGGTCAAAGGGACTTTGATATATCCTTTTATTGGAAAGTTACAACTATTTATGATTATGTTGCAGAAGAAGCTTTTGATTTTATAAGGAAATTGGATAATCAAGGGGTGATATTGTTGACCTTTCAAATAGAACATTTGCATCTCTGGATTCATTGGCTGAAAAAAAATGACTTGCTTTTGAAATTGTTTTAAGGCACTTTGCTCAATATGAGAGTCATGAAGCTCTTCTTATGATTTTTCAAGGCATTATAGGAACTAGGAAGTCTTTCATTATCCATTTTATTTTTGAATCTCTTTCTAATCTTTCAAGTAATGGAATAAGTTTGTTGCTTATTCTTTCCCCAATAGGAATAATTTCTTTTAATATACATCCAAAAACTATACACTTGGCTCTAAAAATTCCAATTAAAGATATGTGACCACTGCAAGGGAAATCACTAGCAGTATTCCAAAAATAAATAAGGAATATTAGGTATATAATGAATTATCAAATGAGCTTTCTAGGATCAAGGTTATTCATGCAAATAGATGCTCAATTAAAAAAAACATTTCGAGAGAAAAATAATTGTCCTTTTGGTGCTAGATACATCATCCTTGTGGGTGACCTTGGCCAACTACCTCCTATAAGAGATAAGGCTTTGTATGTAGGTAATACAACAAAGAAAGTCTTGTGAAAAAAATTCAATATTGTTGTCACTCTTGACACAATATTTCGCCAACATGGGAATAATGAAAAACAACCTTGTTTTCATAGAGTCCTAAATAACATAAGAATGGAGAACATGTTCTTGAAGATTGGGAGTTTCTTATGTCACTGGATGATATGAGGTTGCATCATAGCGAAAGGGATATATTTAATTCAGTATTTCACATGTTTCAAAAAAATAATTTGGTCTCCTTCCATAACACGCTGATGTTAAAATAATTAAATCCTCCAACTGCACGATGTATTGATGAGAATTCAACGCGTTCAAAAATCATTGGTGTTGATGATGATCAATTGGACCATGAAGTTTTGTTGTGTCATGATCATTGTGTTACGTTGAATTTTAATTTGTGGGTTGAAGCTGACTCGGTGAAAGGTGCACTTGGTTATGTGAAGTATATATTTTATATGCCTACCTCTAAGCCACCTCAGCTTCCAATGCTGACAACTTTTATTTTTTATAAGTATGTTGGTGTTCCATTTGATGCAATCAATCCAAACATCGTGCCTATCACATGAGTGATAAGAGTAAATTGAAAACAAATTCCTTTGAAAATGGCACGGGCTATTAAAATCCACAAGTCATAGGGGTTAACTTTAGAACAGACATAAATTAATATTGGGAATAAAGAGAAACAAGGACTAACCCTAATAGCCATATGAAGAGTGAAATCAATAGATGGTTTACACATTTCACCACCTTTCTCTTTTCATTGTTATGCCAAGATGAAAGATAATGTATATGTTACAATTAGGAAGAAATAATATGAGTGATTGAAGTCCATATCGCTATTGCATGCAACTAATAATATTGTTACATATTTATAAAATGTTTTTGGAATTGATTTCATTGTCCTCTTTATTTATTTTGAATATAATAATGATTTTGATATATTAATGAGACAAATACATTCATCATATTCATAGTAATATTTGTGAAATTTGTTTACATCATTTTTCATGTTGTTAAATTTACTTCTTTTTCTAAGGTAGTTATTGTTGTTTTGTTTACAATGAACCATTCATACATAAAAAAAACTTGTTATATGAACTAATCATTAAAAATCAATTTAATAATTGATTCATACTGATATTAATATTGTGAATCCATATTATATCATGAAATATAAAGTTATGGGATAAATTATATTAATATAAAGATTACCAATGATATCCAATATTAATGAAAAATTTGGCCACCATAAAGAAAATTACCAATGTTAATATTGGTAACTAGTATGTATATTAATTAATATTTATATTAATATTAATGATGTTTAAGTCCACGGGGTCTTAGATAGATTGTGATTGGGTGTTTTGTTCAGGCATTTCTTGATGCGAAGTCACTGGTTCAATTCCCCCTCCCAATCAGGGTGATGTATTTGGACATGATGACGAAGATGTAGTCCTACCCAACTTACAAAAAATATATATTAATGATGTTTAATATTAATATTAAAAAAATATTGTGTCTATACATTAATATGAACATTAGCATTAAACATCGATATAAATATTTCGATTGAAGATTAGGTTTAATAAGTTTAGGTTTATTTAAGTTCAACGACATTAGGTTTATATCTGTAGAGATTTTTATATCATTTGGTTCATGTAGGATTAAGATATTTTATAGCATTAGGTTTATAAGATTGATTTTTTTAATATTAATAAAAATGATTTTAATGTTAATATTTATATGGAACAAAAACATTGATATTAATATTAAACAATAATATTAATATAAACATAAATATTAATTTAAATAGGAACAAAAACATTGATATTAATATTAAACAATAATATTAATATAAACATAAACATTAATTTAAATACAAATATAGGTTTTCTAACATTAATTATATGTGATTTTAAACACTAGGTTTACAAATTTGTGAATTTTTGTTTACTATTGTAATAAGTGTCTTATCACTCATTTCATGTATACAATATCTATTGCTAATTACATTTATATTTGTAAAAAAATTTATATCATTTGGTTTATGTAAAATTGGATTACTTATAGGATGAGGTTTATAATATTAAGTTTTTTAACATTAATAAAAATGGGATGTTATGTTTTATGTATATATTTCTATATATGTGTATGCTTGGGTGTTTGTGTATGTGTCTATTAATTTTTATTTTGTCCATTTCTTTTCAAATACATATGTGGAGAATAATGACATCATCTATTATGCCAAATAGGTGCACAATATTGCTAGAATGATAACTTTTCTTTCACATATTCAGAACAATCTTGATAGAATACATGGCTTCCAACCTCCTTTTATTGATGAGCATATTTGTTTGTTTTATGAAATGAAAACGGATGTAAAATAATTGTTGCATATACACCACACGGAGTCTTGGAGGAAAACAAGAACATGATTGGTTGGAAAGCGTGAAGTATTGTGATCATTATCCTAATGATTTGAATCAGTGCTTCTTTTTTCATGGATTTGGTTGTGTTTTGGAAGAGGCTACCGGATAAATAACTTCAGATGTATTGTTTGATTTTTTTTTTTGTAGTGGAATTATTTGATGTAAATACAACAAAAAAATATATTTTAATTTCAATGTTCTTTATTTGGTCACAATTTTGGTAAAATTGATTTTGTTTTCTCATTGTTGTTGTTATGTAGAAAACTGTATATCTCTAGTCTTAAAATGTTGTATTATTTGTTCTTATTTAAATCCAGTGTGTTCTATTTAGATGTTTTTTTCTCCTTTCTTGTTGTGACATTGTGTTCTCCCAAAATACATATTGTTTCTTTTTTTGCATTTATGTTCCTTTTCTCCAATGGTAGTGTTACTGTTTTATTCTTTTTCTCTTGGATTTGTAATTTTTTGGATTTATTTCATGGGTATCTTTGTCACGTTGATTCCTTTCATAAATGGAAATATTATTGAGGTTTACAATATTAATGTTAGGCCTTTATGTTTTTGTTGTGTGTTTCAATATTCTTGAGATTTTTACTATTAATATATTCATGTGTTGGTATTAACGTATTTATGCTTTGAAATTTATGAATTGTTTATAATGTATTTTTATAAATGTGTTATTATTAATGTGCTGATGGTTTATCATATTTTAATGGTTTATAGTGTATTATTATTAATGTGTTCTTATTAATGTTTTGTTTTGATGTCTTAATGGTTTTTAATGTTGTTCTGATATTGATTGTGATTGATGTGTATTATTAGTGTTTTGTATTATTTCATTATTTACATTTATGATATTGATGACAGGGCCTTAGGGCTTAAGGGGTTTAAAATATTTAATATGACATATGTTCTCTCATTTTGAAAACCAACCATCGTGAGAATTGTGGAGCATTGTGTTATAATGAAGGTTGCCTTGATATGAAAACCATAATCAATTATGGCAAATCATGGTCAACCATGGTCCAACATCACATTTAACAAATATTGTCTCAATAGAAAAATCAATAATAGTTAAGCATGGTCGATGATGTTTATTTTTTGAATTATAATATTTATCTTGGGGTTTTAACAACTTGGGTTTATAATATTTATCCGTTGAGGTTAATATTATTCCCGTGCGTTTATAATCTCTCTTTTTTTAGTATTTATCTGTTGGGATTAATATTGCCTTGGCTTTATAATATCAAACCCTTATGTTTGTTGATCCAAGGGTTCATATTACTAAGGTTTATAAAATTTATCCTTGGATGCAATATAAATCTCTTGGTTTTATAATGATGTCCAACCCTTAGGTTTATAAATTGTTTGGGTTTAAAATGATGGTTGCAATATCAATTTCTTGTGTTTATTTATCTTAGGATTCAGTTTCCTAGGGTATAATATTATTCATAGGGCTTATAATATTAATCCTCTGATTTAATATAAATATGACACGTTTATAGTATTGTTAAACCATGGCCAACAATGCTCCAATCTCACATTGTGACAAACATTGTCTCAATATGAAAATCAACCATTGTGAACCATGGTCAAATGTCGCATTGTGACAAAGACTATCCCAATATAAATATCAAACATGGTATAAATTCACATTACGACAAATATTGTCTCAATATGAAAATCAACGATGGTGAGCCATTGTCACATTGTGAAAAAGAAATTCTCAATATGAAAATCAACCATGACCAACCATGGTCATCCTTGGTCCTACATCGCATTGTGACAAATAATGTCTCAATGTTTAAATAAACCATGGTCAACCATGTTTATTTCACAGTTTATAGTATTTATCTAAGGGTTTATATACTTAGGTTCTATAATATTAATTGATTTTGTTTAATACTATACCCTTCAGTTTATAAACCCTTGGTTTTTTAGTATTAATCCATTGGGTTTATTATTTCCTTGCGTTTGAAATAGCAATCTGTTGGGTTTATTGATCTAAGGGTTCATATTCCAAGGCTATAAAGTTATTCATAGGTCTTATAATTTTAACTCTTGGGTTTAATATAAATCCCTTATTTTTATAATCGTGGTCATGGTCAACCATGGTCCAACGTCACATTGTGACAGATTTTGTAAATATGAAAATTAACCATGGTGGAACATTGCATTGTGACAAACGTTCTCTCAATATGGAAATGGGCCTTGATCAACTATGTTTATTTTAAGTTTTATTAGTTCGTTCAGTTTATTAGTTAATTCAATTTATAATATTAATAATCCCTTGGTTTTATTAATCCCTTGAGCTTAAAATATTAATATTTAAGGTTTATTAATTGCTTGGGTTTATTAATAATTTTTATTTATAATATTGTTATCTTGGGTTTATAATATTAATAATATCTTAGGTTATTGATCCTTTGTGTTTATAATACTAATAATTTCTTCAGTTTGTTGATCCATTGGGTTTATAAAATTAATCCCTTGATTTTTCTAATTCTTTGGGTTGGTAATATTAATCCCTTGGATTTATTAAACCCTAATATTAAAGGGTAAATATTATTCATAGGGTTTAATATTAATCCATTAGGTTTATAATGTTTATCCCTTTCATTTATTAACTTGTTGAGTTTATAATATTAACAATCCCTAGGATGTATTGATCCCTTGGGTTTATAATATTAATATTCATTGGGTTTATCAATCCTTTGGATTGAAAATATTAATTCCTAGGCTTTGTTAATCCCTTCTCTTTTTAATATTGACCCCTTGTGTTTTTTTATCCCTTACGTTTATAATATTTTTCCCTTCATTTTACTAATTCCTTGGCTCTGTAATATTAAATACTTGGGTTTATTTCTTCCTTAAGTTTTTATATCGACAATTCCTTTGATTTATCATTTAATCTCTTGATTTTAAAATATTAATTTGTAGAGTTTATTATCGTTCGGGATTTTAATATGACTTTGTTGGTTTTATTGATTCCTTTATTAATTGCTTTGGTTTATTAATAATTTTTATTTATAATGTTAATTCTTTGAATTTATAATATTAATAATCCCTTGGGTTTATTGATCCCTTGTGTTTATAATACTAATAATCCCTTGGGTTTATTAAACCCCAATATTAAAGGTTAACTATTAGTCTTAAGTTTTAATATTAAACCCTTGATTTTTCTAATTCTTTGGGATGGTAATATTAATCCCTTTGGTTTTTAATATTAATAATCGGTTTGCCGGATCCGGCTGATTAAAGTTACGATGGGGGAGCGCCACCCCGCGCATTTCCCCATGGAAAGAGCCTGGGCAGCCCACATGGCTCCCGGCATATGTAATAACTGTTCCATTAATGCATCCGATCGCGCGATATCAATCCACCTTGGTCGGCTCAATTGGAGGGAGGTTATGGCGGTGTTGCATTCTTCGATGGCTCAGTTGAACGACGCAGATAAGGCCTCTGGTGCGGTGAGCGCGCCCACCCCGTTGTTCGGAATTTGAGGCCAACGAGAAAACGTCGACAGGGCGGCGCTGTTCCTTGCAGGCCTGCATCAAGCCGGTTCCAGGTTTCCATTTTACTCAAAGTCCCCACTGTCATTTCAATTTCATGTTCAGAGGTGGTGCGCTCCAGCGTCGAGAACCCCCGCCTGTTTCCCTAGCCGCTCCGGGTCGTCTCTGTCTCGCTACTCCTGCTGTCAATTGCTCTTCTCCCCTGGACTATACTGTTTTAACTCCCGCTCCCGTTCGTTCCTGTGGTTTCGGTTTGGTAATGCCGCGTCTCCGGGAAAGAATGAGGGCCCGACGTGGCCTCAGCCGAGGTGACAGTCGGCCTCCTCCTAGCAATTTTCCCTCTGATGATTCTCCGGACCCTTCTCTGACTTCGCGCGGTGGCAAAGGTCGAGGGCGTAGACGTGTTGGCGTTTCGGCTTCAGCTCCTGAAGCTGTCACCCTGCCCCCTCCCTCTCAGGCTGTTGTTCATGGTGGCACTTCCTCCCGGGCTGTCCCTCCCGCGCCTCTCCGCCCTTCCTTCAGACAGTCCTCGCAGCATGCGGAACTCAAATTTTACCCCACCGCTTCCAATGTTGTCCTCACGGCCCTCATCTCTGTCACCCTAAGGGAGGAAATTCCCAATTACCCTCCCGCTTCTTCGGCCTCTGCTTTCTTCCCTCCAGCTTCTGGACCCATAGGCGCTGCGATGTCGGTCTCCTCTCCCCTCGAACCTCAGGAGCAGCAGATAAACGTGGAAGGAGCTCAAGGGAGCAAGGACACAGGTGACCCTGGCGAGGAGGACAGTCGAGATTATTTTGGCTGCAGAATCATTGAAGAACCTCCGTCCCCGACGCATGACTAGCTACAGCATCGCGCTCCAGGTTTTTTGGTTCAGTTTCATAGTTTATGACAGTTTCTGTTGTTGGGAAGACCAGCTCACACAGTGGTCCAAAAACAATTGTTTTTATTTCTATGCTTTTACTGTTTCTAAGTTTTTCAAACCGGTTTCCCGTACGCGGGCGGTTAAGACTTGCTGTTTAAAAGACTGGTTTCCCGATATGGGCATTCTAAGCACTCGGTGATAAGCTTGACGTTTATACACAGTGTTCAGGCTTCCACAGCTGACACTGTGTCTGCATTGTACTAGTTTCCTTATACATAATAGATTTAGTTACACTTAGAAAAAAAAATATTAATAATCGGTTGGGTTTATTAGACCCCAATATTAAGGGTTAAATATTATTCTTAGGGTTTAATATTAATCCATTAGGTTTATAATGTTTACCTATTTAGTTTATTAATTCACTGGGTTTATAATATTAACAATCACTAAGGTTTATTGATCACTTGGGTTTATAATATTAATAATAATGTGATTTTATCAATAATTTGGGTTTAAAATATTAATTCCTAGGCTTTATTAATCTCTTGTCTTTTTAGTATTGAACCCTTGGGCTTGTTAATCCCTTAGGTTTTTAATATTTATCCCTTGGGTTCACTAATTCCTTGGGTTTATCATATTAAACCCTTTCTTTTATTCTTTCCTTTGGTTTATAATATTAATAATCCCTTGACTTTATTAATCCCTTAAAATTTGGGAGAAGGTGAACTTGATTCCCTTGAAAGTGTGTTTATGACCTTCCTTAGTGAAGTGAGTTTAAACTATCAATTATTAAGGTTTATTAATAGCTTTGGTTTTTTATATTAGTTTTTTGGATTTATGAGTTCCCTAGTTTTATTAATCATTTGTATTTATAATATTCATATTTTGGGTTTATAGTATTAATAATCCCTTGAGTTTATTGATCTTTTGTGTTTATAATTTTAATAGTTCTCTGGTTTTGTTGATCCATTGGGTTTATAATATTAATCCCTTGGTTTTTCTAATTCTTTGGATTGGTAATATTAATCTCTTGGGTTTACAATATTAATAATACCTTTGGTTTATTAAATCCCAATATTAAGTGTTAAATATTTGTCCTACAGTTTAATATTAATACCTAAGGTTTATAATGTCCATCCCTTCGATTTATTAACTTGTTCGATTTATAATATTAACAATCCATAGATTTTATTGATCACTTGGCTTTATAATATTAATAATTATGTGGGTTTATTAATCCTTTGGGTTTAAAATATTAATTCCTAGGATTTATTAATCCATTATGTTTTTAATATTTATCCCTTATTTTTTTTATCCCTTAGGTTTAAAATATTTTTCCCTTTCGTTTACTCATTCTATGGGTTTATAATATTAAACGCTTGGGTTTATTTGTTTCTTAAGTTTATAATATTAATAATTCCTTGATTTTATCATTTAAACCCTTGGTTTTAATAATCCCTTAAGTTTAAAATATTAATTCCTAGGGTTTATTAATCCCTTCTATATTTTTATACTGGTCCTTGGGTTTCTTGATTCCTTAAGTTTATAATATTTATAAATTGGGTTTACTAATTCATTGGGTTTATAATATAAATAATATCTTGGGTTTAAAATAATAATTCCTAAGGTTTATTAAACTCATGTGTTTTTAATTATTTATCCAATGGGTTTACTAATTTGTTGGGCTTATAATATAAATAATCTCTTAGGTTTAAAATGATAATTCCTAGGGTTTATTAATCCCATGTTTTTTTTTAAATGGATTCTTTGGGTTTGTTGATCCTTTATGTTTAAAATATTTATCTCTTGAATTTACTAATTTATTGGATTTATAATATTAAACTCTTTTTTTTATTAGTTACAGTTTATAATATTGATAATCACATGTGTTTATTGATCCCTTAAGTTTAGTTGATATTTTTAATTTACTTTAAGTAAATATGTAAAAGATATTAACAACTATATTAATAAATATATAAAAATTATTTAAAATATTAGTAAAAGATATATACATGTTATAAATAATAATAAAATATGATTATTATGTTATATTTTAATTATATTATAGTTTGAGTTATCATTATTAATATATTAAAAAAATGTAATAATATATATATGTGTATATATATATTTCAAGTATTAGTATAACTTATTTTAGTTTAATATATAGTATGCATATAGTTAATATTATTAATATACTCCAAGTAGATATATAAAATATATTCACAGGATTTTTTTGGCTGCGCTGTGAGCCTAAGCTCCAGCCCTAGTCATTCTCCACGCAGGTGACAGGCTTGCGCGCTCATGGCTTCCTTGGAGGCAGATTTGGGAGTGGCCCCCTCCAACGCAAGCTCCTCACCATCGATCCACTCTCAGCTTGAAGGGGCTGAGGTTGTGTTTTCTTCTCTGATTGAATCCTTGGGACCACATTGAGCCAGACCGGGATTAAAAATTTTTGTAAAGAAATAGGACTCCATCCTTGAGATCCCTTTGTCTCCTTCTTTGCCTCAGAAAGTAGTGATATCTCTTGCTGAGAAAGGTTTGGTCGGCCAGCTCACTGGCCTTTAGCCTTCCCCCAAAACCATCCATAAATTGGTTGAAAGAAAATGGGCCCATTTCACTCAAGGGAAAATCTCCATCCGCTTCTGTGGAAGAGGTTTATATACCTTCTACTTCGAAACCAAGAGCGACTGAGATCTCATTTTTCGAAGTGATCTATATTTCATGGACACCAGAGGACTATATTTAAATTGTTGGACCCCCGACTTCGATCCAGAACTAGATGTACCAGGCGTTGTTCTAGTTTGGGTCAGATTTCCACACCTCCCTTTGCACTGCTGGGGAGATGAATCAGTGTGCACAATAGGAAACACAGTTGGAAAATATATTGACAGAAGTGAACCAAAAGACAACATGCAGGCATGCGCACAGATTTGTGTCGAAGTGGACCTTGGAAGAGGTCTCCCGGAAGCCATCAAGCTCAAGATCGACAACTAGACACACATACAATAGCTGGATTACGAACTAATCCCCTTCAAATTCAAGGTATGTCATGAGTACGGTCATTTTTCAAATAGATGTAGTAAAAAAGAATAAATCAAGAAATTTGTAGAAGAAAAATAGGACCCAAAATGGGAACAAGTCAAGAAAAAAAATACTGCTTCAAAATCTCAACCTCTTCATCAGCCTCCACCTCCTCCTAGCTCTCCCCCTTCAACCTCTGGACCTTCTTCTCAACCCTCCTCCACAAATCCGGATTCTTTCACTTTTTTTGGGTCCAACCCTTTTGACATTCTATCCAAAGCTCTCATTCCTTCAGAACCTCTTATTTCCTCCATTCTCCCCCACCCCCATCCCTTTGACCTCTCACCCCCCCCCCCCCCCTCCCCCCCCCCCGCCCTCAAGGTTTCTTCTATCCTCAAGAGGACCCCTTCATCCTCTCCAACCCCCTTCCTCATTATTTTGACCGAGTCCTCACTTGAAATCAATCAAAATAAACCCTTCTCTCCATAGAATACACAAGGAAATTTGGAAGGAAAAGTAACCGGGAAATAAGGGATGAGGCAACAATCAAAGATATTTCCTTGGGAATACAACGGGCTCTAGAAAGCTTCCTAGAAAAAGGCACCAAGAACAAAGAAAAAGTTCAGCAGGCTCACAAAGGGAAGGGTCCCTCAACCACCACCAACAGTAAATAATGATAGTTGTCTCTTGGAATTGTAGAGGGTTGGGTCATCCATCCAAACTAATATTCTTAAAAGACATCATAAAAAATGAAAAACCCGACATCTTCTTAATCCAAGAGACCAAAATCAATAGCCAAGAGATGGACAACATAATAGAAAAATAAAAAAATTATGAAGGGAACACAATTTCAACAAACAGAGCTTCAGGAGGGATATGTACTATCTAGAAAAAAGGAAAATGGAACATGCAACACACAACA
The DNA here is from genome assembly GCA_034641835.2 of Pinus albicaulis. Taxonomy (NCBI): domain Eukaryota; kingdom Viridiplantae; phylum Streptophyta; class Pinopsida; order Pinales; family Pinaceae; genus Pinus; species Pinus albicaulis. The sequence goes on along the minus strand of CM076575.1, from coordinate 876,479,826 downwards.
AAGAAAGGATATTGGATAAATGAAATTCTAGAAAATGCAAAAAAGGGGAAAAAATCAACATTTACAATATATATTCTCCAAATCATTACAGGGAAAAAGAAACATGTTGGAAGACTTTGAAAGAGAGCACAATGGAGGATAAAAAATAAAATCTCATTGTAGGAGGATACCTCAACCTTATTCTCAAGGCAGAGGAAAAGGGAGGTGGCACCTTCCAGCCAGATCTAAAGAGAGAAACGCTAGAAGAAATCATGGAACAATGCAACCTTATGGACATCCCCCCAGAAAATGGAAAGTACACATGAGACAACAAAAGAATAGGAAAGGAAAATATTAAAGAAAGGCTAGACAGGATTCTCATAAGAGACAGAATGGTGGCCAACTATAGCATGGTAACTTCTAAAATCATTATGTCAGCAGCTTCAGACCACAAACCTGTACTAATTGAACTTGGAGCGGAAAAAAATTATGGACCCCTTCCTTTCATATACAATCAGTTATGGGGCAGCCATGAAGAATTTTAGCAAGAGCTGGAAAAAATATGGAAAAGAAATATCAACGGTTCACCAACATATATATGGAATCGAAGCTAAAAGCCACCAAATCAAGACTCAAATACTGGGCCAAAAATAGCTACAAGGAATCACACATAGAGAAAGAGGCCTTGAAGCATGAACTAATAAAAATTCAAGAGGAAATGGAAAACACTGAAATCATAGCTGAGCAGAAAGAAAGGAAAAAGAAATACAATGGAAAATATACAGGAGCACTAGACAAGAAGAAGAAACATGGAGGCTAAAATCAAGGCAGCTATGGATTCAAGCAGGAGACAAGAACACCACCTTTTTTCATATCTCAGCCAAAACAACAATGATAAAGAACAACATTTAAAAAATAGTGGGAGATGGAGGGAAAGAAATAAAGGGAGAAGATGATATTAAAAGAGAGGTCTTTCGACACTTTAAAGCTCTCTTAACCACTGTAGACAGTCAGGAAAACTCAGAGGAATTCTTAATGCACATCCCAAATTTAATTGATAAGCAAACAAGAAAATCCCTCTCCAAATAAGTCACAGAAAAAGAAGTCATGCCAGCTATTTGGGATCTGCACCCGGAAAAAGCACCGGGCCCAAATGGATTTCCCATTTCATTCTATTGGACCTTTTAGCATCTCATTAAAAAGGATTTGCTAAATATGATAAGATATGTTATCAAGAAAAAAAAAGGTTGGGGGATTTTCCAATTCCACATATTTCACCCTCATCCCAAAAGACCCCTGCCCCTACACCCTCAATCCATTTAGGCCAATTTCTCTCTATAATGCCTCTTACAAGATCATCTCTAAAATTCTTGTCAGAAGGGTCAAGCCTCTTCTTCACTCTCTCATTTCAGAAAATCAAGGAGGCTTTGTTCCCAGTGACCAGATAGTTGAAAATATCATCGTTTTGCAAGAAGATATTCACACAAGTCTCTCTATAAATGAAAAAGGATTCATCCTCAAAATGGATATGGCTAACGCTTTTGATAGAGTTAACCTCACCTTCCTTGTAGTTGTTCTAAATAAATATGCCTTTTCTTAATATTTCATTGACACAATAAAGGCCTGCACAACAGGACCTTGGATAGCCCCTTTCATCAATGGTAGACCATGTGACTTCTTTCAAAGCTCAAGGGGCCTTAGGCAGGGCTACCCCCCGTCTCCTTTTCTATACATCCTTATGGCTGATTCTCTTAGCAGGAAATTAGAGTACATCAAAATAAATGATACCTTAACAGGCCTCAACATCACTAGCGGAACCAAAAGAATAAATCACTCCTTGTTTTCTGATGACACCCTCTTATTGGGAGGAGCATCTTGTATAATTTCTAGAAGATTCAAAATAATTCTTGAAAATTTTGTGGATGTTTCAAGAGGGCTGGTCAATAATGGAAAAAGTTGTATCTATAGTTGGAATACCCCCATAAGAACTATTTAGTGAATGTCCCAAATCCTGGAAATACCTTATCAGAACAACTTGAGTACCTTTCAATATCTTGGGCTCCCCATCACCCAGAAAATTCTAAAGGAAAAAATTTGGAGCAATTATGCAAAAAATATGAAAGTCAAAATTCAAGCATGGGGGATGCTTTCGTTAAATCAAGTGGGTCGAATCATCCTCATCAAATCCATTCTTGCAGCCTTGCCATTATACTAGTTTGCATTAATTGCAATGCCACCAAGCATCCATAAGAAAATTGAAATTATCATCAGAATATTTTTATGGCAAGGTGGGAAAACTGAAACAAGAAAAAAAATCAGCCTTGTAAATTGGAAGCAAGTCACTGCTCATTAAAAAAACAAAGGGCTCTCCATAAAAACCCCCGGAATAATGAATCTGGCCTTGGGAAATAAGATTGCATGGAGGTTCCTTACTGGAGAAAAAATATGGTCAAAAGAAGCATTAGAGGCAAAATACCTTAATGCACCAAGAACCTCTATTCTCGAAAAGGTCCTCCCACAAGACCTTGCACTCAAATATGGAAAATCATCTCCAAAGAAATTAATTTAGTCAAGGATAATATTTATATCAGGCCTGGAAATGGGGAACAAATTAATATATGGAAGGACAATATAATGGGAAATCCTCCATTGGATAGAAATTCAGACGTTAAAGAATTAAAGAGGTGGATGATAAGAGAAGGATACAAAAAATTGGAGGACATCTCCAATTGGGAACTGGACGGTACATGGAAAAATTGGGACAGACCCAATATGCCCAATGAACTAACCAATCAATGGAACCTCATAACCTCTCTTCTCACAGGAGCAGCAATGATAGACAAAAATATCCAAGATGCACATTACTAGAAACCTACCGTAGGAGAGTACTCATTTAAGATTGGATATGAAAAAATTCAAGAACATGAGAGGCAGCAGGAATGAAAATATTGGAAGTAGGCCTCGAAGGTTGAAACCCTTCCAAAGATCAAGATTTTCCTATGGACATTGTTACATAGAAAATAATTAACAATAGAAAACTTTAAAAAGAGAGGAATGTGTGGCCCATCTCAATCCCCCCTCTGTATGAAGGCAGAGGAAACAATTCAACACCTTTTCCTTGAGTGCTCCTTTTCTAGAAAGTGTTGGGAGACAATTGTGACACCTATTGAAGCAAATTTTAATTATAGGCTCCATTTAAATCAGTTCATAAGTAAATGGAAAAGCAACTTTCCATATTCCTTCAAAAACAAATATACAATTCATAGATTCTGGAACAACCTTCCATCTTTTCTCTGCTGGCAAATATGGTTAGCTAGAAATGGGAAAATCTTCAAAAACAAAAATCTCACAGTAAACATAGTAACTTCAAAAGCATAGGGATTAATGACTGAGTTTCTCTCAGCTAAAGGGCGCTATGGACTAGATATGACACATCTTCAGCATGAAGAGATAAGATGGATAGGATTTTCCTATAAAAAGATCAACATCAGTCTCCTACAAAAAAACACAAAAGTTCAACAAATTTGGAAAATAAGAAAGACTGAGCCAGAGTTTTAGAGTTGGATACACTCTCTAAACAGAGCCTGCCTTTTATTTTATGGAGCGTCAAAGAAAAATCCTGGAAAAGCAGGATCAAGAGGCCTTATTATACACAAAGACAAAACTATACAAATATATTACAGCTGGGGATTAGGAAAAATGTCAAATAATAAATAAAAGGCTTATGGTTTACTACTATGCCTCAAGATTCTAAGGGACAAAAAAACCAATAATGCAGTCATTTCTGGAGACTCCCCTATTATTATACATGCAATGGTGAGTGAGACTCCTCTAAAAAATGTAACCTTTGGCCAAATTCTACATAGAGAAAAAAATATAACAAAGCATATAGGAGTCATAGATTTCTATCATATCCTTAGATTTAACAACAAGTAAGCAGATTCCCAAGCCAATGAGGGAGTTAAAAAAATTGTTGGTCATGTCAAAATTGATGGAATCACATCTTATCTCCCTATACCATGATTTCTTCTACCATATCACATTTCATAATGCACCTCCCTCCTTACACAGGACAGAAAATCTGCATCCAAGCCATGATAATATTCTCTATCAACACTCACTTAAATCTCATAAAAACATTCACGTACTATCTCCTAAATATTTCTAGTATCTTGACTCATAGTACCCTCACCTTGCATCTCTTACACACTCTCATGACTCCACTACGAATTGATGATTCTCTCCTCCCTTATAGAAATCGTGATCTGGATAGTGTTACCACAACGTATCCTACAAATACTATCCCGCAACATCCTCACTTTATTTCTCTTGGCCCCAAATTGTCCCCTACTCCTATTCTGAATCCCCTTCCATGCCAATGTTCACATTTGTGTCATGTTGGGCATCCTCTGTGTTTTCACAACAATTTCCCCTCCCTCTGTCCTCTTCTTCCCATTCCCTTTCCTTTCCCTCACTTGGAACGACTCTCCAATCCTCAAATTGCCTTGGAAATATTGATTTTTCCAACTTGTGAAATAAGATTTTTCCTCCACAAAGAATTCAGAAACACAATCATAAAAAACAAAGCAACGCACATAAAGAAGTAAGAAAAGTAATTAAATGAAAAATAGTGGCAACAACAAGAAGCAGAAAAGGAAGCAGCACAAATCTCCAAAGCCTCTTCAAGAAAATGGATACAACAGAAGATCAAAAGCACCCTTGTGCCTTTTGTAAATCCCACACAATGGTGATAGAAAACTTGAAGATTCAAATCCAACAAGACAAAGGCCACACAAAATCAGAGATGCCCATCCTTCATTCGTAATGTGACACATGCACCAAAGATGTAATGAAGGTTCATAATCGATGCAATCATTTGCAAGAGTCTCTTAACTTTCTGAGGGAAGCTCTCAACAAAAAGTCAGAACAAGGGTCCACCTCTCAAGATCATGGAAGCGGATATAGAGACAACGAGAACATTGTGAATAAATGATCTTCCATAGCTTTAGGATTTTCATGTTTTCATTTCTGAAAATAGTAGACAACTCGTTTATAAAAAAAAAAATGCAAGTCAAATGTGTTCTTCTAGATTAGTTTGTTCAGCAATATAACACAAGTGTAATAGTATCCACTGCAAAAAGGATAAAAAAAAAGCAACTACAGTAGCACTCATGGAGTAATGCCTCCCCAACAGATAAATCCATCTTGTAAAGTGACTAGGGCAATTTTGTAATGAGGAATTTCTTCTCCTCCTCCTTTTCAGATAATACAACATAACCGAACTTGTGCGAATATATATATATATATATATATATATATATATATATATATATATATATATATATATATTGGAAATTATATTCAGAAATATATAATGATTATTAACCATAACATAATGGTGAGAAAAAATAAATATTGTTAATAAAAACTAAATGTTATTATTATGTTATATGCGGATTATATTAAAGTTTTAAATATAATTATTAATATATTAGCAAAATTTTATGTAGCACCTAATATTATATTAGTATACAAAGTAATATTAACATAATAAGTATAATAACATAAATATATAATACTATGGCTATTATTATTTATATAGTTATTAATAATTTGAAATAGTTACCCTTTAACAAAATACAATTAACAATTATTATTATGCTGGGTATGCTGAGTGGTGGAGATACGCCTATCCACTTATATTGACCACATTATTTATATACTTTTATATCAACCACATTGATAAATATAGTTATGCTAATACTTACTAATAATATCAATTTGGTATGTATGTTGATCCACTCAACTTTAATTAATTATTGAATAATTAAATAATTAAATAATATATTAATTACACTATAAATTAACAAATAAATTAAATGTCATTCCTTTTTTTTTTGAAAAATGGCATGATGGGGGTAATTTACAACATGTGGTCCCCGGCAAGACTATGTACCTCTCCTATCATTAGCTCTACCTACCAATGATCCCACTAAAGTGATACCACTATACTCCTATAATATTATTCCCTTGGCTGAATATAATAGTTTGATAATCCATACTTAATGGATTCATTAGGATCTATAAGGAGGTTAGTGATATTAATACTATTCCTTCCAGTTATCAATTTTTAAACATGTTATTATTTAATATTTTAAATCTCACACATATATATATATATACATTTATTTTTGTTACATAATAATATCCATGATAAGATTATTATGCTCATAGATCTTGTATAATCCATTATATATTGGAGATGTGTAAGGTTTTCGACATTTTTTAGATGTTAAGAAAAATATATAGGGAAAAATAAAATAAAATAAAGTTTTTTCTTAACCATATTTGAATAGGATTTACTATATATATTTTTAATTTTTAAATAAGTTTTGTCACGATACCATGGGTTTATAAATACTAGATAATCAAAATCCATAACTCATTTCATAATCAAAATAACTTATCTTTATATCGTTCTTTAATTAAATTTAAAAGGAAAAACATTATCATTACTTTTGAGATATATTTAAACCATATATCCTCACCATTACTAAAAATATTTACTAGATATTGTGGGGAGAGAGAAGGAGAGAGTGAGGGAGATAGAAATGGAGTTTAAGGGGAGAGAGAAATGGAGTTGGGTAGAGAAAGGGAGGGAAGAAGAAATACATAGAGACACAGAGGTGGAGAGAGGGGGGAGTGAAAAGAGAGATATGGAGAGAGAGTGAAGAAAAAAGGGGAGGAGGAAAGAGAGAGAGAGGAGAGGGAGAGGGAGAGAAGGGGAATAGAGATAGAGAGAGAGACGGGGTGGGGAGAGGAGACAATGGGAAATGGGAGAAAAAGGGAGAGGGAGGAAGGAAGAGAAAGAGACATTAAATATCTAAAGATGAAAACCTCTTTTAGAGTGAATATATATATTACTGAATGATTAGCTTGAACCAAGTAATTACAAAATAATTTAATTCAATTTGTGTATGGAGTTACATGGATTGAATCTTTATAGCCTTATCCTAATGATTTTGTGTAGCAGATTTACACATAACCTAAATATATATTACTTTAGCCTAATCCAAATAATTACTAAAGAATTTAATTAAATTGATGTATGAAGATACATGAATTGAACCTTTATAACTTTATTGTAATGATTTTTGTGTAATTTAATTATAAAAAACTAAATACTAAATTGAACCTAAACTTGATATTATAATTAGTTGTCTTCATAAAAAAAAACATTAAAATAAAAATATGTGCTATTAATTATTTAAAATAACATCACAAAAAAATGACAACTTTATGTTTTAAATTATATATAAAGATGGAAATAAATTTTTCTAAAAATTGGTCGGGAGGGCTCAGTTTTTCATTGGAGAGGGCCACCACTTGGCACTCCCTTTAGACTAGGCTTGTTTACATTATCTTCCCTCTTTACCCATGACAGGTTTCCTGATAATTTACTTTGGCGTTTTTGAGGCCCTATGGTATGATGGTGGCGGGTTTCTCAAAAATCCTTGCTCTCTCTGCAGTTAGTTTTTCTTATGATATCCTTGGGAAGGCGTGAAGGTCCCTTTGTTAGGGGTATCGGGGTTTTTTTGCACTTTCTTTCTCTCCTGGGGTGAACGACACTTTTTCCGGTGGCAGTAAGTAATATACTGTGTCGTTTTTTAGTTACCCTCATTTTTTCCCGAGTTTATTCTATGCTGTGTTGTTTCTCAAGGTGTGTCTCTTGGGTTGTATTTTTCTGTCGGGTCGTTTTCTTGGTTTTTGGTCTGCCAGAGTCAATTTCCATAGTTCCCAGACCATTTTCAGTTTCTTTTTTTCTATCGTTATTCTCACGGACCTCCGCATCTGCCGTTGTGACCTTCTAGTCAATTTTTATCATGAGCCATGTTTTTCGGTGCTTGGGGATAAGGGTTTATACCATTTTTTTCCTAGGGGAAATGAAAATGAATTCTTTTATGTGGAACCAAAAGCTGAAGACATTCTGTAAGTATGGGGTTTGGACCCTGCAAGCCCTAATTTGGAAAAATTTTCCCTTCTTTCTTAGTCATTTGAGGCGAAGGTTGGGGAGGAGAAATATAAATAGAACTTGAAGGTAGAGTTTGGTTCCCTCAAAGGTGTTGAAATAACTTCTTCTCACCCTCAGTCCTTGGATAGGGTTGGTTTTGTCTTAAAAAAAAGCCCCAGAGTTTGGAAAAAAAACCTCTTCTGGCATACCCTTGGTTGAATCCTCGGGTCATTTGGGACCTAGGGTCTCCCATGTGCACATTTATATTGGTGGTATGGAGGATATCATTAACGGGGTGGGGGTGGAAGGTAAATCAGTCCTTTGCTCTAACAGTTGTATCTGGATTTTGGTCCTTGTGTGGCTAAGCTAGACAACCCTTCTGATATTACACCTATCGACTCCCAGAACCTGGGCTTAGGATCTCCATTGGTGATTAGGGTTATGACTGTCTTAGGGATGGTGGACCTCATTAGGTCGGTTTTGGGAACTTGTGGGGGCTTTGGCATTTTCTCTCTAGGTGGTCTGAGTGGGGGTTTTAAGGGTTTTTCAGGGTCTTCAACGAGAATGAGGCTAAAATTTTCGAGAATGCAAGCCCTAGTCTCTAGGCAGGGGTTAGCAAGGGCTTGTCTTAGGATGGCTCGAAAAACAATCATAGTTTGGATGTTTTGGGGGTTGTTTTTGGTCAGATAGGGAATGATGATGCCTAGAATTTGAGAGGGTCTTCCAGTGGTCGCGCACGGTCATCCAAATTCTTTGTAAAATTTTATGGGCAAGACGGTAACAAAAGGAAGAAAGGAATAACTATAAAGGAGAGTTCTGAGTGCCCGAATTTAGTCTTCATGGTTGATATTCATTTTGACAGTGTAATGGTGGCTTCTGAGTTGATCTTGTTGGGGAGGGCCAAGGGGAAATTATTCTCTACAGATTATATTATGGAATGGATTCAAGTTAGCGGGTCGGTGGCCCCAGATAGGGATGTTGACGTTATTACTTTGAGAAAAGGATGGTTCATGGTGACCTTAAAAAATGCTACAACTCTAGAATGGGTCCTTGCTCCTCAATGGGGTTTCGATATCACTCAAATTATTTTCAAAAGATGGAACGCGTTATTTGATGCTAACTAAGAGAAAGAGTGGATGAGATCCTGGTTTGGGTTCATCTCCCGACACTTTTGCCACATTTCTAGATCGTGGAAGTCTTTAGGACGATCAGAAATAGTTTGGGGACTTTCCTGGAAGCCGATATGTCCTTCTTTGAATCCAGATCCAGGAACATAGTGATAATTCTGGTAAGGTTGGCCCCGAGGGAACGGTCAATTGGAAAAATTGTTTTGAACATGGAAGGACACGCCTATGAGCATGCGATTAATTATCAACACCTTAATTTATGTTGTCATAGATGTCACAAACTGGGTCATCTAGTTAGGGACTCTCCACTAGGTTTCAAAAAAACCCGTAAACATAAAAGGGGCTTCATCCACACTATAAGATCTAGATAGGAGGATTTAGAGCCAAAGGAGAAAATCGATGCAGATATTAGGGTACTAGAGGAACATGCATTTCAATCGGAGCAACATATGGCCATAGAGAGGACCTGGGCTAGTAAGGAGGTTGCTTATGCCCTAGTGGTTGTAGAGCATATGAATGAAAATATGACAAAAAATGTTGCGGCCGCCCTAGAGGATGAGGTGGACATGGTGTCAGAGTAGTCGGTGCCCCCCTTGTTGATCATGCATCGGATTTAGCGAGTACTTCCCCTTGTCCCTCCTCTCATCTTTCAAACTCTTTTGATCTTTTGATCAATTGTATGGCTAAGTATGGTCCCTCCAGGATTGAATCTGTCCCCTCTCAATGTGTTAGTAACTTATCATTGGATATTGACAACATCATCACTACAATTCCTAAACTATCCATTGATATCATCCTTTATAACTTGAGGTCCAGAGAAAAGAAATTAATAGACAAGGAAATATTTGGGGGATTTGGAAAAATCCCTAGTATTGAGAAAGTCAAAAAATTCAACGGTAGGAAGTCTGATTTATCCAAAGCCAAACTTAAGGCCATTACAGATATTTTTGACGATGGAAATTATCCCTCAAACGGGTTCTTAGAGCGGCGGTTTCCCTAGAACATGTTACAAAATGTTTTTCCTAACTTTCAATTGTAGGGTTTTAGCTAGTGAACCTAAAAAACTAACCTTTTAAAACCTTGCACATTAATATCATTTGGACGTTATTCTTCTTTAAGAAAATTTTGGCACCGGGGATCAAATTTCCCATTTCCTGTCTTCGTTCCTCCTGAATTGGTCCTTTGTCTCATCCAATGTAAGGGTCCACTCTCGTGGATTAATCACTGGGCTTAAGAATAATTCGGTCAATCTAATCAACAACTGGACTTCAGATTCTCTAATTTGAGTGGAGGCTTACTCCATCGAATTGGGCTCTGTCTTCTCTGTTCTCAACATCTATGGCCCTTGTGTGGATAGAGATACTTTTTGGAACAAGCTAATGGGTAAATCTTTTATGAATGGATCAAATCTGATCATGGGGGGAGTTTTAAATTTCTCCTTGGGTCGATCAGAATCCTAGGGCCCATCTCATGTTGGCCCTTTAGTCGACCTTTTTTCTGAAGATGATGCAGGAAAGAACTTTGTTCCACCCCACCCTCTACTCACATTGCTAAAAGACTAGATCGTTTCCTTTTAAGTGATGATTTTTTAAACAATCCGACTAGCTTCTGACAATGGGTTGGTTCTGGGGGGTGTCTGACCATTCCCCTATTCTTTTGGAGTTGGTGGGCCCATACAAGAAGCCTCCTACTCCTTTGAAGTTTAATGTTGTTTGGCTTAAAGAGGTAGATTACCACCAATTGGTGGCTGAAAATTGGAGGCCTCCCCTAATTTAAGAGGGCTACTAAAAGACTCGAAAACAATAAAGGTTATTAATGAGTCCTTGGGCTCCTTGTAAAGTGATGGGGATAGGGGTTTCTTGGATGAGGAAGCTCATAATAATATTAAAGAGCTGGAAACAAGAAGGAAGAAAATTCTCAGTGACAAAGAAGAGCTCTGGAGATTGGGAAGTCAGGCCATTTGTCTTTTTGCAGGAGATGAAAACACAAAATTATTTCACAACTATGCTAAGGGGCGGAAAAAGATCAATACCATCTGGGAAATGGAAAATTGAACAGGGATTAAGGCAAAAACCTTCAAATATCTTTCCACTATGGAGAGATATCATTTCAAGAGCCTCTATTCAATCCATGAAGGGGTTAATATTGGGGAAGTCATACAGGTCGCTCAACTCTTTCCTCGTTATGCTGATGAGGAAAGAAATAACCTTCTTCTTGGACATGTGGAAAAAAAGGAGATTGAACATATTATAAAATCTATGCAAGCTGAAAAAATCTCTGGGCATGATGGCTAGACTATGGTATTCTTTCAATATTTCTTTAAACTAATGGGGGATGCCATTACAGACATGGTGGAGGAATCATGTTCTCATAGTCATATTCACGACATCATCAAATCTGCTTTCTTGACCCCAATTCCCAAAACTGACTCCCCATCATCTTTCAATGATTTTCACCCTATTCCCTTTGTAATTACATCTATAAATTCATTTCTAAAACCATTTCCAACATATTAAATCCTATTCTTTCATGCTCCATTTCTAAAGAACAAATTAGCTTCCTAGATGGCAAGAAAATTCACGAAGCCATCGGTGTGGCTCAGGAGACTCTCCACAGTATTAAATTATCGCACAAAAAATGTATAGTTATCAAGATTGATCTCTCCAAGGCATGTTATAGGATTAATTGGCCCTATCTCAAACTTCTATTGACTAATCTTGGGTTTCATATTGCTTTTATTAATTGGGTTATGAGTTGTATCACTAATATTTCTTTTGATTTTCTTATTAATGGAGCAGCCTCACAATTCTTCCCAAACCAAAGAGGGTTGAGACAGGGATGCCCTCTGTCTCCTTTTATTTTCCTCTTGGATGCTAAAGGCCTTAGTCAACTCATTCACCAGGCCCGAAGAGCTAAGGACCTCTGGGGCATTAAAGTGACTTCAAATCTCTTCATCACTACCTCCTCTTTGTGGATGATATTTTTTTATTCAGCAATGGGAATCGACATGAAGTTAAAACCTTGAAAGACATTTTGAATCTTTTTATGAAGGCGATAGGTTTAACCATAAAAAATCAAAAGTCTTCACTTGCCCACGAGGGAATCTCTCAAGCTGATCTTTTATGGAAATGGGGAATGATTCAGGATTGGTCTCGACCCTTGGGTGGGTTGCAATGAAAATTTTTCTTTCTGTTGGGCTAAGGGACTCCCTCAACCTTAAAGGAATTTGTACTGTTGATCAGATCAATTCAACTGTTCATACCACCATTTGGGCTCAGGTGTGGGAAAACGAAAAAGAGATTGGACTGAAAAACTAGTGGTTTGATGAATGGAAGACCTATACTCATGAGATGGAAAATACTAGAGTTCTCTTAAGAGAGTCTATTGACACTCTCATATGGGTTCACTCCAAATCTGGTTTATACTCCCCTAAAGCAGGTTATGCCCATATTATGGCTTCCAAGGAGAGAAGGATTAAAGAATGGTGGTATAACGCTCTTTGGGAGCTTGGATTCCCTGCAAAATCTAAGCTTTTTTTTTTGGAAAATTCTTTGTTGGAAATTCCCAACAGGGACACCCTCCAAAAATTCTCTCTCAGGTCCCCAGTGGTGCTGTCTATGAAAAAACGCAGAGGAAACTATTGATCATTTATTCATCTCTTTCCTTTTCAGCTTGAAGGTCTGGGAATTCACCCTTACTCTTTGTGATGTGGATTCCTCCTAGGTGGGAAATAGCTGTAGCGATGCGTGGAAATCCTGGTGGGAGAAATGAAAAGATCCAGATCATAGATGCATTCCACTCATCATTTCTTGGGGCATATGGCTATCCAAAAGCAAATGTGTGTTTAAAGACACTCTATCTTCTCCGGATTTGGTGGCAGGTGAAAGTGTTGTTATTTTCTCGACTTCCTCTAGTTCCTCTTCGCCCATTCATCCCAGGTGGGTGTTGATCAAATTCATTATTCTTGATATCCCCTGTCCTTATTTTGATGGTGATGCTGCTTATGGTCTATGTGGGGAAGGCATGGTCATTCACAAAAATTCACAATGTTCATTTGCAAGCTCTCTCGGACTTGGCGCAGGGATAATTTTTTTTGCAGAGATTCACACTTAAAAAAAAATTATGCGAGCTTCTCCACATCGACATCACCTCGATTCAAAACTTTAGGGACTCCTTGAATGTCATAAATTGGTTTAACAACTCTCAGAGACATCAAAATTATTTATTAATTCCTATTATTGATGAGATTTTGTCATTAAAAACACATTTTACATCATTTTTTGTTTGCCATATTTACAAGGAATAGAACCAACATGCTGACGATTTGTTTAAGATTATTCTTAGACAGGTTCACGGCTCATGGTCGATAGAAGAAAAAAATGGTCTGGTTATCCGTGTGTCTGATACCCGACCATACTAATGGAAGGCCTCCCCTCATCCCACAAATATGCAAACTCTCTTCTTTATTATTTTCTCTAGCATTGCTATATCTCCTGGGCTATTTTATATATGTCTCTACTATTTTTAAACAAACATATTAGTCATTTGTTTCTTTTTTGGACTTAATTTATACTTGATTACACTATAAATATGGCTTTTTTAGTTGTTTTCTCCTTTATGGAGAGGCCAGTTTATGGATGGCTTTTTTCCATTGTCTCTATCTGTCGATTGTTTCTCCTTGTTCAGAGGCCCGTATAGATGACCTATTTATGTTTCTTTGCTCACTTACCATTTTAGTTGTTCTTGTCTGAAATGGCCTCCTAAGTGATCGTGGTCTCTCAGTTTTGTTTTTTCATCCATGGATGAAGGACGATTGGTCTCCTCTCCTTTCTTCTCAGTCAAGAACAAAGAATTTTGAAATTCTACGACATATGTGATGTAAATTTTTGTTTTATTAAATAGAAAGTTTGATTTTTTCTCAGAAAAAATATATATATATATATATATTTTCTAAAACTTTCATATTTTGTATTTTTAAAATTTAAAATAAATTTATTTAAAATTCTTTTATGTTTATTAATATTTATTAATAATTTAAGTAAATAATTAAAAAATGTGATAATTAAAATTTCAAATATATTTAAAACATTAATAAATTAAAAGGATTATAATACCCTAAAATAAGATGTTAAATTATAACCCAAAACAAATTCTAAATTAAAAATATAGTTTTGAGAAACCCAATAGCTAATATGAGCAGCTCGAGAAAATGACCAGTTAAAAATATAGTTTTGAAGAACCCAACAGCACCTCAGAACCTCATATGAGTAGTGAGTAGTGGGAAATAGTTACATTTGCACAAACCATTGCGGTGGAAAAATAGTTAAATTAATTAAATGAACAAAATTTAGCGGTGGCATAGAGTCTAACTGAAACAATCATTAAGATCTATTGCACATATTATGAAAATGGAAATAAGAGTTTCAAAATATGAACTAAAGGGAATATATATATATATATATATATATATATATATATATATATATATATATATATAACTCAATGATAATAGAAAACTAATCTAACGGTTAAAAACTAATAAATAATCTAAAATAACTTCAATTATTAATTCAATTACTAATCTACAATTTTTTTTGTTTGTTCCCTGAATGAATAGCTCAAAATAATACCAACTGATTTATTAACAATTTCGACAATTTTCATAATCAACAAACATTCTAACCATAAATACATTAACTCATAATCCTTCTCACCATTAATCAACTTTTTAACTAACCTGACTTAATTATTAACAATTAACTCTTTAATCTTTTAAGAGATATGTTTTAAGCAACTCTACTACTAATTTAGTGATATTATATAGTTTTGATAATTTGCTACTTGAAAACACAAAAGAACATTTGTTTTATTTAGCTATAGATTATTATAAAAATTATTATAAAATACAGTTAGTATGACACATGTTTTGTTCATAATTAAACATATTATTGTTCATAATATTTTAGAATAAACTATCTATGTCGTTTTGAAATCTCTTAGATACAGAGTTTATTTTAAAATATTTAGAACAACCCTTTTAATTAGTTTATAAATATTTTAATTTTAGTTATGAACTTATTTAGACCTATTATTTTAAAAGATTAAGAGGTTATATTATTCAGAATATTTAAGAATAAATTATGTATATTGTTTTGAAACTTCTTGGATAGACCGTTTATTCTCGAATATTCTAAATGATAACTTTAATTATTTGATAATTATTTTAATTTTTTTTTTATGAATTTATGTAAAATTATTATTAAAATATTTTAAGAGTTTAGTATAGTATATTATTATTTTAGATTTAAGATTTTATATATATAAGTTGGGTAGGACTATATCTTCATCATCATGTCTATATACATTATTCTGATCTAGCAAGGAATTAAACTAGTAATTATTTCATCCAAAACCAAGTAAACATGTCTAAGATTATTTTAAGAAATTTTATAACAAAAAATATAGTTTTAAAGAACCCAATAGCACATAAGATGAGCAGTGAGAAATTGTTACATTAACAATTTGCACAAACCTTTGCTGTGGAAAAATAGTTACATTAATTATTTTAATTTGTTACTTATGAATTTATCTAATAATATTATATTAAAATATTTTAAGAGTTTAGTATAGTATGTTATTATATTAGGTTTAAGATATATATATATATATATATATATATATATATATATATATATATATATATATATATATATATATATATATAAGTTACGTAGGATTATATTAATTATTTTAATTTGTTATGGAGGAATTGAATCAGTGACTCCACATCAAGGAGCACTTTAAAAGCGCATCTAATTCTATGAAAGCTTCACATCAAGAAGTATTTTAACATTCAAAAGTACTTTAAAAGCGCATCGAGTTATATGATAGACCCAATAAATATATTTAAGATCATTTTAAACACTTTTTTAATTAAAATAATTTTACAATTACTTTTCTCATAAAATTATATAATCACTTTTCTTATTAAGTTATATTTATAGAGAAAAATTATTTTAGCAATGCTATTTATAAATACTTTAAAAACTTCATTAAGCAAAATATAAATATAAATATATATATATATATATATATATAAACTCAAAATAATGATTCTAATATGTCCAAAATTCTTTAGTGTTAATATTGAGAGCGTTGAAGATTTATAAAATTTCGTTGCAAAATTTTTAATAAATTCAGTCATACTTTTGTTTAAATATTATAATAATAATAAATAAATAAAAAGCAAAGTGACTGTTATCTAAGGAGACGCATGTTTAAAAATCATTTCGCTAAATTAAGACTTGCTCGTGCCGATTGATTCCTATAGGGTTAGCTGATCATTATTAATCTTGAATGGTCGGTTTGCTAATTTTTTAATTTCATTAAATCATTCGTTTTGGTTTGGTTTGAATGCATCTTAACTGAAATGCACGTGAATTCTTTTAAATTTTTGAATGTTGAATAGATGCATTCTCCTTTGCCTTATGCCCCATGACATCGACATTGCCAGGGAGTCCATTACAATTCCGAGTTGCATTCGGCAGACACTAGAGGCCAGATAAGCGGGTCAAATGAGTTGATAGCAAGGTAAAATCAATGAAATTAATTAAAATAATTTAAACATTTTCCTGAATTTTCATATTAAAGAGGAGTATTTATTTTATAATAAGAATGTTAAAGAGGAATTATTTTATCATTTCTTAATTTTATATTTAAAGATTTGTTGATTTACCATTATTTTCAAATTTATAATAACCTTTATTTTCAACCATAAAATATCAATTAAATTTATGAAATCTATGATGGATAATGATATAAAATTAAAACCTCTATTTTAAATTATTTGAAACTAAATTCAAATTGATAAAGCCTACTCACATAAAGCCTGGTTTAAAAAGATGATAATTATTATAGAAGATGAGTATATTATCACAATGTAAACTTTACACGGTCATTCTGTGTATTAAACGTTATTGTAAGTCATAATATATGGTGAAAAAAATAAGATACTAGCACTTGGTCATTTTAATAAATGACCCGACGGAACGCCAAAGGGGGACCATGCTATAGCACAGGTGACGCTAGCGAGAAGCCGCTGAGAGCAGGAGGATGGGAGCAACTGCCAAGTGTCAAATTTGAATAAGTTGAAAGGGCTATAAGTGGAGCACAGAGATTCGCTGGAAGACCATATTAAATTTATATCCGTAGGCTCTGCTAACTTCAACTCAAATTCTTCCGTGTAGCTGGCGTTAGGCGAAGAACAGAGAAGAGAAGTACGTGGTTGTAAAATCTATATATATATTGTATGGTTTTCTAGTCGTCTCGTTCTCCAATCAAATTTATTGATCGATCACCTCTATGTATATATGGTTCAATGCCAGCGAAACGTTCAAACATGAGCAATATAATGCTCACAGAGTCTCTTAACAGTTTAGAATCTTGAGCAATTGGACTGTGGAGGAACGATACGTAAAGCGCAAACTCTTTCTTCGTCATTAGGTCAACGTTCCCCACGTTTTGGTACAATATCTTTGCGGCGTTGAGTGCAAGCAACCAGTGATTGGCAGAGAGATGAAGCCAGTGCGGACTCTGCTGCTTACCTGCCTCTTCGATCATTTCGTGGATGTAGGTCAACAGATTCATATCAATACTGTGAGCCAACCTTGTTTCTCCAAACTCACTGTTACATCCAAGGAGTTGATTGAGGTGAAACAGAGCTACACGCAAAGCTTCACAAGCGTCCTCCACAACTCCAATGCGATCCTCGCTCTTGAAAATGCCCACTGCATATATCACAATTTGAACAAGTCCTCCAACCAGTTTTTTCTGCATTCGGAGAACCAGTGGGCTACTGTCTTCAGTCCACCGCCTGCGAAAAAACTCATCGTGAATCTGAGCTAAATTTGTGAGATCAGTGGATGAAATGGCAAGGGGTTGTGCCTTGGAAAGGTATTCCAGGACGGAATATAGCTCGTTGGGTTCCAAACTTTGAGCCATGAAAGAGAGGAGGCCAAGGACTACAGGTTGCAATCCTTTGTCACCCATCTTTAAAAACCTAAGTAAAACTCCTGTAAAACGAGCACACTGAAACGGATTGTCAGGCCTCAACTGATATCGTTCTTGACGTGTAGTCAAGTCGAGGGCACGAATTGTTCTGAGAATTTCTCTGTGAAAGAGGTCCGATTCATCAGTTTTTCTGCCGCGAGTGTAGGAAATTACTATAAATTCTGATAAAGATTTGATTGACTGTTCATCTGACAGGAAGAGTTGGCGATTGTTATCGAACATCTGTAAATTAAGGCGGAGAAATGTGAGTCGCTTCCATGCGTTGGTCCAACTGTCCACGCTCATTTGGCTCAGATTCTCCTCCCCATCGTCACTCGGAAAGTGGCGGCGAACGTCGGTGAGAAGAACTACGATGTCATGCAACGAGAGTTGTTGTGGATAGTCGGGAATGACTTCCCATCCCGTGTATTCGTTGCCCATTACACCTTGGAAATATCGTCTCATTTCTTCCCTGAGAGCAGCGTTGGGAGTTATATCAGTGGCAACGAAGGGCTTCCGGGTTTGAGGGATGGTTGGATTCCGAGGTTTCTTTTCAACCCATGTCTCCACAGTGTTCCGATCGTAGAGGAAGGCAGTGGGGGCTATATTCACGGGATCGTAAACAATGGATAAACTCACACTGCATCGATATTCATCTTTCTCAATTTCCATTTTCTTTCTTTGGATGTGATCTGGAGAATATATCGTGAAGGACCTACTAATTTGTATGCTTCTTGATCTGTGGACTATTTCTTCTCATGTCGATCGCTTATTTACAATTTAAATATTTGATTTCCTTCATTTTCCATCGCTACACCTCTGCGATTTGCGTCGCAACCCTTCACTGCACTCAATTTTGGTGTGCATGTTAGTTTTAAGTCATTGTTTAGATTCCAAATCCAGATAAGTTAGTAAATTAGATTTTAGATTTCGAAATTATTTTGAAATTAACCAATTTAACTTTATTTTACAACTAATTCAAAGGAAAACTAAAAATATAAAATTTTATTATATTTTTTTCGCATTTAAATTATAAATTTAATCTATACATATATTTTTTATTATTTAAATTACATATTAAATACTCTAGAAAATTAAAGTAAAATACACTTTCCCAACCTCAAAATCTAGCCTACAACGATGAAATGCCCTTTACCTAAACTCTTGTTATTACCATTATCTTGTTATTACCGTTATCACTAAAAAAGATCATTTATTTTATATAAAAGTTCCATCATCAAATTTTTAATTAATTAGAGTTTCTAATATCTATTGATTTTTTTAATTGAGCGTAAAGTGATCAATGATCAATGTTAATGTTAATGGAATTATAGAGGTCATGCCCTATAACCTCATTATATATTTGATCATATTTTTCAGAAAATATCATCAAAGATAATCTGGGTATATACTCTTCATAAAATTAAACATATAAATACACTATATTTTGTTGGAAGTAATACTCTTATGTAATGTGTAGTTGTTATGGATTTATTCTTTATAAAATAAAATATATAAATACATTATATTTTGTTGGAAGTAATATTTTTATGTCGTGTTTCGTTATTAAAAGTCACGACGAGATAATTTAAATGTTTTTGTTTTTATGGTATGAATTGTATTTATGATCTACATATTTTGTTGGAAGTAATACTTCCCTAGCATGCATAGTTGTCATGATCTAGAATTTTTAAAGTGAGTAATTTGTAATATATATATATATATCTATATATCCTTTGGAGACTTATGTGGTTTGTTAATCACTTATGTGTGGACAGTTTAACTAACTCAAAAGCCTTGATAGACCACTTGAATAAGGGATCTACCCTCCATCCTGAACTCTTGACAACATGGATAGGCCGCATTGAAATCATGGTGAAAAAGTTCTCTCCTCACCTTTTGCCACATTTATAGAGACTGATTAAAGCAACAGGTAACGGAGCCAGGGGCTCTGTCATATTTTTCTAATGTCTTTTGTTATACTGCAGGTCAAGAGAGTGGAGCTGAGGAGAGAGCTAAATCAAAAAAGATCTATGATACTTGGCCCAGGGATTAGCCATATAACGAAGAAAGAAAGTTTACATGTTAATGGCTCTGATTTCATTTTTGTAATATAACAAGTAGACCCATTAACTCTGGGATCAGAAAGTAGCAATATGTATGGAATGTGGTGATTTTTTTTTGTATTGGAACCCATCAATAAGTAGTAGTAATATAATGAGTTAAATTGGTTACAATATCGACAGTAGACTGTAAGCCGGAAGTAATGAAAATGGAGACAATTGTTTAATTTCAGCTATCAATAAAATGTATTAAAAAGTAATTTTAAGGCAAGAGTGAACAGGTACTCAATATAAACCAGAAAACTTTTTCTGTTGAAAAAAATATAACCTTTGACATCAATAAAAATACGAGTATGAGATTTGTGTTGGGCAAAATATCTCTTTGCTCTCTTCTAGTTTTCTAACATAATATCAGTCTGTTCTACCTTGATTCCCTTACGAGAAGGCAACGAAGATGTGAGGGGTGTGAGAATAATTGATTAGATCAGAATTGTTTGGATATGTGTTGGTTTTTATTGTGAAAATATTTTGTGTGTAGATTTGTTCATGTCTGCAGATCTGAGTTGAACGCGTGGAACATTGTACAGTGGATTCACTCTCTGGCCAGTCAGATTCGGGACTCGTGAATGCCGAGGATAATTCAGTTAAGTCTGACTGGTTGGGAAGTGACATGACATCGTATGATCCGGGGCTCGATTCTTCAAGGCGGAACCCATATCTGTGATGGGATTGGAGGCGAGTGCGATGATAAGGGTAAATATGAGGAGTTCATGATCAATTCTTCTCAAGTACGCACGGGAGGCTTCTGAGGAGAGTCGCTTATTAGATAAGTTATGGAGCATTACGCGCTGATCGAGATTGTTATGGCACGAGTGGGCCTGTTATACCCTACCACAGGAGCTGCACTTCCATCACTCGATGCACGCAATACACTTGGTAATCTAATCCGCAGTTGCTTGTTTCGCATCAGTATTGGGAAGTCAGAACCCTTAATGTATGGATTGCAGTGTTCTAAATAAACAACCGAAAAAATGGCGTGCCTGATAGCTCGTTTATAGGCAGAAAGGTGCTCTGCTAAATTTGTATGATTTATGAGAACACAATCTCATATTGCATCCTTGCCGGGATGGTCAGATCCCGTCGTCAAAGGCAAGATCGTACCTAGCACTGCCTAGTTCTTCTGTCAACGAATTTGCCTGCGTTTTCCAATCTATAACGATCTTCAGGTCTATAATCATCATTTCTCCGATGACGGTGTTTTCCAATGAGATCCTGTGGGATGTTTGCTTTCGTTTTCCAATCTAGAACGATCTTCATGTCTATAATCATCATTTCTTCGATGACGGTGTTTTCCAATGAGATCCTGTGGGATGTTGCACAATCAATTCACCATGTTTGCAACGATCTGAAAGTTTGACGTCAATGGTTATGCCGAGCAATTGTTATGCCAAGCGTATGGAGGTTCAATCAAGCTTTCAATTTATATTTTTCAACCAAGCCAATCCATAAAGTTTGACATTGTTTTTATGGAAAATAGATTTGGGGGGACCTTTAAATGAGAAATAAGGAGTTAAATTTTTAAGTGGCGAAAGGAGTTAAAAAAAAATCAAGGGTGGTTGGTAGAGATTTTGTTGGTGCAGTTCTATTATGTTGTAGTGCATGAGTGTAATGTGAAAAATCAAATGAAGAGCTAATTATAGAACAAATTAATATATTTTAAAATTGGCGGTTTTTTATCTATATAGTGACACAAGAACATATTATTAATTTGATTTTGTATAATATGTTATAAGTTCGCGTGGTGTGTAGCGAGGAACATCAACCTATAGGGTAATTCGATTATATGTTTAAGAAGCCACCTTGTATATTTGTTTTCTGAGTACATTCAATACCTAAACAACATTCCTAGATAATTGAGGAATACAATGGAAGACCATGTGTTCAATAGATGGAGGTAAGTCCATAGAATGGTTCAATATGAAGATTGACCTGTCGAAATCCAGGAGATCGAGAAGCGTCAAGTTTGTAAAGTATGTTAAATGAAGTGGTTATGTCTTAAATGGATCAAGTTAGAAGCTCAAAAGTGTAGTGAATAAAAGAGCGGAAACCGTGAGATGTCTCAGTCTATATGAGTATTAGTGATGACCATATTAGACAAATATGATAGAATTTCATTTAGTGTTGCAATGTGTGTTTTTATATATGTTACATGTAAGCATTAAGGGAGGGTGTTGGAAGTAATGCTTTCATGTCCTGTGTAGTTGTCATTAAGAGTCATGACAAGTCAATCTAGATGTTTTTGTTTCCAATATATGAATTGTATTCATGATTTAGATTTTTCGAAATCTGTAATTTGTATCTTATATATGTAACTTTTGTGATCAATAAAAATATTAATGTGATATTTGTGCCGTGCAAAATATTTGTCTCTACCCTTTTCTAGTTTTCTAACAATTTTGCATTTTCATTCATTTCAAATCCAGTGTAAACGCATAACTAATCAATAAATTGACGCTAAATCTTGTAATTGAGATGCGTCGTTATTTATATTTTGTCGTTATTTTTAATTTAAATAAATTTATTGTTATTACGAGTCATTAAAATTTAATTTGATTGAGCAGCAGTTATAAATATAAATTAATTATTGATAATTTATAATTGGTGAGTTATGTAAATCATGAGAATGAAGGTAAAATTATTACTATTAATTTACAACCTATGCATATAGAAAGAACAATTATGTCTCTTCTGAATTAGGTATTCTTTAGAAGTATTTGTATGGAGTTTGTCATGGTCACCCTCTTTACTTGATTTAGAAGCATTGCTTCCATATACTATATGCTCTATTTGATTTAGTAAAAATAAATCAAAGTCGCACATCACACAAAAACTATTTGTATAATGCATTTCAAAACCACAATATATCACAGTAATATAGCCCAAATGAGATGTAACATATTCTAAGCTAGGAGATTGTTGTTGAGAGAATCTTTCAACAAACTACAACAAACCCAAACCAAATATATTTAAGTTTAAGCATTATTTCTAACACTCTCCCTTAATTCTTACATTACAAAGATAAATACAAGAATCACAAATTACACTATTGAAATTACAACACAAATATTTGTATGTTGTAGTCATCACTAGCACTTACACTCACTCTGGAATATCCTAGACCACACTCTTTCTTCTCCGCAACTTTGAGTTTACCACTTGACCCATTCAAGATACCACTGCCTCCAACCATCATTGACATATTTATAAGACAGACACTTCTTAACATACTTTATTCTAGACACCGTGCTAGAGAAGTAGTCTCGATGTTGATGCATTCTATTGATAAACTCCCATTTGATAAAGATAGAACATTGCATTAGATATTTATCTAGGAAAGCCTTCTCAGTATTGAATGCCTCGAGTAGTTAATCTTGCAAGGTGACTTTTCTAACACACAAGGATCTCATACTATAACCAATAGTCATTTTTCTTTGGTCACCACATCCTCCAAAAGCTACAAACTTTAACAATAAGGAAACATAATCAAACAAATGATATGTTCAGGGGTTTCTAAGCACCGAGAACCATTGATTTAGATTATGTTACATTATTCATTGACTGATTCTACACTTTCTACAAACAAGCCTAAGTAAATAATGAGGAAAAAAAAAATGTTTAAGAAAGAAGACAACAAAGCCCATGACAACAAAACCAATCAATTGCTCTACTCCTAATAAAAACTGTTCCCCCGACAAACATGAACTCGACCAACAAAAACTCATAAATATATCAAATCTTCACCAGAAGAAGATCGATTCCACCCTCATTCAAGAAAGGTATATGATTTGACCCTTCAGTCAAATCACCCTCGACCTCACTGTTGCGTGAATTGAAAATGACACAACCTTTGTAAATGCACTACAACCATAGCACGTCGCTGGCCATATCAAAATTAATGATGATTCCTTATTTTTTCAGTGTCCAAGATGAATACGCACATGAATGTTAGCTTTGTGAGGGTTCTCAGATATAACAGGACCACTGCAATCGAAGCAAGCATAAAATTACCGAGTGGCAACAATGGGGGCATTTGAATGATTTTTGTCTCCTTTCAAGCTCTGAAGCACCGTATTCTTCATGCAGTGAGTATAATTTATAGAATTGATCATTTTGAGATGGATGTTGTGATGCAGTAATTTGGTGACCCCTACAATTTTCTTTGGGAATAGTCCCTTATGCTTCTTTGAAGAATTTTCTCACGGGAATCAGAAGCTAAATGTGTTGACTACCACTAGATTGGCTCATTTTCATTTCACCCTTCAACAGACCAACACTAGTGATACCCATGTGAAATTCGTAGATGTGTGCTTTCCCACATTTCTCTAATCATACATAATTTGTTCGATACGCTTCACCATATCTCCTTGTTTCTAGCCTCAGTAGATGGGTGTGCCAGGAATTCTTCAGTGTGTGTTCAATCTCTCAGCTAAGATTTTGTTTGCAGTTCCATGCACTGAGATGTATTAAATTCATGTGCATGGCTCAATAAAAATTTGATTAATATCAAACCCACACCACTTCTTTGAGAAATGCAGAGACGAGAGGCATTTAAATCATGTCCTTAACATGATTCCATATTAATTAAAAAGACACCCACATCAAATTCTCATTCAACATTTTTGAAGTTTCCCTCATACAGATAGTGTATATGTCAGTAGAGATATACCACGAAGGTCCCTATAGAATCTAAAACCTATAGAGGATTGTAGGTGGATCCATGCTGTTAAACACAAGGATACAATGGCCACCCTCCTCTTTATGTGGTTTTCTCCCTTTTCCTACCACGCAATAGATGAACAAACTGGCATTCACAAAACGAATCAATCGTTCTAATATATTTCCCACACTATCATAGTCACTCCCTCATGGGAGGAAAGCCCAAAAGGGATATTATACCAAGAAATAAGTCAAAGCTACACACGACACAAAAATTATTTGTATATTTCATTTCAAAACCAAAATCTATCACAATAATATAGTGTATATGAGATCGTATAAATTCTACATTAGGATATTGTTCTTGAGAGAATATTTCAACAAATAAAACAGACCCAAATCAACTATACTATTGTAAGTGTTATTTCTAACAACATTAATATTTAGGTTCTATCGTATTTCATTTTAAAATATATATTCAAAAAATCAACTCTTTTCTCTTTCATTTTCCAAAATATATTTCGAAAATTACAAATATGAGAAATTAAAATAAAAAAATCACAATTAAGAATGTTTATATTGATCTTCTTATTAAGAAATTAACTACACCATGAAATCTTTTCAATAAAATTATTTTAAATATAAACCAACATAAATCCATTTTAAGGAAAAATCTAACATGAGCCCAGAGGGATCAAATTTCTTCATGTACAAACTTGTTTTAGAGTGCAAAAAAATAATATGTAACTTTTCATTGTTTAAATTGTATTAATGAATGTTATACATTTTTAAGTATACATCAATATTAATAAATATTAAAATAATTTATTCATAATCTACATTGGTATTTTATTATATACATCATTAAAATATTTTATTTTTAACATTATTTTCTAGATATATATGAATTTTATATTCCAAGTTAATTAACTTAGATGTTCAAATAATTTATTTAAATAACATGTTAAAATATTTATAAAATATTTACTCATGAATTTGTTTACTTCTAATTAATTACATGAAATTTTATTATATTATATGGAAACTAATTAACCATTCTTAGGATATTCTTCTTTCGACATGGCTTTTCTGTTTAGAGAATATTTTATTTTAAGAGGGACATGTGTCAAGTTTTCAACTCCAAGTTGAGCACATACATAGTTACACATGCCTTCATACAAGGTTGGAGAATAAGCCTCTTGGCTCAATAAGGAGACTCATAATTTCCAAAACAAAACCTTACCCATCCTTTTGATTCCTTTAATATAGGTAATATTCATTAAATTTTTAAGAAATAAAAGATTATATATTTAGAATATATATGAGAAAATAGAGGAAATTAAAACCAAATCATGTCTGTAGAAAATCATTTATGTTATAATATATTTCTATAGATATCTACCATTAGCTTCTCTAACCCTGGATCTCATTAGACTAGTACTCATGTTTCCTTTCTTGGGTGGCCAAGTTTGTGTACTTCTTGGAAGGTGGCCAAGTTTGCAGACTTCTTGGACTTTTTATTTTTTCTCACAGATCGAATGCAATACTTGAAAAATAACCATATTTTTGTTCCCATTTATATTTGATCATCTATCTTTTTATAATTATGATGTTTTAATCGTAGACTTAAGTGAATAAACACTATTCACCTCACCAAATCACAAAGTTTTATTTTTTTCATTCTCACTCATTAAAATTTGAAGTGTGACATTTCCTTTTTCAGCCTTTTCGTTCCTCTATAGTTCGTCATTATCTCAATGTACTCAACTTCAATCGTTGACTAACCACCTCGAAAAGTGGTTGTACTCGGTGAAGTAGGAGGAAACGAGTAGCCTTTTGCTCTGCAGATGATGCTTAACCCTCTCGTTTATGATCTTGCTCTCTATGATATTCCTGGCATGCCTGGAGTTTTAGATGATGTTGGTCACATCAGGACTCAAGCACAGGTTGCAGGATATATGGGTGATGATCAACTGGGGAAAGAACTTGAAGAATCAGATATTGTGATAATTCATGTCGGTATGCCTTGTAAACCTCGGATGACACGTGATGATATTTTCAATATTAATGATGGCATTGTCAAATCTCTGTGTATAGCCATTGCAAAATATTTCCCAAAGGCATTAGTAAACATGATCAACAATCTTGTTAATTGAATTGCACCCATTGTTGCTGAGGCTTTCAAGAAGGTTGGAGCCTATAATGAAAAAAACTCTTTCGTGTCGAATTATTTATACTGAGTGAGGTACGTTGACAGTTCAGTGATGGCGGAGGGTCTTATTTCTATTCAGCCGGATTCCAGAACATTAATTTGGGTCCCTTTCAACATTTTAGTTACATTTCTGGTTTCACATTGTGCCTAGAGTTTTTGTACATTGTGTGAATGGCGTCAAATACTCTACAGATAGGCATATCGGTAGTTTTCCCATGTATGTCTTTCTGGTGTCTAGCCTATTTCAGTGTTGCGTGCAGCCATGTCCCAAACGTTTTTTTGGTACTATGTAGAACAATTATTGATTTATATTCATTATTGTGTGTGTGAGAGAAAAGACTCCACGGGAATTCAACAACCAGGATTTAATGTATTAGTTGGAAAAATGTTTTCATCAACTTATATCTATAGTTTTTTTTGGTAGGCCTA
This sequence comes from Pinus albicaulis, assembly GCA_034641835.2. Taxonomy (NCBI): domain Eukaryota; kingdom Viridiplantae; phylum Streptophyta; class Pinopsida; order Pinales; family Pinaceae; genus Pinus; species Pinus albicaulis. Next base: position 876,452,241 of record CM076575.1, on the reverse strand, counting down.
GACCTTAAATTGTGGTAATGAGACTAAAGATATTCTTTTTGTGAAGATTATTCTGAAGACATGAATAGCCTCATGGATGAGTACATGAGCACACAGTTATGTTTTCTTTTATCTATTACCTATTAACTGTCCACCGTTAATTATGAGGTCCATATCTAACACGGATATGATGTTTCAGTACATAGATTGAATTCATGGGTACTGGTTATAGCCACATTGGGAAAAAATTCAACTTTTTCATTGATTTCTTTCTAATAGAATTTGAAGTTTATTAATGGACTATATGTCGATGATGTCTATTTTTTATTCGAGTAGTTTATAGTGTGACTTTTAAAAGGTTTTTACATAGTTTTTTCTGATCTATTTTCTCTAAATTCCCGCAGGAATTTATTGAAAATAGAAGTTTGATGGGCAACTTTGCCCAATCTAAGTGCCCTAGATTTTTTTAGGATGCTGAATCCATATATACACTCAAAAAAACCAGTTTAAATAACAGAAATCAAAATTTTACCTCAATTTTTTTCACCGGATTCTGGCACCTTAAACTCCAAAAAATCGCACTAAAGACAACTCCTTTTCTATTGCACACCGAAAAGAACATGACTAAAATATGATAAATAACCATGTTAAAAAAACATGTAAAAGAAATGCTTTGAGATCGCAGTGCATTCAATGATGTATAAAATGATGTGGAATTTTGACAGTAACATGGGGTAGATTCACTCTGCATGCAATTTTAACTAGCTTCTCTTTACAAGTTCATTAGGTAATTTTTCTCCCAAAAATATTGTATCTAATTAATTTTATAATGTCATTCCTAAGTGTGAAGAGTGATTAAATTAAATTTTTTGCTATTTATGGTTCCATGATTAATGATAATAGTGTTCCTAGTATAGAGATACTCATCAATCTTCTGATACTTTTCATTCTTGGACTGGATAGATAGATTTTATAATATAATGGTTAATTCTGACCTACACAAGAAAAATGGACTTTCATTAGAACAATTAAACATAAAAAATGTTATGTGTTGCAAATTAGCGACATTGTAACAAGTTACTTAATTACGTAGAGAGTTTATGGATCTTAATATCATTTTGTTGAATGTTGTTAGTACTGTTGATAATACGGTGCCTTTTACTGCTTCATAGTAGGCAAGAGCATGGAGACTTATTTATATTTTTTTGATAATATGAGCATTTTCGATATTCATCATTCAAAGTTTGATAAAAAATTAGAACAGAAGAAAATGACACATCTTCTTAGCTATATTATATGCATGTATACCATAATTTATGGGAAGCATTATTGTCAGTTATTTGTAAATATTCTTATGACACTACAAGGAAAAGACCCTCTAGCAGATGTTTTTTAGGAAGCCCTTATAAAAACAACCCAGATATCTGTTTGTAGTGCAGGTCACTAGAGGAGGTTGGCAAGTGGAGGTTTTCACGCATGCTTTTTTTGCAGTGTGTTTATAATCATAACAAGGACCGGTGCATTTTATGAAAATCACACCCATGCATACTATCAATTGGCATATTGAGACACTGTATTCTTCGTACAAACTGACCTGGTGCCTCTTAGTACTCCAGTGCACCGCTGCTCTACATACAAATCAGCCTGATGTGTCTCGGTAATCCAGCACACCGTAACAAAGTGTGGTATGCCATTGATAAAACTGCCTGATGCATTTCATAATCGAGCACACTAAAAAAGGGTTAATTTTAAAAAAATTACGGGTCGTAAAAAAACCTCATTCTTACTTGTTCAGTGCTCTAGAGCTTTGAAGCACCACTATGATTTTGTCTTCTCTAAGGCACTGTGCCATTGGTGCTTCCATTACCCGCAATAATTTCGTCCATTGCTCACTATGTGGAGTTCAAATTTTTGAAAATGGTAGGAAATTTTGTTTTTTAGTATTCCTCAAAAAAGATGCCTTCTCAACACGCAAATGTCCAGGTAATCTACTTGTTTCTCAATAACTTAACCTTTTGGAGGATTAATTTGTCAAATTCCCTTAAAATTTAACGTTTAAAAAAAAATATTATGTGCGGTACGTTTGAGCCGTTCGACCCGCATCGTTCGTGGTGTTGCCTATAAATTTACAGGTGACACTGTGAACAGTGTTAACAAAAACCACACTGGGTTTCAATGCGGTACCGATAAAATGCGCACCGTTATAACACTAAAATAGTGCAGTATGTGTCGGTTTCCGGCCGCACCGAGCATACAAAAGTTTTTAAAATAACACAACAGTTCAGTCGTTTACAGGACCACAAAGTTAATTATGTATTATTGTCAGGCGGTGCATTAACCAAACTAACTGCCATGGGGTGGATGATATTTTCAACGCACTGCACAAAAAAAAACTTTTTTTTGCGCAGTGTGCGAACTTTTTTCATGTGCACCATGGGTAGTGCGTGATAGAGAAGTACACATCGGTAGCAATGCATTATTGTTATATATATTTGTAAATAAATTTCTCCTTTAATAAAAATATGTATTTTATATGTGAATAATTCAGTGATGTTAATGGAGAGAGAGAAGGGAACAACACGAGAATATGGAGGACTATTATAACATGATTTAGCTATGGGAGGCAAGGGAGTGGGAGAGACTTTTGTACCCTCGCCCTATTACATCACCCACCTAGTTGCTCTTCAGGGAGGTAGGCCTCCTCAAGTTCTACGAGGAGGTTACAGCCCTGAAGGGGCATAGTGGGTTATTGGGACAACTGATCTATAGGTGGGATGCCCGCCAACAGGCTTTATGAGTCATTCCTAGCCAGTGGTACAAGCCCACTGAGGAGGAAATCTATTTTATTATTGGCCTATCTAGGAGAGGGCAATATTTTCCCTAGTTCCCAGATGTTCTCGTCGGTTATGCAGCAGGAAGTGAGTTGGCGTACTCCCAGAGATACATTAGGGACAATACACTTTCTCCTGCAGATTTTCAGGTGTCTAGTGGTCAGTTACACATTGCGTCATTTAGTCTAGAGGAGGTGAGGAGCCTCTTACTACTACTGATGACCATTTCACACTATGCTAGTGACAGGTAGTGTATTAGTTATCAATTTTTATTTTATGTTGATTCTTTATTGCAGATGCCAGGACTTGTGCTACGGTATGCCATTTTTTTTGGCAGTTTTGTATAGCATTAGATAGATGTTTTTCTCCGGCACATGGGAGGCTAACCGACCCTTTTTATTCAAATTTGTTTTGTCTATTTTTTGAGAGGTTTCTGGAGACGAGGCCTACTTTTGTTCGGCAACCTCGCAAGGTGATGTTACATGTACGGATGCAGATGTGGGGCTAGATGATGCCCAAGAGGGGCATGCCTGACTATCCATCCAGGATATCTAGTGATGCATTGGAGCTTCCAGATAGTGTTGATGATCACTCGTTCATGATGGTTTCATGTACGTATGCAGGTTTGGATTGGAAAGGTTGTACCAACATCCTCTTCACATAGGATGAACCACCAGATGCTAGAGGTAATATTATTGTTTTATTTAAATTAATATAGTCTCATTTTATTATCTTAATTAATTAATTAGAGTAAAATTTATTCTAGCATGTTCTTTAACTTGTTTTATTAAATTATTTAATGAAATTGTCTAATTATTGTTATATACTATATATTTTGTAGATATTGGCACATTCATTGGGGACATGATTCCACCCTGACCAGATGATCCGATTGTAGATCATGACGAGAAGATGGCAAAGGGCATGGATCAGGGTGACAGACCTTATCCTTACGTCAAAATACCTGCAAGGATGTGACGTAGGCTGGACATCTGATTCAGAATAGAGTTGGGAGACCAAATGTGTTGACTCCTAGCTGATGAGGGAGTTTGCCCTGCTATGAGCAGAGAGATACAGGCTGATCGTAGGCTCATAGAACTCTAGAGAGACATGCCTCACGATATGATGACCCTTATTCATCATATCATTGGAGCTTCCAGACTACTGGCGGCTAGGAGGGACATGCATCATGGAGATACGCAACAGAGTAGCTCATAGGATGATCATGATCACAAGGGGAGTGATCATCATTATAGTACTCCACCTCCTCCTCCTTCGCCTCGCACCAGAGATGAGAAGCCAACATTGAGTCCTGATCAGGAGGCATCTTCTGAGCAGTCTACCCCATCTCAACAAGCTCCTAGTCCTGAGCAGACATGATCATCGACTGAGCAGGCACCTAATCCTGAGTAGGTAGGTCCATCTGAGAAGGCACCATCCACTAAGTAGGCTACACCATTGACGACTCATAAACAAGCACCTCGTGAGCATACTTCACCATCTCATCAACATGCATCTCTTGAGCAGACAACACCATCTGATCAGCAAGCACCTCGGGAGCAGGTACCTCATCCATCTGAGCATGAGGCTGCACCATCGACTAACCAGGCCTCGACTAGTACTGTTGATGTCCATCTTTGTGGTGCATGTATTTTATGTTCATGTTGATGTACTTAATTGACATGATGGTGTTAATCATGATGTGTATCTTGTTAGGTCATGTAAGATATGTTCATTTAATGTTCTTGTAGATAGATGTGTATGTCATAGAAGTTACTTGACATGAGATGTATATTTGATGTTTTTGTTGTGATGATGTTATACAATTCTTGTATTTTGTTAAATGATTATGATCACGATGATTAGATGATGTTAGCGAATTTGAATGTGTGTTTTAGAACATGTTGTTTGTATGATGGTTATCATGATCGTGATGTTTATTATTAATATTAAATCATGGTATTTATCAAATATTATGTATTGGTAATTATAAAATTGTGTAATTGTAATTGTATGTATTATGATTGTAATTGTAATTGTATGTAAAATTGTAAAATTGTAATTGTGATTGTAGTTTAATTTTAATTGTAATTGTATGTAAAATTGTAAAATTGTTATTGTATGTATTTTTATGATTCAATTTTATTAAAATTGTAAAATTTGTAAACTTGTAAATTTGTAAAATTATAATTGTAATTGTATGCATCGTGATTGTAATTGTAATTGTATGTAAAATTGTAATTGTAACTGCAATTGTATGTAAAATATTTGTAAAATTGTAATTGTAATTGAAATTGTATTGTGAAATTATTGTCTTTGTAATTTTAATTGTAACTGTATGTAAAATTGTAAATCTTTAAATGTAATTGTAATTGTAATTATAATTGTAATTGTATGTAACATATTTGTAAAATTGTAAGTGTAATTGTAATTGTTTGTATAGTCATGATTCAATTTTATTAAAATTGTAAATTTGTAAATTTGTAAAATTGTAAATTAATCGTCGATTTTGAACCATAACTACTGTAATTAAAATGTATGCATTACATATTGTTAAATTACCCTAATTGTAAAATTGTAAAATTGTAAATTTGTATGAATATAAATAATTGTAAAATAATAAATCTAGAATAATATGAATTTTTGTAACATAATAAAGTTTAGAAAATATGCAAATATATTCAGGTTTAGAATTATCATTATTTATTATGATCTTACATACCAAAAAAAACAGTATACATTAATAAAAAAAAATTTAAATTTTGAAGATATAATTCACACATAATTGCAAATTATCAAGTGAAATGATTTTAACGTTAATACAATGCAAACCAATTAATTCAAAATACATATTATAATGTTTCGAAAAAAGAGAGTCTTAGTTATAAAGTTAAGTCATATCCTTTATAAAAATCCATCTTAAATAGTATAAATGATGAAATAACACATCTACCATATCACTTTATGTTCTCATGATCACCCTCATTATCTTCCAGATGGCTTGCCGCGATAACACTATTGTTCTCAAAAATATGTTTCGATCTAGGGTCATGTCTCAAAATGAACCACCAATCCCTACCCAACACATTTGGGTAAAAAAACACCTGGTTGTAGTGTTTGAGGAAAATATAATGCTCCTTAGCTTCATCCCACATCTTTCTAGAGTTGATACATATCAGCCTACTATCGCGATCTTCCTTTACATTATTCCAATCAAAGGTGTATCGCCACTTGCACCTAAAAATAACACATTGGAAAGAACATAAGTCCACTTCAATGATCTCTTTTATCTTTCCGACGTAACATAATGTCCTTCATACTAGGTTTTGATCATGGTGGCTAGCTAGACTATATTCACTGAACTCGAATTCCACTCCAGAGTCTTGTGTCATGTGTCCATCATCAAAATTTTATTGCAAAAATGGTGTCCATATGCCCACATAGATGGGAAAAAATGCACCTATAAGGTGCATTATTAAGTTTAAAATGTACATAAATAGATTATTACCGAGTTGGTGCACCCAATCCCTATGTTTAATGCATCCTCTTCAACATGCGGGTAATGACCAGTTGCACCATATTTCTCTCTGACTTGGTCAGAAACCCAACTGGTGGGTCATATAATCGGCATATTTTCTTTTAAATGACCGGGATAAGGCACACTTCTACCATTCAACCATCTAAATTATTTCCTAACACTATCCCATTTCATCCTCTTTTGTTCATACAATGCGACCCACAGTTGTGTCACTTCGGAATTGTAAAGAAAAAATTTATTGATTGCTTCAATTTATGCATTCGCTGATGAAATCTAACCGACATATAGAACATATGAGATAAAAATATACATTATATTGAAGTTCAACGTGAATATTTAATTTTTGTTAATTTGAAAAATTATAAGTCGCTTACTCTTTATGAAGCACTTTTTTCCATTCGTTTGGAGAAGCTCCCCTTCTCTTTTGTCTTCATCCCTTTCATCGTCCCAAATCATTGTACCTGGTCTATTTCCGATTTGCTTGATGTTGGAATAATAGAAAGACTCATACGATATGTACCCCTCTGCCATAGACCCCTCAAGTTTTTCCCCTTTTGATCAAAACCTTTCAATTTATTCATGTACCACTCTAAGAATAACATCCAACGATAAGAAACCACCCCAAATAATTCAACTTCATCTACTATGTGGATTATAATATGAACTCGAAATTCCATGAGGCTCATCGGCAGTTCCTTCTCAAACATACAAACAATCTCAACTATCTCTTGACACCACCTTGGAATGATAGTCACACGAATCTCCTTTGATGTGATCCAATGTAAAAATGCAGATAATTTATATATGGCACATCCTAGGTCTTGGGGGAAGTCATATTTCAGACACCCATGCATGAACAAAGGATAATGACACTGCAAAACTATAAACACATGTAGTAATATACCAAATTAGTTATGTTTTATGATCCCTGCATGGGATAAACTTTATTAATATCAAAAATAATAAAATCATGCTTTTGAAATTATACGTACTCTTAGAAGATTCAAATAGTCATGTGATTTCAACTCCGACATATGGTCTTCCATTGTGAAGCAGCACCGTAGTGAATATCCATATGAAGATGGCACCCTCACACCCATTATAAGTTCCTTTGCCAAAGAAAGACCATCTTTTTTTAAAATCCATGGGATATCACCTTATTTGAAATAGAAATTAGACGGACCAGCCTCTCATCCTGTAATTTCTAATCATCTTAGACAATGTTTATTTTTAGATTTTGAAGTAGTAAGATCCTTCCTAATACCATCTAGCTTTCAAAGAAAGTCCACAAAATTTACATCCATAATACCCTTTTGTTACAAGGCCTGTGAAATTATTGTATACAATATGCATGGCACATAAAACAATATCATGAACATCAGAACAATTACAACAAATTAAACAATTAATATGCGAAATAATATTGTTACGTATAAAAAAAATCAATAAACATGTGATTTACAAGAGCAAACTCCTAAGCCTAGATAACCATGTGTCATGTAAGCACAGATGACATACAACGCAAAACTCCTCTCTGCTACAATAGGTCTTGATACATCGTATACATTTATCCCATACCCTAATTCCTTCAATTCATCTACCAGTGGTTGTAAGTTGACATCCATATTATTCTCTTGTCTTCTACCAAGGACTATGAGCACCAACATAAGATGTCCATTCTTCACAGAAAACCATGGTGGGATATTGTAATTGATCTCTACTACAAGCCAAACATAATAGTTTGTGTTATGAATGGAATATTGGTTGACACCATCCATGGATATGCTGAGTCGTAGAATTTTTAATTCATCCTTGAATTTTTTGGGAAATGTATCCTCTATATGTTTCATGGCTATTGAATCTGTTGGGATTCACATAAATCCCAACCCACTTCTCTATGAGGCATGCCATCTCTATAACATATCTATTTCTTTGCAACAAAAGAGCCTTTTAATCCTTGGGATTATAGGCATGTGCCTCAATATCTTAAAAGGAGGACCACCTGATTTACACTTCTTTTTTTATTTATCATACCTGTCATACCCACATTTTGGACATATCTCTTTGTCTACATATTATCCTCTATATAGAATACAATCGTTTGGACATACATGATATGATATGTACTCAACACCCAACTTTTTCACCAATTTATTTTCCTCTTTGTAGCTACGGCACAAGGCGTTATAACTCAGAAGAACCTTATATTTGAATAACATATGGTTGGTCATGGACAATATTAAACTTACATTAATTCCAATAATTATTAACGTTCATAAAATTGACCATTAGTAATGTTGATTGTGTGACAAGATTTATCATTATATAAGGGACTTGATGGTCAATTACCTCAAAATTTATGAGAAACCTACATTCAACAAGCCAAACTTTGCTTTCAAGTTGTATAGTAATATCGTTGTCCCCAAGTGGGTAGACTTTGACTGACAACCATGTCCAAAGAGAGGGTTGGTGGAAGCATATTTAAGGCTTTCGAAAAAGGTATCAACAATATGAGCATCATCCCCTAGATGATCATCATTCTGGAATTCATCTAACAAAATTTTCTCCATGGTAGTCGTATCCCTTAAGTAATCATCCATACCAACCTCTATTTTATTTCCTCCATTTCCAACTTTTGAAGAACTACTATTGTTGTAGTAATTCATAATTGGTGAGTCTGGCGTAGTCGGAACTGAATAGGTGGTTGATTCAACTATTCTTGGTCTCATTCCTCTTCGATTTTTTCTCTTAATTCAACCTTCTCTTGATTTTACATTTCCGTGGGGTGAAACAGAAGATGGTAGGTAGGTTAGTCATCATCGCTAGAATCCTAATAATTTCAAAAAATATATTTGAACATGATTAATACAAAATCAATGATATCAATTAGTAAGCACGTCAATTCATGATTAATTGGTTTGACATTAAAATAATTACATTATACCAAACAATTATTATTACCATTGTTGTCTCAAGATTGTGGCTAGAAGATTTCATGTTACAACTGGTAGGGTGAAGTGGTTGTCCAATTTCATCTACCAACCATGCCTTGCGGTATGCTACTCCCCAAAGAGCTTCTGACATTTTGGAATTTTTTGAATATTTTGTGCATCTAAACTCGATTATGAATCTGCATGAACCTACAAATTTGTCTACATTAATTTTATTCAACTGATCGACATGGATAAAAAAAATAAATTCAATTAGATAATGAAAACATAAATAAAATCTGAAGAAATTACGTCCGAAGATGGATAGGGAGAACTCCACGATGGACTTTGAGAAATATTATGGAACGAGCTGGATTTTGGAGTATTGTCTATTTGATATAACTATGAGATTCTCTCCCTGCATTTGATCAAGATCAACAATAAATTTTGGTGTACATACCTAATATGAATTTCGGTGCCTTAAAAAGGGACTTATTGTTATCGACGCTAATTTATTGTTAACTGCACCATCACAGTTTTATTGATGGATGCGTCAGTGCTTTTATTTAACAAACACACCAAATATCGGGAAAAAAACGCAACTTTATTTTTTTGAAGTGAAAAAAAATGGTAAATTGAAAAATGTGCGGCGAATGATTTTTGGAAATCTAATTTCATAAAAAAGTTCTTTAAATAGTAAAATCTATTTATTATTTCATTATTTTTGCAAAAATTTTCAGGGAGGGATTTGCACGAGAGACACACCTGGAGCAATAGAGAAAGAGAGCACTGTGGAGTAGCAAAATACTTTCGAACAACAACACTATTCATAGAATCAGCATTTGAAACATCTCATGATTCACACAAGCCATGTAGTATAGTAAAATTGTTAAATTTTACTGTAATTTTTTTTTTTTACAGTTTCTGTTAGATTTAATACATGCATAGTAAAAAATTTAAATTTTAATGTGCATTTTATATTGCGACCCCTTAGACTCCTATGTATATAAATTACGTTTTCTTTTTTGAATCATCCAAGAATTGTTTATTTATTTAATGTAAAGAAGGTTTCCCCCTCAAAGAGGATGATTTCTAAGACATTGATCTACCTGTTCTTCTATTTTGTGAGTTGGTTGCATAACAAACCATGCGTGTCATCATCAGTGGTTGATACAAACTTGATTATGTAAATGATTTTAGAAAGGTTAGTTTATACGATTATGCCTCACCTTATGAAAAAAGGTTGTCGACCTAGTAGACTTAGTATGGTTATAGTATCTACCCAATTTTTATTTCCCATTAACATTCCCAACTATAATAGCAGTGAGCTAATGAGCTAGTATCTATATATTTTGATTTTGATGACTTAATGAGAAAACTGAACTTCATAATTATCATTGTTGATAAATTATTCCTTAAAGTATCTTGTACTTTATTGAGTCACTTCTGAATATCAGTAGTTTGTGATATGTAATGTGGTTTTTGATAGATTTATAATAGGAGATTTGCTTGTTATGAATATGGATATGATTGAGAAGTATTTTCTCGGGACAAGTTTATTTATTATAGTGAATGCAATTCATGAAAATGTTGGTTATCTGTTATGGTAAACATGGGAGTCAACACAATGATATATTTATGTTGTATGTACGTGGGAATGGTAGGTTGCAATTTCTACACTATAGAATGTTTCTTTTGTAAAAGGATGCACATTTATTGCACCAATAATCATATGTAGGGGAGTGTTTTTGTTGGAACAATAGGGGGCTCATATTTTTCCTACATATAATGTTTCATTATATGGTTCAAGTGTAGAAATATGGTGGTATAATTGCAACTTCTCAATAAATTTTAATCTCAATCAAGAGACACAATTCTATTCTACTGTTATGGGGAATTCAATTCATACTTTAGAACAACAATCATAAACATGAAATAAGAAAAAATACACATGCAAAATATTTTCTTAGGGGAAAGAAACTAAGAAAAACCTCTTAATGCTTCCTATATTAATCAAACGAATAAATAATGTATTACAATGGCTATCTTGCTCTGAGCTCAACCTGCAAGTGAATAACCTATATCTCTGCTCAGTTAGAAGGTATGAACAAAACTTAGTGAATTTTTTCCCCTTCTTCAATGCCTATTTCCTTGTGCAAATCTTGAGGAAGTAGGCCCCTATTATTTAGGAATTTTCCTCCAATTGATTTTTAAATTCCCAAAGTTGATCATCTGACTGCATGCAACACTTGTACACTCAAGACTAGTCTACAACTAATGTTACACTACCTTGTAATCTCCACCACATCTAGGGAACTCAAATTCTCTGCATGCACTAGATAATTTTGGATGATTGATCAATTAATTGTATGATCATTGAGTTAGTCTATTGTCCCACTGCACAACTGACCTTCCACTAGTTCTTTCAATAGTTACTAAACTATTTTAGTTGAAGAAAACTTGAAATGACTAACTTTGATTTCTACAAATTAGAAATCACACATGGTTAACTAAAATCCAAGCCCTTTAACTTAAATTTACTGAGATATCTGAGTGAAAAGATCCATGTCACACAATTTAACTACCTCCAAGTTGTCTAATAATGTGGAAATTCAAATTTTCTTAATTTGACCAAGGAAAAGTCAAATTGAGGATTTCTTGCTACACTTCTCAACACTCCTTATTAGAAAGAAAGGGATTATAGACCACCCTATCCTACACCTGTGGAATTCAAACTTCCCTCTTGATAAAGCCTTTATCAAGATTTCAGCATATTGTTCCTCTATCAGAATGTATTGTAGAAACATTATCTTCCTTTTCACATAGTCACGTAAATGATGATACCGAATATATAAATGCTTGGATCAATTGTGAAATATCGAATTCTCAGAGAGCTTAATGAAACTATGACTATCAAATAGATCACAATTGGATTCATCATATAACCAAATATTCCTAGAAGTATCTTTCTCATCTAGATTGCCTCACATGTTACTTGACTTGCAGCCATGTATTTTTCTTTTTCTCAGCTCAACGCCACAGATATTTTATTCCTATTATACCAAGAAACTGATGTGGACCCAACACTCAAAAATCCACCTGATGTATTATTTTGGTCGGGTGGAATTATTTCCCAATCCACATCTGTGAAGCCACATAGCTTCACTCCCTATGTTTGTTTGTACCATAATCCATATTGGGTAGTGCCTACGAGGTACCATGAAGCATGTTTCATTTTCTTTCAATAAAATTTTGTCGAGCTAACCATAGTTTGTCTTATATGGTTGACTGCATAGCACATATCTGATTATGTGTTCACAAGATACATCAGTGAACCCACTAGCTAGTGATAAATGGTACCATCAACCTCTTCACCCTAACTTGCATCCTCCTTCCCCTAGTTGGTCACTAGAGGTATCTCTATGGGTTTAAAACTCTCCATAAGAAATCTATTAGGTATCTCATTAGCATAATTACCTTGAGACACAAATAATTACCCATCACCCTGCCATACTTCCAACCCAAGGAACCAGTACATGTGATGTGTGTCCTTCATCTCAAATTCCCTTGAAAGGTACTCCTTGCAAGAGATGATGAGCTCAGTATCACTTGTTAATATTAAATCATAAACATATAAGAAAATTATAATAAATTTACCTTCTACCAAAATATGATATATTTTTGCATCCGCTTCACTTTTGGTGAAGCCCAAACCAATGAGATAATTGTTGATCTTGATGTACCAAGCTCGAGGTGCCTATTTGAGACCATATAATGCTCTCTTGAGTCTGCACACATGTGAATCCTCATCAAATGTCTCAAACGATTTGGTTTCTCTAATTACACCTCCTCCTCAATAACACAATTGAGATATCTTTTTTTTACATCTTTCTCGCGGATCTTCCACTCCATATGCACGTTTAGTGCACAAATTTATCTAATGGATTAATACCTTTCTACAAGAGCAAAGGTTTCCTCATATTAAATTACGTTAACTTGAAAGAATCCTTTATCCAAAGATATAGCCTTATACTTATCTATGCTTCTGTTTGTTGCATTCTTAACCTTGAAGATCCATCTCGAACCCATAATTGATTTATATTTTGGTCTGGGGACCACTTCCCAAACACTGTTATTCACAATGGATTCATATTCTTCCAGCATCACATCAACCCAAATAGGTTTCTCAAATTATTCCTAAAAGCATTATCGATTTGTCTCCACAAGCTCATTCATTAGAGACATGTAGCTAGAGCACCTCTCATGTGACCTCCTTTATCTACACAAATTCAGAGCTCCCACATTCTCCCTCACATCCTGCATAATACTATCTGCTTCCCTGGTTATTTTTATGCCTCCTCTGGATGGTTCTACTTTAGTGGATGTCTCCACTCTCTACTCCTCTATTTGTGGCTTCTCCACAACTTCATGAGGCTCCTGATTTGGAGCTAAAATCTCCTCTTCTAGTGGGATCTAAAGCTCCTTCTCAAGAGAGCACTTCATTACTTTCTCCTCGTCAAACTTTACTTCCCTTCGTAGAACTATCATTTTGAGGGAAGGTAAGTACACATGGTAATTGTGTGGAGTTTCGGTGTAGCCAACGAAAACTCCCAATTTTTTTGTTGGCTTAATCTTCTTCCCTGAATTTTTTGAGACATGGAAGTATATAGTGGCTCCAAAAATCCTAAAGATAGACACATCTAGCTTTCTCTCTTAGAAAGTATCCTCCAGGGAAATCATACGAATAATCCAATGAGGACTCTCGCTATACAATTATATTTTTTTTTAAATTCCTCTTCCCACAAATGTAATGCCAGGCATTGGTCATGTAACATAGCTCTAGCTCTAGAAGCTCTAACAATGCTTTAGTTCTTTCTCTAAACTACGTCATTCTACTATGTGTTGTGGGGTTTTATCAACTCTCTTTACATGTCATATTTCACAGATAAATTCTTGGAGGCATTCTAAACATACTCACCTCCATTATCACTCATGAGAGCCTCACCTTCTTTTCGGTCTCTTTCTCAAATAGTGCCTTGAATTCTAAATACTTGGATAATGTCTCATCCTTCTTCCACATGAAGAAGATCCAACACTTCCTTGATAAATAATCAATAAAAATAACAAAACATTTATGTCTGGTAGTAGGGTTGTAGACTAAGCTCCACAAACATCATAGTGGACTCTTTCCAAGATTTCATGTGCTTTGTTGTCTAGATCATGGAATGTGGATTTTACATAGTTCCCCAAGGTACAACCTTTGCAAACATCTTGGTACTCAAGTTCTACTTTCGAGATGCCAATGAGTATTTTTTACATAATATTTAAGGCGCCATGATGAAAATGGCACAATCTCCTATGCCAAAGCACAGTGACATCATGGATTTTCAATTTTTCCACCTTACTACTTAATGTAGCACAATATTCCACATGAATTTTATACAGGTTCTTCACACGAACGAAGATCTTCTTCACCTATCTAATGGCTATGTGTCTCAGAAATTATTTCCCTTTGATAAAGATCACATCATAACCACAGCCTTCCAAAGCTTCTACAAAGATGAGATCCTTCTTTAGGACTAGAAAAAACATGAAATATTTGAGGAAAAGAGGGGATCTCAACTCCCACTTAAAGGTTACTATGCCAATCTCAGTAGCATTGTAACTTCTATCATCCATAAGCTCAATATGGATCTGGATATCTTTCTCCTCTAAGTCACAAAATAAATCTCTACACCCTGTCATGTATAACGAGGAACATGAGTCCAAGAACCACACGCTCCCTATGATTGTGTTGGTCATGTATGCGATAAGGGTCAACTCAAGCTTGAATTGTAAAGCTAAGGCTTCACATTTTTTTACTCCTAAGTTCTTCTTGCTCAACTTTTTTTGTGGACACTTTGTAGCATAATTCCTAGATTCATGACAATTGAAGCATTTTATTTTGGATTATGGTTTGGTTTGATACTTCTTTCCCTTGTCATTCTTTCCCTTTCCAGAGCCTATGCATAGACTGAAGGATTTATTTGTTCTTTGGCCTATGATGGACGAAAACCTCTTTCACTTTTGTAAAATTCATATTTGTTACTTCATAAATTTATTTTCAAGAAAAAATTTCCATGTGTGCACTATAAACCCTAGAAAATGATCATAAAACTAAGGAAATAATGCCATTGGTATAAGTTGACTGAAACTTGGAGAATTTACCTCCTTTGTTGTACTTTTTCCTCTCATTTCCATGGTGTTTTTTTTTTATGATAGAAATCCTAGCTTGATGGGAAGGAAGGAAAGGGTGCAATTTAGAAAAATAGAGGAAAATGGGGCAACAAGTTTAGGGAGGGAAATAGAGGGGATAGAAGTTAGGGAAGAATATGAAAAAATTATGGGAGATAGGGGAGTATTTTAGGGACACATTTCAAGTGGAATTCCTTGAAATAGATAAGGGAAAGATGAGAAAAAGGATAAAATAGAGTCTTAACCCATAGTCTCTGGAAAAACACAGTGTGGGCTATGGTTTTAGGAAAAAATTAAAGAAATGAGGGATATTAATTTGGGAAATGGTTTTTGGAGGTTTATGAGGTGTGTAGGAAGGTTATAGGGTAGAAAACTAGGATTTTTCTCACTGAAACAACCCAAACACCAAAAAAAGGAAAAAACACAGTGAAAACCCTAAGAGAGGTATTTCATCATTTGCTAAAGAAATTGAGTTGAATGAAAGGTGAGGGATTATCACTTACTCACTTGGAATCCTTTGAAACTTGTGAAATGCTGATTTTACTCTTCTTTTTTCTCATTTGGCTTTATTTTCTAATTTTCTAACTCCCATGATGATGAAAATGGTGATGAGATGACTCCTGTGTAGCTTTTGATGACATGAAAAAATGATGACACCTAAAATGTAGTCCTATAACATGATCTAGATGATGATATATTAATTGATTCATGACCATAAATACTTAAATGAATACTTGACCAAGATGATTGATGATGACCATGAGTAAATAGAAGGAGCAACGCTAACCTAGACAAACAACCAATGATCAAATTTTATTTGAAAATTTGACCTAGGACCCTATCAACTAACCTTGAAGGAGTAAATTTGATCACTGGTGACTGATAGACACTAACAGGATCAAAGAATTTTTTTCTTCTTTGAATTAAAAAATCACGTTATTGTCTTTTCGTCACTCTGTTTTAGTTCACTCTTTTCACACATAGAATGCTCTTTCCAAGTTGACAGATTTCAATTTCGAGGAATTTTATTGAATTCCATTCATATTTAGTAACTCTAGACTATAATTACCATCTAAAAATAATTCTTTCAAGTTGGAGACTTTGTCTGCATCCATGATTGATGTCATTCATGTAGGAATACATTTTATTTGGATGAGAATTCTGGACTAGGTTTTCCTCCCCTCTCCTGGAAAGGTCAATGATAAAATATATGTCCTCCTCAGAGGGCCTATATCATGTGTTATGACTGACACGAAAACATTGTTGCTGTACATCCCATCAATGGATCAGTGGATCCAACAACCTATAATGTATCTTCAGGGATGTATACTCCTCATAGTACTTAAGGAGGATTATATTCCTCAACATAATTATGTTTGCTACACTAATAGGGTGAGGGTATAAATCAGCTCTCTCCCTCTCTCATGCCTCTCATGGTTACATCAAATCATTTCATTTTGTCATTTTCTCCCGATCATTTTGTTTCTCCCTTTGTAGACATCTTTGCTACATGATTTCCATATAAAATACATCAGAATCATACATAAAACATATTTTTTTTTATTATATGAAAAAGTATTCATAAATATGGACACATAATTTTCGATTAAAAATAGTATCATCCCTAAAGCACCCAAAAAATAGTAATGCACTAGTGCGAGTGCGCTATCAAACAATAAAGCATATGCAATGGTGCGTAGATACATATGACACATTGATTTTTATTCACATACATACATTTTAAATGTGGTGTGTCAATATGACCCTAGTCATCGAAGCATACGAACAACCTTTTTTCACTGAAATGGAATGTTCAGGTTATCGAATGCACTAAGCTATATTTTTTTAATATTATGTTTGTGATGCATTTTGTAAATATAAATGCACAGATAGTAACTTAAAAATGTGGGTACCCATGTACAATTTATAGCTTTTTCTTATGCATTTTAGTTTACCAAACACACTGACAACACCGTGATATGCTAGGTTCATGCACTAGACTACAGTGCACCTTGTAACAAGGTGCACAACTACTTGTGTGAGTTGAACTTGTCGAATGCACCGCAAAGAAAAAAAAAAAGAGTGGGATTTTTGGACCAAATTTACAATTTTAATCTACTAAAAAATTAAATTAGAAAGAAACATATACATTACCTAGACATTTTCTCCTTGGGGAGGCATAATTGACATGTAAATGAGAAAAACGAATTTCACCGATGTTTGAGAAAATTCAAAATCCACGCACTAAGCATGGGACAAAAGGATGGTGAGAAAAAGAAGCACCAATGGTAGCCTGGTTATTGAGTGAGGAAAGAGTGGAATTGATGCTTTAGAGCTCTACAACATTGTAAATGGTAAAAACTAAATTTACGGTCGATAGGATTTTTTATTTAATCCAGTTATCAGTGCGTTATTGTAAACACATCAGTGCATACTATTTACTAGAGTACATTATTTTTTTAAATTAAAAACACTATAGAGGTGCTCCTATTAAGTATGAACCAAGGAATTTTAATACATGAACAACATTGGTACTTCATCAAAATATAATATTGATATGGTGAAAATATTTTAGGACCGACATTTTTTTTAAATTTAACCTTTTTCTAGTGCTATTGAGTAGTGTAAGCACTGGTGCACCACATATAGGTGGTGCACCATGTTTTTATTTGTATAAAATAATTATTTGATGGCACATCACTCTCTATTAAGCACTTGAATTTTGGTTCAATTAATTGCACGGGTGCATATAATCTAATAAGTGCACCACTATTTTTATTTTAAAAACTCCACAACATTGTGTTATATTATGTATGCATTGGGGTGCTAGTGTACTAGTTTAGCATTAGGTTTTCATGAGAGTGTAGCAACAGACTGGATAAAATGAATATTATGACCGACATTTTTTTAAATTTAACCATTTTCCTGTGATATCGAGTAGTATATGCACCAGTACGCTTTTGTACTTAGCACCCTGTTATTTTTTAATTAAAAAAAAAAAAAATCTGCCACGGTGCACCATGTGAAATTAGACATCGATGGATATATGTATCGTAAAGCATTGGTGCATTTGTGTATTATAGATGCATCATTAAAAAACATCTTCTCAAACATCCACCCACCCAAATATGTTAGTAACCTTTGCTAAAAACAGATTTTTCGGCTATTTTTAGAGGGTCTTCTAAAAAAGCCTCTAGTAGAGGGAATTTTATTTTTAGTGAGAGGTTCTTAAGAAAGAATAAAAAAAAATGATTCATACGAAAATATGCTAAAATAAGAAGAAGAAGAATGGTGGCAACTCAAATCATGTAATCTTTAGCTTCAAGAAAGGAAAAAAAGTTCTAAATTCTTTCATAATCAGGAAAGAAAGAAAATTTATAAAAATAAAATTACAGAAATTATAGCTAGAGGGTAAAATTGATGAATTTTTGAAAATCTAGGTTGAAGTGATCCAACACTATAGTGAGATTTATAGCACTACATACCTTGAAAAAGAAGAATTAGAGTTCTACATTGTACAACATATCTCAAAATTGGCATCCTAGGAGGATAATATCTCTGTATTAAAATAGGTCACATAGAAAGAGATAGAAAAACATAGTCTTTTAATTCAACCCTTACAAATCTCCAATCCGTGATGGATTCTCACTTCATTTTTATTAGCATGACTAGGAAGTTATAAAACTTGAATTATTTTAAATAATGAATTTTTCCTTTAAGCACAATTACATTGGAGGGAACACCAAATTTTCATTTTAGTCTTTAGTCCCTAAGGAATTAAATCTCTCATGTTTTTCCTAGTTTTAGCCTCTTTCTCTTTTTAATGTTTCATACAAATTTATTTTCAATATTTTGACAACAAGGCTAAAGATTCTTCTTCCAAAAAGCTTCTACGAAAATCAAGGATGCTTTTTTCATCAAAAGAAAATATTTCACAACATCATTTTGGTTCATAAATCTATACATTCCATCCAAGAAAGAAGGGTAAAGGAATGGAGATAAATTTGGACATAGAAAATTCCTCTAACTAATTCCAACATGGATTTATTCTCAAGGTAATGCCAAATTTTGGATTTTATAGCAAATTTGTACTCTAGGTATCTCTATATGTTTTAGCCCCTTGGATGTCACCCTTGGTAAATGAGAGATATGCAAGACTCTTCAAATACTCAACATATATATTTCATGGCTTCTCCCTCTCTCCCTTCCTTTATATTTTGATGGCAGGATCTCACAATAGGCATCTACATTTTGAGAGGCAAGGTGAAAATCTCCCTAGCATTTGGTATATAAGAGGAATTAAGAACATCAACCATTCTCAAGTTTATATGACAATGTTATTTTTGGAGGTTATTCTACTATTATTTCTAGGAAATTTATGACATTTATTGATCACTTTCTTGATGCCTCCAGTGGTCTAATAGAATTTTGGAAGTCATAGATCTATTCTTGGAATAATAATTTTAAAAATAAAAAGAAAAAAAAAATTATCAGGATTTCACTCAGTCAAATCCTAGAAATAATTCAAATATATTTTCATTCCTATATATTTGAAAACCATTCCTCTCAATCCAAGATTTTTATCATGAATAAATTCAAGACAAATGCTTCTCAGTTGCGTGTTTATTGGCTCAATATAGTAGGTCTTCTAGTTTTCATAAATGTTTTTCTTTCATCCTACCCTCTCTACCATTTATTTGCTTTTTCTAGTTAACATGGTATCCTATCAAGAATGACAGAGGAAATTCAAAATTTTATAGAGGAAGGAGGTAAATCCAACATAAATAAATTCAATTTATTGAAATGGGCCATGGTTCAGTAGCCCAAATCTCTCAATGGAATTGGAATTAGGTACCCACTAATTATGAAAAAATCCAATAGATAAAAGTTGTTCTAGAGGATTTTATATCCAAATGAAGAATGATGGAAGGCAGTCCTTCATTCAAAATATATATTTAGGCATTCTCTTTACTTAGACTTTCTTCAACCACATTGAGGATTCTCACATATTTAGAAATTCCTCACAACCTCTGCCTCCCTTAATAATTCAAAACTTTTTGGAATCCTAGTAATTAACTGAGTATCAATTTATGGTTTGATAGGAAAATTAATAAATAACCCCTTGAGAGGGATAGTGAACTATAACCACTCAAGAAGTTTTTTGCATCAAATGGAAAATTCACCTTCGATAATATATCAAGTTGCGACTATGAAGGTGACTAGGAGCACTGGAATTTAGAATTCATTCTCCATAACCTAAAGCATATAATCCCAAGACTTTGTGTTCATCTCACTTGTTGCACCCCATGTAATTCTGATGAAGCTTATGAGAGAGGTTGTAAATATTTGGTAGATATGGTTCAAAATGGGTATGTTTCCTTTCTTTTTCCTCAAGGTGCTCCCCTTAAATCACATTTTTGGATGAAATTGTGGATTTCTAATAGCCTCCCAAAAGCTAAGTCCTTTTATGGGTTTTTGGTTCACAAGATTTTTTCAAAGGAAAAATATTAAATTAAGTGAATTATTTAAGGATCTTCACAATGCGAGTTATGTACAGAAAGGAAACATTCAATTCACCACTTTTTTTGGAGTGCATATTTTTTATGGAGCTATGTATTTCAATATTAGACACCCCCCCACCCCATTTTGAAAAGACTCATATGGTTTAGATCATATATTGATCTTTTTTCATACTAGACATTTCATTACTTAGATATCTTCTTTCTAAAGGTGCTTTTAAATAAAATTTGGGAAGCTTTGCCAAAATTTATATATTGGAGAGATTTTCTTACTAGAAGTAATTTTGCTTTAAATAAATCTCTAATGATTGTTCAATTAGTATGTTATATTTCCTTAAACGTCACATGTAACTATTTTTCAATTTTCAAGTGTGAAACGAGACATACAAACAATTGTTGCACTAGAGACTTAAATTGAAAATACATTAATTTTTCTATGTAACAATGCTTGGTTGATTTTCCATGTAAATGAATATATATATATATATTATTATATATATATATATATATATATATATTATATATATATATATATGTATATATATATATATATATATATATATATATATATATATATATATATATATATATATATATATATATATATATATGGGACACATTCCAAGCTGAATGGTTGGTAGATATTATAGTGGGGATCACTTAAACTTCATTTATAGATACAGAAATTGGAAAAGGAAAAGAGGTATTAATTGGAATATATTTATGAGAAATAAATTAAAATAGGAGAAAATAAAGTTGATGGGACAATTTTTCTTACTAAATAAATTAGAGGAAAAATTAACGAAAATGAAGAAAATAGAGGCATCAATGGGAGAAGGACTTCAGAGAATTAGTTTCTATATTTTTTCAATATAGTTTTGTCTCTCTCATTTCATTCTCTCATTCTCTCATACTCTTTCACTCTTAGAGAATTCTTGGATCATGCTTGGAGCACTCTAGTATTCACTTCGATTTGGATAAAGAAGGAAAGGGAAAGCAGGAAAGTAAAAGGGAACATTTGGATCAAGAGTTATTGCTGGATTTTTTTGTAGGTAATAGGTTTCATGTGTGATTTCCTTACAAATTTCTAGGTGTATGGTATACGCATGTGATTTTCTAGTTATGTGTTGTCATTGGCATGGATATTTACCTTGAGTGATAGTCGTTTTTGCCTTGCCTTGTCATTTCCTCGATAGACATGGTGTTCTGGGTTTTTCCACTATTATTTTTTTATTGGTTCTCAAGTTCCCTATGGTTGTGGGTTGGAATAAATGCTCTATAAGCCCTAGAACAACTTGGGTCGAGTTATTAGTCCCGGAGCCTAGGTTGAGACAAATGCTATGGAGACCTTATTGAGTTAAGTAACCAGTCCCTAGAGTCAAGTTGGAAAAATGCTTTGGATCCCTAGAAGGGTGTGGGTTAAGTTATTAGTTCCTGGAGCCTTGGGAAGCTTGGGTAGATATCGATCTTTTTGTTCTTAGTAATGTCTGACTGTAGAGGTGGAATCATTGGGGTTTAGGGTCGAGGTGGTCTGGCCTTTATAAGCCCTGGTTGTTTTTGTCTTGGTTTAATCCATGAGATCCCATATTCATGCTTGAAATATGATGTGAGGGTGATTGGATGAAAGAGAGATTTGGCTTATTCCAATATATGGTTAGGTGGTACATGGATGTCCCTGACTTGATTGGCATTTTGATATGTTAATAAGAGTTATTTTTATATTGTGAGTTTTGAATTCTTGTAGTGACTATGTTGGTGATATTATGGCTAACTTGCCATGGTTTCTATTCCAGTTAATTTTTAGTGATATGTTGGTTACATGATGTATGTTACCTATATCTCCTCTCATAATTTTATTATTTATTGAATGGTTGATAAATGTGTGGACTAATAAGGTTATTGCGACTAGCTAGAGAGAGTTTAGATCCATATTGGTGATTCTCATATGAAGACTTAATGTATTATTAGATATGCATCCATGACCTGTAGCTTACATGTTTTCCTAATGTTTAATGAAATGTATGTTATGAATTATGCATCTTTGAGTCAAGTCATTTCTTTAGTTATGATTGACTAGCATTGTTTGTACCTTTGATTGGATTCTAGAAAGTTTCAAGCAATTATGGGTAGTGGTTTGGAGGTTAGGTGAAAAGGTGGTGCAAATCATGAGACTACATTCTTAGAACTAAAGATTTTATGCCATAACTGCATGGAGGAAAGCTTGTGATTGCAGTTATAGCCTAAAAATTGCATGGAAGCAGTGTCAAAGGTGCAATTGTGGGTCTAGGTTAGCAAAACAAGGTTCTAGCTAAGGGATTGATCACCTAGGGTGTTTCTTTAGCTGCTGGGTGATTTGTGGTCCCTGTAGATGTTATAAAATTATATATTACAGAGCAATGGAACACATAAAATATGTATAAGCACAAACACAGAAAATATATAAAACAAGAGAGACACATATATATGTGGTTCACCCAGGTTCGACTACGTCCAAAAAAATAGCCAGTCTTTCCTTTGTATTATCCAGTAAAATGAAGAGACACAACATACAATAGATCTCTTGTAATATCCTCTACTCTCTAACATAGTCCCCCTTTTTAATTTTCACTCAGAGTATACATGAAATACACAGCCACAATACAATACCCTCATACTACAGAGGGGTTTCCTTCTAGGGAAAAAAACCCTAAATTAAACACAACTTCTATCGTCATATCATCTTCCTAATGAACAGCCCAAATTCACTACAAAATTATAATATTTTACAAGGCCCCCCTGGACTCCCTTGGCAATGATCAAATGATGAGTAGTGTTGTCGCCCCTTTAAGAACAAGGGTCCAACACGGTGATACATCTAAATAAGGAAGATAATTAGGCTTCGCACCCAATAGTAAGATGTTATTTTTTTCTCATTTTGTAAGACCCATGTCCTTAATTGGGACTTAGAGGTCAATTCATGTCATAGTGATACTAATCTCATGTTTACCTTGACGAGCTGGTGAATTTGGGTAAATGTGGCAGGGATGGTTATAGGGTGGTATCAGATTGGGTTTCCATTCTCTTTGGGTGATATATGATACCATAGGGTTCTACGAGAGCTTACAGGTTAAAAGAATTAGACTGGATGGACTAAATGTATGTGGTTATGCATGCATAGTAGGTCATAGATGCATCATGTTGGTAATTATGAAGTTTTTTCATTGTGATGTTGCTGGTATGTTATGATGTTGATATGTTGGCTAAGATGGAGTAGGAGATATAGATTATCAGAGCAAGGTTGCATAATTAGACCTTGGGGTAAGATAATATCCTCATATATATTTTTGTGGTTGGCATGTAGGTATGTTGGTTAATGGTTTTTATATGCAGTATATACATGCCTATCATTTTATAAGTATTCTGGTTACATGCATGAAATATGTTAATTAATCAATGTGGTCATATGCACGTGCACCAGTTAGTCATGCATGGTAGCTAACATATTCTTATATGAACTGTGGTAATACACATGATGGTTATGGTTATTGTAGTGAACATCTTGATGGTATATGTCTCATGTTAATCTTGATTGGTATGTGCTGACGACTATGGTTATGATATTCAATTGTGAGTTGATATACTTATGATATTCTATCATACTAATGTTAGAAAATTAAATATTACAGAGAAATGAAACACATAAAATATTCGGAAAACAAAAGCATACAATACACATAAAACCAGAGAGACACAGATATACATGGTTCATCTAGTTTGGGCTACATCCACCTCAAACAACCAGTCCTTCCTTTCTATTATCCAGCAAAATGAAGAGACACAACCTACAGTAGATCCATTGTAATATCCTCTGTTCTCTCTCACAGTCTCCCACTCTATTTCTCACTCTGAGAATACACATACCATACACAACCATAATACAATGCCCTCATACAAGTGAGGAGGTTCCTTCTAGGGAAACAAAACCCTAAACTAAACATAACTTCTACCATCAAATCATCTGCCTAATGAATGGCCTAGATTGACTAGAAATTAATAAACTTTTACAAGGCAATTTTACATCTGTTTTTAGCTTAGGGGGCGCTACCCCCAAAACCCTCCGCCAGGGGGGAGGCTCCATGAAGTCGCAGCCTCCCCCCTTGGACCCCCCAGGCAGCATTTAATTACGGGTGGAGTTGCCGCCCCCATTAAGGTACAGGGGTCCAACGCTATGATACAAAATAAACAAGATAATCAGGCGCCACACCCAACAATATCCCACTTGGAGATTGATTGTAGCAACTCCACCGCTGATTCATTTGCTGGAAAATGACTCCTCTTTGGACCTAACTGTTTCTCATCTTCATCGTCATCCTTGAATACCAATTGAAACTGAGAATATTCTCAGTTTCTCCCTAGTTACAACTTTTGTTAGCATATCTGCAGGATTCTGGCTAGTGTGTATCTTTTCCAGCTTCAATTGTCCATCTTCCAATACTGACCGTATGAAATGGCACTTGAGTTGTATGTGTTTAGTCCTAGAATGAAATGTTGAGTTCTTTGCAAGATGAATGGAACTTTGTCTATCATTGTATAACATTCCCATATCATGCTTTTTACCCAATTAATCCATAAACCTTTGTAACCAAATCATTTCTTGAATAGCCTTTGTAGCAGCAAGATACTCTACTTCTGTTGTTGAAAGTGCAACAGCACTCTAGATTTTTGAAATCCAACTGACAGTTGTTCCACCTATAGTAACTACATATCCTGTAGTGCTCCTCTTGTTATCTCTATCACCTGCCATATCTACATCAACATATCCCTGTAGAGCAATGTTTGAACCACCAAAGCATAATGCTTGATTTGTGGTACCTCTCAAATATCTGAGAATCCATTTTACTACCATCCAATGTTCTTTTCTTAGATTGTTCATGTACCTGCTTACAACTCCCACTGCATGTGCAATATTAGGCCTTGTGCAAACCATTGCATAAACTAAGCTTCCAACTGCTGATGCATATGGAACTTTAGACATATATTCCATTTATTCGTGGGTCTTGGGGCACATCTCCTTACTAAGTTTGAAATGGCTAGCAAAAGGTGTACTAATTGGTTTTGCATTATGCATATTAAATATTTTCAACACCTTTTTTATGTACTCATTTTGAGATAATGTTAATTTGTGATTTTTCCTGTCTCTAGTTATTCTCATACCAAGGATTTGTTTTGCAGCTCCCAAATCCTTCATTGCAAATGAATTTTCCAATTTTATTTTGAGCACATTTATTTCCTGCATGTTAGAACCTGCAAAAAGCATGTCATCTACATACAATAACAATATAATATAGCTTCCATAATTTTTCCTTTTCAGATAAACACAATGATCAGAGTGACATCTAGTATAACCTTGTTCAGACATAAACTTGTTAAATTTTAGATACCGCTGCCTTGGAGCCTGTTTTAAGCCATACAAGCTCTTCTTTAACCTGCACACTAATTTTTCTTTCCCTTTGACCTCATATCCTTCTAGTTGCTCCATATAGATCTCTTCCTCTAAATCTCCATGGAGAAATGTTGTCTTTACATATAACTGTTCAATATGTAAATCTTCCGCTGCTACAAGACTTAAAATAGTTCTGATTGAAGTCATCTTAACAAAAAGAGAAAATATTTCATCAAAATCAATACCTTTCTTCTGTGCAAACCCCTTCACCACAAGTCTAGCTTTGTACCTCTGTTTTCCCCCATCTTCTTCCTTGACTTGTAAACCATTTATGCTACAAATATGATTTACCTGAAACTTTGACTAAGTCTGCGTCGATTCTGCATTAAGAAAGTCATCTTCTTCCATGGCTAGCTCCCACTTCTTCCTAGTTTCAAACTTCATTGCTTCTTCATAACATTTGGGTTCAGCAGAATCAGTCAACAATAAATAATATAATGAAGGAGAGTATCGTTCAGGAGGTCTACTTACCCTGGTAGATATTCTGACACCACTTTCAGGTGTTTGAAATTGTTAATATTCTTATTGTGGTGGTTATTTGTTGTATCTCATGATTTTGAACACAGTTGCCATTTACGTGATCTCATCAAGAACTGTGTATTCTTTGTTTTATTTTTCTTGTTTCTTTTCCTGCAACTGATTCTTATACAAGACCTTTTCATTGAATATTACATCTTTGCTCCTAATGATTTTGTGATTTTCATAATCATATAAGCAATAACCAAAATCATTAACACCATATCCAATAAAGGTACATTTCTTTGATTTTGCCTCAAGCTTGGTTCTATTTTCTTTATTAATATGGACAAAGGCCTCACAACCAAAAGGCTTTAAAAAAGAGTAGTTTATCTTTTTACCTATCAATGCTTCCTCTAGAATATCACCTTCCAAGGAACTTGAAGGCCCTCTGTTTATTAGATAAACAGTAGTATCTACAACATATGCCCAAAATTGTAAAGGAAAACCTACATGCAATCTCATGCACCTTGCATGCTCCATGATTGTTTTGTTCATCCTTTCTGACACCATTTTCTTGCGGTGTTCTTGGAACTATCTTCTCTCTGCGAATTCCATCCTCTGAACAGTACCTATCAAACTCTTTGCTGCAATATTCACCTCCATTGTCTGATCTGAGACACTTCAACTTTCTTCCTATCTCAATCTCAACCAAAGCTTTCCATTTCTTAAAAGTATCAAATACATCAGATTTATTCTGAATACAATAAATCCAAGTTTTTCTAGTTGCATCATCAATAAAAGTAACATAATAATGAGAGCCACCAAGAGATGATACCTGAGCAGGTCCCCATACATCTGTATGCACAAGCTCTAATTTTTCGCTCTTCTTTTCTTTCCCAACTCTGAGAAATCTGACTCTCTTCTATTTTCTATAAATGCAATTCTCATAGAAATCAAAATCAACATTCTTCAAACCTGGAAAAAAAATTCTTGAGTGAAGAATCTTCATCCCTTTCTCACTCACGTGTCTGAGCCTATGATGCCATAATGCTGCATTTTCTCCTTTGGAACTTAAAGCATTAACAGAGTTATAAATACCATTTCATAAATACAATGTACCAACCTTTTCGCCTTTTTCTATTACCAGGGCTCCTTTGGTGACCTTCCAAGTTTTATCCGTGAAAGTTGTCACACACCCTTCACCACATAACTGCCCTATTGAAATCAGATTTTTCTTTAGATCTGGAACATCCCTTACCTCCTTTAGTAGCCATTGGTTTCCATTCTATTGTTTTACAAGAACTTTACCCATTCCAACAATTTTACAGGGTTTATCATCACCCAAACGAACTTGTCCAAAATCTCCTTGAACATAGTCATGAAAATATTTCTTATCAGGTGTGGCATGGAATGAAGCCCCTGAATCTACAACTCGAGAATTAGTAACATTTTCAAAAGAAATAATTAAAGCATCTTGTAACACATCACCTATCACATTTGCTTCATGATTGTTTTCTTGTTGTGTGTCTCCTTCTTTTCCCTTCTAAGATCTACAACCTTTCTTTAGGTGTCCTTTCTTTCCGCATTTCTAGCACACTATCCCCGATCTAGACTTGGATCTGCCTTTCCTTGATTTACTGCAATATCCTAAGCTCTTTCCTCTTTCCATTCTTCTTCCACTAGACTCTGCACTCAAAGAATTACCCGATGTCTCACTGGAGCTTTTCCATCGCATTTCCTCGCTAAGGATAGCACTGACAACATCATCAAACTTTAAGGTACTAGATCTAGAGATAGAGTTACTAATGGCCATAACTAAACCATTCCATCTTTCTGGAAATGAGCACAGAAATAACAGAGCTCCAACTTTATCATCAAATTTTACCCCTATAGAACTTAACTAATTGGTAACTGTATTAAAATCATTTAAATGGTCTGCAAAAGATCCACCTTTCGACATATTCATATAAAATTAAACATTTCATAAGAAATACCTTGTTTGAGGCTGAGTTATTTTCACATAGTTTCGCCAACGCCTTCATTAAACCCTATGTTGTTATTTCCTTCGAAATATTGAAGGCTATCGATGTCGCGAGGCACAACCGTACTGTTTCAAGTGCCTTTCTATCAAGAATCTCCCATTCTACACCTGTCATAGTTGTCATCTTCTTTGTTTTTCCGCTCAATGGTAGGTACTGATCTTTGTGATACAGATAATCTTCCATCTGCATCTTCCACAGTGGGAAGTTTTGGCTGTTAAATTTCTCGACCCTAAATTTACCATCTTCTACCATTGCTCCCACTTGAACCAGGAAACCCTTCTTTCCTGCGAGTTGATTGGCCAAATAGACCTTCGGCTCTGATACCAGTTGTTAGAAAATCAAATATTACAGAGCAATGAAACACATAAAATATGGGGAAATTACAAGCACACAAAACACATAAAACCAGAGAGACACATATATACGTGGTTCAACAAGTTTGGGCTACATCCACCCAAACAGTCAGTCCTTCCTTTCTATTATACAACAAAATGAAGAGACACAACCTATAGCAGATCCGATGTAATATTCTATGTTCTCTCTCACAGTCTCCCACTCTATTTCTCACTCTCAGAATACACATACCATACACAGCCGCAATACAATACCCTCATACAAGAGAGGGGGTGCCTTCTAGGGCAAAAAAACTCTAAAATAAACATTACTTCTACTGTCAGATCATCTTCCTAATGAATGGCCCAGATTGACTAGAAATTACTATACTTTTACAATGCAATTTTACATCTGTTTTTAGCTTCGGCAGCTCTTCCCCCGAAACCCCCCATTAGGGGGGGCTCCATGAAGTCGCAACCACCCCCCCTGGACCCCCCAGGTAGCGTTTAATTACAGGAGACTTTGCCACTCCCATTAACATACAGGGGTCCAATGCTATGATACAAAATAAACAAGATAATCAGGCTCCACACCCAACAACTAATTTAAAATGACTTGTGCATATGTGATAGCCTCCCATGAGATACACTCAAGTATGATTTCATTATGTATCCTATTTGGTTTAGCTAACATGGTATTTTTCTACGAGATGAAATATCAGGGATGAAGATAAGAGTAGTGGACTATGATTCAAATGATTCACTTTACAGTCCTCACTTTAAATCCACATAATGGAAAAGTGACATGATTAATGGTATGTTTTCAAGTACAAAATGCATGATCTGAAAATCAATATTTGGCAAGTGGGGTTAAACTTATTAGAGATTTGGAGATCCCATTTCCATAGTTAGACATTGGAGATCAATCCATTAGAGTAGCTGGGTGAAAATGTGAAGTTGGGTTACACTTTTTGCCCTTTTTTGAGAAAAAAAATTCATTTTTTTCGATTATTCAACTTTCTACAAACTATAACAATTTTTCTGTTTAAAATTTCATTTTGTGATAAAAATAAAAGTTGTCAAAAATTTTGTTAGCTTTCTATTAATTATTTTTTGGTATTTTTTTATGCACATTTGATATGTCAACTTACCGTTTCTTTGAGTGTGTGTTTTTTAACAATCAAAGGATTCATAAGAAGTCATGTTAATATGCAATGTTGTATTCTTTGAAAATTTGTGTTTTTGAGAAAACAAAATGTGTTACAACAATCTAGATAGAGTCTACTTTGGTTTCATCATATTTACAAAGCCATTGGATGCATATCATAATTACTAGAATTTTTTGAACTGGTCCAATATGAAAAAACTGCATACTTTGAGTATGTTTTGCGATGCAAGAAATTTCTTAACATATAAGTTATAAACTATAAATCTAAAAGCTACGCATTAGAGACGACGGACCAATGTAATGCTCCATAATTTTTTCAATTTTTTTTACAATGTATTTTGGGAGATACAGACTTTTGATTTCACTGAATCAAAAAGACCCCCAGAAATTGTTTGCACCCATTTTATTACAAAATTAATTAAAATTAGTAAATATTTATGAAATTCCATAAAAGTTATATTTCCTGAAAGTAGATTCAATTCTAAAAATGCTTGTCTTGGATCCAACAGTTAATTAAAAATGTTTCATGGAGTTTAATCAGTCCAAAGTTGCAGAAACATATTCAAAGCTCGGATCTACGCAATTGGTGACGCGTTAGTTCAGCCAAACTTTTCTACAAAGTTCGGCCGAACTAGTTTTTGCGTAAATAGGTCGTTAAGTCTCATGCCTTAATAGTTTGGCCGAAATTTTTTTCAAAGTTCAGCCGAACTTTTTTTCAAAGTTAGGCCGAACTTCTGCCTACTTTTCAGTTAGCCGAAAAATTTCGCAGAGCCCCTCCAAAAGAACATTTCGCAGAAATATAAATTTCTGCAAAATCATTCATAATTTTCACACATTTCGCACATTTGTTATAATTTTACAAAGTTCTTGGTTTGGGTTTAAATACTTTTCTTGGATATTTGGGTTTAAGGACTTTTCTTGGAAGACATTTATTGGAGGCGGTCTGATTTTGCAAAGAATTGTTTTGGGTTTTAGGAATTTTCTTGGACGTACATTCAAAGAACATTTCTTGGAGGTATGTGATACATTTTTTTGGATGTTTTTTGTTCTTCATTTTTCTTTAAAGTATATATTTGGTCTTAATTTCAAATTTTTAGAGTACGTGTTTTGAGTTGAAGTAAATCTTTTTAGCTTCGTTTCATTTTTATAAGACATTTTTTTCTCAGTTTTTTTAAAGTTAGTGTTTTGGATTGGAGTATGTATTTTTTGCAAAAAATTTAAAATGAGTTTTTTCTAAATTAAATCTTTTGTGATGCTTTTTCTAATTGAATTATTGTCTAAATTTTTGAAGGAAATTTTTTGAACTTCATACTCTATTATCAAGGGAAATCGAAGGAATTGTGTGAGAAAAATTGGTTGAAAAAGAGATCTTGAGGAACATAGAGAAGAGACGAGACAATCTTGCAAAAGAAAGATAGAAGCACTCTCAAATATTGAAGGGGAAAATCAACCTAAACTAGAAATTGAAGTAGGTATGTAAATGTAAATATTATGATCTATTGATATATTTAAAATTTTCCTAGTCTAAAATGTGAAGCTTAATTTTTATTTGATTAACTAATTCAAGAAAAATATTTTGCAATGTAAACAGAGATAAATATTCCTCAAAACATTGAAGATGAGATACAAAATTTTGAAAGAGAAAGTGAAAGATATATTGAACCAATGATTGAAGATGGTGAAAATATTGAAAGAAATTCAAGTGAAGAAATTGAATCACAAGGTATATATATATATATATTGAACATATGCATGTATTATTGAAATTATACATGTATTTATTAATTTAGTTATTTATTGAATATGTAAACTTATTATGTACTATTTATTCGAATATGTACAGATGAAATCAGTGTCGATGATGAGATGTTAGAAAATGTTGACAGTCACACATATGGAGAAAAAAAACCTGGTCATTATATATGATATCGTGTTAACTGCATTTTTGAAACGTATTTCATAAAGGAGCAGGTAACAATTCAAGCTCAAATGTTGAAAGGTCTCCTATCATTAAGGAAACTAAAAGAAGCTATGACACTACTAGGTATTCAAAAATCAACCAAAGATAAAAAAATGAAGGAAAATGTGATACAAAATATAAGTAGTGCTATAAATTCAATTAGGAGATCTAGACAGAAAAATGTTTCAATTGTATGTAGAGGAATACATATGGCAATGGTTTCATCAAGTACTAAAGAGAATCATTTGGTAACATCTATAGTACGAGCATTAGGAATTTCGCGAAAAACCTTTCACAAAAATCAAAAATTTCGGCTGCAAATAGATGTAAATGATGAACTCGCTTTTTGGAGAGTTATTTGTAGGCAACCATACAAAGATAGACTTGGAGAAAATGTTAAAAAAAATAATATATGAATATTGGAAGAAAAATTCACGTGTTTCGCCAACTGCAAAGCATGTGATGCAAAGAAGAATAGCATGAAATCAGTACGAAGAACATGAAAAATATTTCTTGGAAACCACTTAGATAGAGTTATTGAACAAGTTGAAAGAAGAGAATTGTGAAATTCATTTTTCAATCAGTGCTTTTGTTCAACAAAAACCATGGTATGTAAAACCTATCACCATACGCGACACTTGTTGTTGTCGTTATCATGTGGAATTTGAGTTATATTATGACACATTCCTTGAATTCGGTAGAACTTTATGGAAGGATTCACCTCCTCCTTCCACTATCCATGATTTCATATCTCAAATTCTATGTGAAAGAGAAAGCGATGAACTATTTTACAAAAAGAAATGTGTTGGTGGTAAAAAATGCAATGATTGTGGAAATTTGACTAAATTTCAAAACAAATATCATACTGATATAAATGATCAATCATTTTCCAACATGAAAGTGAAATGGAAGAGATATGAATATATCGATACATCGATTCAAGGTGAAAATAGTGTTAAAAGAATTGAATTACTAGAAGAAAAAAAAATTGTGATAGACTTTTTGAGAAAGTTGGAGGCAGAAATTTACAAATACACCAAGCATTCCCATAGAGCTTGATGGCAAGACTTGAAATTCAAAAAATCTCGCGAATTTTTTCCACCAGGGACCATTTTGTTAGTGATTGATTTTGCAGAAAACTACACATTTGTTCCACAAAAAGAAATTCAAAGTGAATACTATCATTCTGACCAAGTCTCCATGCTCATCCATATTATATATAGACACGCTGAACAAAACGTAGATAATATAGAAATCACGAGTGAAAATCGACATATCATTAAAGAATAACACTTTTATATCAGTGACAATCGTACACATGATACATATTTTGTACAACATTGTTTTGGAAAAATTTATGATTCCTTGAAAAATCGTGGAATAATATTTAATGAACATTGGATATGGTTAGACGGATGCGTAGGTAAATTCAAATTTGCACAATAATTATTTTGGTTGTGTTGTCTTCATAAGAAAACCTGCATTAAACATTGTTGGAATTTCTTTGAGACTGGCCATGGAAAAGGAGAACATGACGGTGCATGAGCATGCATAAAACGAGCACTTTGAAGATATCAAATGAACCCCTCTCCAAGCCGACTTGTGAACGCTAAAGAAGTTGTTCAATGGTGCATCGCTGCTCTAAGCCATGAGACTAACCCATCAAGGGAAGTGCAAACGTACATTCAATTTAATTTTTATTGGAAATCTAATTTTAAACATTGTACATTTATCGTGCAATGATTATCTTTGATTGTATTTTGATATCATATTTACAAATTCTTCTTTTAATTTTCCATATAAAGGTTTTTCTGGCATATTGGGATCGAAGACGTAGATAGATCAATTGGAAATGACGTTGAAACAATAAAAGGGACTAGAAAATTGCATTCAATTAAAACAAAGTCGTCCAGAAATGTGTTTGCATTGGATAAAAGAAAATATTCTTGTTTTTGTCATGTTTGCATAGACAACACAACATCCAATGACGTTTGTGAAAACAAAATGTATGTAAACGATTGGAAACATACAGAGCTAAATACAAAGGGAAAAATGTCTGTTGCAATGTTTGAAGAAATGCAATCAAAGGAAACTACAATATCATCCGATGGTGATTGAGTTTATGATCTTGTTAGAGAAGGTAACATTTGAATTGCTTTCTAATGATTTAAAGATCTAAAAATAAAATTAAATATGTATAATTTTTTTAAGTTTGTTTTATTGTGCAAGAGATGTTTTTGCTGTAATTGCACCTATTGACAATGATGAAAATGTGAAGTATTATTTGATGCATTGCACTGAACGAAAAATTAAATTATTAGAAAACTATAATGATCACGGATTTCAATATGAAAGAGGATCTATTATACTGAAAGGTTATTTTTTCAAACAAACTAATCAAAGTGGGCATTTTGTTTACTTTGAAGACTATGAACCTGATTTCATAAGTTGTCAATATAGTCACTTGGTGTGTGCAACACACATAAAGTTGATAGAGGTTCAATCAAAGAAAAAAACGAAAATTAAGAAATGGAAAATGTCAAAATCCGATCATGAACGGATTATTGAAGATGGCATTCCATTGGAATTTTTTTTATTGAATTGCCCAAAAATTTATTCTCTTTGGATTAAATATGTTTTAGAACTTCCAATACTCAACTAAAAATTGAGCAGCTTATGTTATTTGTGCAAGTGTTTGCACATGTACAAATTGTTTTGGTACATGCATGTGCTCTAGTATCAACTGAAAGTAGCTTTTCCATACATGTGCATTGATGAAAAATGTTACATATATATATGTGTGTGTGTGTGTGTGTGTGTGTGTGTGTGTGTTCTAGAATGCAATTAACTGGAATTATTTTTTTTATGTGCATTGATGAAAAAATAGTTGGATTTTCTGGTAAAAAGTATCCACAATGTAAATAAATCATCCGCAATATAATTTTGTATGAAAATTCCTTTCAGACAAGAGACTCGAAGCACTTCTCTGATTTTTGGTGGGCTTTGACCCACATCTCTATTCCTGATTGAAAATCTAGTACAAAATTTGTTTGTCCAATGGTCGGATATGTTCAATGTGCATTGATGAAAAATGTTACTTACATATTGGATATATATACATTCTAGAATGAAATTAATTGTTCAATTAGTTTTACTATGTGTATTGATGAAAAATTATTTAAATGTACTCAATATATATGCTCTAGAATGCAATTTTAACTAAAAGTTGTTTTTCTATGTGGATTGATGAAAAATCGTATTGGATATATACACGAACTTAATGTGCCCAATTTTTCTTGTGAGATTTTCTGGTAAAAAGTATCCGTGCAATGTAAATAAATCATCCACAGTATAGTTTTGTACGAAGATTCCTTTCAGACAAGAGACTCAGAGCACTTCTTCGACTTTTGGTGGGATTTGACCCACATCTCTATTCCTAATTGAAAATCTAGTACAAAATTTGTCTGTCCAATGGTCGGATATGTTCTATGTTCTAGAATGCAATTAACTGAATGTCATCAATTTACCAATTTATAAATCAACAAGGCTACCTATTTGAGTGCATTAATGACATTGACCTGAATTCAACAAACATATACATGTACTTCTTATATTTCCAATCAAAATTAAAGGGATAAATACATATATCTACTTCTTTACTTTTTTTTCAATTAGAGCTCAATTGATATGGTTAGTTGCATTGAAAAGCTATGTTCTTCCTATTGGAAAATTTTTCACTCAAACAAGAGTATGTACAGATCAAAAACAATCTTAAGATGCCAAATTTACTTCAACAATCCAAAACTTGAATTTTAAAAACTTTTTTATTAAATCAAACAATACTTCACAGGGAGTCTTCCATCTAGGCCAAATGTAGATTGAAACCATCCAAAACTTAGATCAAAACATTTAACATTATATCAAAACATTTAAAATTTAACATTACATCAAAATTAAAGGGATAATGTACAACTTCTTTACTCTTTCTTATTAAAACAAAACAATACTTCACATGGGAGACTTCCATAGGCCAAATGTAGATTGAAACCATCCAAAACTTACATCAAAACATTTAACATTTAACATTAAATCAAAATTAAAGAGATTTACATATAACTACTTTTTTAATATTTTTGATTAAATCAAAACAATACTTCACATGGGAGTCTTCCATAAGCCAAATGTAGATTGAAAGCATCCAAAACTTAGATCAAAACATTTAACATTATATCAAAACATTTAACATTTAACATTAAATCAAAATTAAAGGGATAAATACATATAACTACTTCTTTACTCTTTTTGATTAAATCAAAACAATCAAAGGGGGTCTGAATAAAAAAAACAGAAAAGGAGCTGCCCTTAACCGAGAAACCAGCCCAAAAGATGCTGCCCAATATCAGGAAACCAACAGACATAGAGTGTTCAGAAGCACAGTGATTGAAAAACATGAAAAAAGTTCAAAAAAGCTAAAGAAGACATGACATCAGGCTAACTATTGATGTGTGTAGGAGGATTCTCCTCCACAATTGGACAACTGTAGTCCTCTAGATCATCAGCTACTCCCTTGGAGTGTTGGGAGGATCTCTTCAAAGTGGAAGAGGAGCCACAATCATCTTTGATATTTTTCTCAACACAGGCCGAGCTGTCGCTGCTTACGCCATCACTGTTGGAGCTCGTCGAGCCAGATTTGAGTGGAAGAGCTACTGACTTCCTGGTGTCTTAGGGTTGATGGGTTGGGATGGTGGAATTTCTTCACCACTTCCTGGAACTATAGGCACCTTCATCTTGGGGCTCCTCCTGAAAAAAGACAGAAATGGTCCCCGTAATTCGAGGTCTGGCCATAGTGCTGGGGAAGTGGAATTGTGTGACACTTCTTATCGGAGGAGGGTGCCTGCCTGTGTCATGGATTGAAAGAGGAAGGTGAGAGCCAACACTCTTGCCCCTATTGAGATTCAACAAGATGATGAGCTTAGTGAAAAGAGTTGCCTTCACTAAGTGGGTCCGCAGGCTATTTTTGGCGCAAGTCTATTTTTAGACTATGTCTATTTTTAGACATGTCGATCATATTTCAGAAGTTCCAGGATGTTATTTGTGGATGGTTGATCAAGATGGAAAAATAGTTGAAATTATATTTTTAGAATATTGGGCGAAGTATATTTATAGATCATCAATCTAAAAATAGATGCATGTCCATTATTATTGGCTCTTAATAATAATCAGACTCTAAACATCAACTTATTCTCTTGGAGCACTTCAGTTCAGTGCACAGATGTGGCACATAAGTTGACAGAAGTAATTATGCTATTCCTGAGGGTTTACTGGAGCTATTGCATGGAGGACTCAATTATAACTCAATTGGCAGAGTTATGAAATAGTTGGAAGAAGTAGTTATGGAGTTGTATTTAGTTTAACTTAGCTAGACTCAATTGAGCTAGTTGTATCTAGTCTAACTGATTGATACACTAGTGAGAGTGGAGTGAATTAATTAGTTAATTAATTTACAAATAATAACTCATTAATCAACTGAAAAATATAGCAGTTAACTATAGTGCATGGTAGTTTCAGTGGAGACCAGTGGAGAGATAGGTGAAAGGGAAAGATAGACTATCTGTTGTGACTATTAGTGATGCATTGATTGCATCAAACACACAGTGGATATGCCAATGAGGATTGCGCAGTAAAGGATGGAGTAATTTGAATTCATTCAAAGCTATTCTTCATCAAATATTGTGCAGTGGAGGCAAGCTAGCAGGTGGCAAAGATTGGTGCAAGGATTTGCAAGATTAGGCCTGATTAGTGTATGACAATTGTACTATACTGAGAGCTTGTGATAAGCTTTGTATGTTTGTATGAGATTTTCATATGATCTCCACGTTACGTAATATATAGTTGGTGTTTTCAGCTTCAGGATTTCCCGGTTAAAAAACTGTGTTATGTGCAATTGATAATTTTTGTTTATGCTTCACATGTGTGTGCAATTAAATTTTTCGCAAAAGATTAAAAAGTGGAATAGATTCAGTATCTTGCATAAAGTTAAATAGTGTGAGATCAAGAGGATATTGGACATATGCATACTTAGTGCATATAATTTCTACATGGTATCGGAGCATTGTTGATTGAATATTTCAATTGTGAAGTGAGTTTGTGCTAGTGAAAAATTCGAATTTTCTACAGAAGATTCTTGGTGGAGAAATAAAGTATACATTGAAATGTCTTTCAACGGGTTGAGATTGGAGTATGCCCTTGATGGGAGCTCAAATTACATAGCATGGAAGGATAGGATGGAGGCAGTGCTGGAGGATAATGGGCTGAAGGAGTTCATCGATAGCGATGTTCGTAAGTTGGGATCTAGCGATGTTGCATTACTTGATGCATGGAAAAAGAAGACTGAAAAGATGAGGAGGATTCTGTTGGAAGGTGTGAAGGAATATATTATTTCCAGCCTTCACGTGAAATCCACTCCATTCTTAATGTGGAAGGCTTTGATGGACTTGTTCCAAAGCAGAAGTGACCATAGGAAGTTGGCGCTTAAAGACAAGCTCAGAAAAATAAAAATGGAGAAAGGCAACAGTATTCCAAAATACCTCACGAATTTTGTCCACTACAAGGATGAACTGGGAATTGTGGGGGTTACTGTTGGTGAAGAAGACTTGGTGAGCTTGGCTCTCCTTGGGCTTCTGAAGAGTTGGCATAGCTACAAAGACTTTGTCAATGGACAGGAAAAACTGCCAGGATGGGAGCGACTTTGGTTTGATCTTGTGCAGGAGGAGATAGGGCAGGGTACCAGGGATGGATCTTCATCAAAGAATGAAGATGAAGAGAATTTTTCTTTTGCTGCCAAAGCAAGGAAATGGAAGCAGAAGAAAAATCCTTCTAAATATGGTGCAAAAGGCAAGAAGCAGGACTTGTCCAAAGTGAAGTGTTTTCACTGTCACGAGCATGGACATTTCGCCACTAACTATCCATAGAAGAAGAAGAATAAGCAGGCTGCTAGATCTAAAACTGGAGAGGCCGTAGCTTCACAATTTGAGATAGATTGTTCTTTGATCGCATGCTCGGTTTCAAGCTGCATGGGATCGGTGTGGTATTTTGACAATGGTGCGTCTTTCCATATGATGGGAGATAAAGAGTTTTTCAGTGACTTGGAGGAGAAGGACCTCCAGATGCATATAGATATGGGTGACGATGGTCGGTACAGTGTGACTGGCATTGGGACCATTAACTTTGAGAGGTAGTCTGGTAATCCATTCTTCTTAAAGAATGTCATGTATGTTCCAGGTCTGAAGAAGAACTTGGTCTCAGTCGCAATGCTGGAAGACAGAGGTTATGATGTTGTTTTCAGTGAGGGAAAAGCCTTCCTTTGACATAAAACAACGGGTCAAACGAAGAAGATAGGGGTTCAAATTAAGAATCTCTACAAGCTGGAGGTAGATGGCTATGCTGCAATGGTGGGCAAAGCAGAAGAAGTGGTGAGCCGGGATGAGGGTAAATTATGGCACGGGATATTGGGTCATCTTCACCATGGTGCTTTGAAAATTTTGCAGCAAATTTCTATTGGAATTCCCAAGGGTACTCTTGCGCAATCAGATCAGTGCAAAGGATGTACAATGGGTAAGTTTGTGAAGACCACCTTTCATGAGAAGGAGAACCATGCTTCGGTGATCCTAGAGAGAATTCACACAGACGTGTGTGGACCATTCTTGGTTACTTCAACAGCGAAACACAGGTCTTATGTGATATTTTTTTGATGACTTTTCTCGTAGATGCTAGATCTTCTTCATGCAGAAGAAGAGTGAAACTTTCTCAAAGTTCTATGAGTTCAAGGCATTGGTGGAGAAGGAGTCGGGGAAGCAGGTGAAAGCTCTAAGGAGCGATAATGGTAGTGAATACATCTCTGGTGAATTCAAATAATTCTATAGAAAATAAGGAATTCGAAGAGAACTCATAGCACTTCATAACCCACAGCAAAATGGGGTCGCGGAGAGAAAGAATAGAATGATCATGGGTGTTGTATGAGTGATGATGCATGATCAGGGCCTACCAATGCACTTGTGGGAGGAAGCATGAAACACTGCAGTTTATGTGCAAAACTATTGTCCTCATAGAGTATTTGGCATGAGTACACCTGAGGAAGCTTTTACTAGTAAGAAGCCTGATATTTCTCATTTGAAGATTTTTGGCTCACCTGTTTACATTCATGTGCCGAAGGATGC
This sequence comes from Pinus albicaulis, assembly GCA_034641835.2. Classification (NCBI taxonomy): domain Eukaryota; kingdom Viridiplantae; phylum Streptophyta; class Pinopsida; order Pinales; family Pinaceae; genus Pinus; species Pinus albicaulis. Next base: position 876,411,551 of record CM076575.1, on the reverse strand, counting down.
CAAGAAGAAGTTGGAGCCGATTGCAGAAGTTGGGATATTTGTGGGGTACATAGAAACACCCCATAACTATCATGTGTATTTTCCAAACAGTTGGATGAATGTTATGCGATGGGATATAAAATTCAATGAGGTGAAAGCCATGTAGTTGTTGCTTGAGGGGGAGCTACGCTTGCATGCAGAGGAGGAACTTCTTGTTCCCAAATATGAGCCTCTGGATGTGGATCATCCACAGGAGGAGATTCATGGAGTGGAGGAGTCCACTCATGCATAAAAAAACATCAGACAAGGCAGGAAGCGTATCACAGAAGCTAAGAGACTGAAGGTGGATACGACACAGAATGTAGGAGTCCCTGCATCACAACACAGAAAGAGATAGTCACCTAACTGATATACTGGATACATGGCTCTTATGAGCAACTGTGTTTTGACCGAGCCATCTTCTTTTGAAGAAGAACCGCAGGAGCCCACATGGGTAGATGCCATGGTGGAGGAGTATGAATCCATTGTTAGAAATAATGCTTGGGATATTGTTCCAAGGCCAGTGGGAAAATCAGTTGTAGGATCAAGATGGATCTATAAGGTACAGCAAGTTGTTGATGGGAGCATCGAGAAGTATACGGCAAGATTTGTTTCCTGGGGCTTTTCACATATTGAGGGGATTGAATATGAAGAAACCTTTGCACCTATCACACAATATTCTTCTATACGGACCATCCTTGCTCTCTCAGTGCAGATGGGTTGGCACATTCATCAGATGGATGTGAAGACTGTGTCCCTTAATGGGATAATTGAGGAAGAGGTGTACATTGATCAGCTTGAAGGATTTGAGATCTTCAGCAGCAAGTCACATGTGTGCAGGCTCAAAAGAGTGTTGTATGGGCTAAAAAACGCACCCCGTACTTGGTACACTCCGATCAACAACTATTTCATTGGACTTGGCTTCACCAAGAGTGAGGCAGATGCAAGCCTGTACTAGATTGTGGTTGAGGGTAAGCTTTTGATCATTGTACTTTATGTTGATGATTTGATACTAACAGGTGATGAGCAGTTGATACACTCATGCAAGGTTGATCTTGCAAAGGAGTTTGAGATGAAGGATTTATCCCACCTTCATTATTTCCTTGGATTGGAAATATGGCAGCGGGAAGGTGAAATATTCGTGTCTCAAGGCAAGTATGCTCGGGAGATACTGGAGAAGTTTCACATGCAAGGCTGCAAGCCTATCGACACTCCTCTTCCAGTAAATTGGAAGAAATAGGATGCTACATTGGCAGAGGTAGTGGACGCCACTGTTTATCGATACTTGGTGGGTTCAGTCATGTATTTAGTCAATACAAGACCAGACATATGCTATGCGGTGAACCAGCTTTCACAAGCAATGGTTAAGCCTACCAATCTCTTTTGGAAGGCAAGCAAGCATGTCCTGAGATATCTCAGGAGCACATATGAGTATGGTTTATGGTACATACAGACGGATGAGGTGAAGTTGCATGGCTTCACGGATGCAGATTGGGTAGGAAGCCCAATAGACAGAAAGAGCACATTAGGAGGGATTTTCAGTATCGGATCTACAACAGTTTCTTGGTACAGTAGGAAACAAAGATCTGTGGCACTAAGTTCAACGGAAGCAGACTAAAAGGTAGCAAGTTTAGCTGCATGTGAGGCTATCTGGATGACGAAGATTATGGTTGGTTTGTTGGGTTCACATTTAGATCCCACGGTGATTCATTGTGATAATCAGAGTTGCATTAAACTCTTGGTTAATCCTATGTTTCATGATATATATAAACATATTGATATATGGTATCATCATATCAGAGATTGTGTGCAGCGGAAGATCATGTTGCTTCAGTACATTCCTACAGAGGATCAGGATGAAGATATTCTGATGAAGGCGCTCACCAGGAGAAAATTCGAATACCATAGAGGTAGGATTGGGGTGAAGGATGATCCCTATCTTGTTGAGAGGGAGTGTTGAGATTCAACAAGATGATGAGCTTAGTGAAAAGAGTCGCCTTCACTAAGTGGGCCCACAAGCTATTTTTGGCGCAAGTCTATTTTAGACTATGTCTATTTTTAGACATGTCAATCATATCTCAGAAGTTGCAGGATGCTATTTGTGGATGGTTAATCAAGTTGGAAAAATAGATGAAATTATATTTTTAGAATATTGGGCGAAGTCTATTTATAGATATTCAATCTAAAAATAGATGCATGTCGATTATTATTAGCTCTTAATAATAATCAGACTCTAATCAACAACTTATTCTCTTGGAGCACTTCAATTCAGTGCACAGATGTGGCACAGCAGCTGACACTACGGATTACGCTATTCCTGAGGGTTTACTGGAGATATTGCATGGAGGACTTAGTTAGAACTCAAGTGGCAGAGTTATGACACAGTTGGAAGAAGTAGTTATGGAGTTGTATTTAATTTAACTCAGTTAGACTCACTTGAGCTAGTTGTATCTAGTCTAAATGATTGATACACTATTGAGAGTGGAGTCAATTAATTAGTTAATTAATTCACAAATAATAACTTATTATTCAACTAAACAATATAGTAGTTAACTACAGTGCATGGTAGTTTCAGTGGAGACCAATGGAGAGATAGGTGAAAGGGCAAGATAGACTATCTGTTGTGACTATTACTGATGCATTGATTGCATCAAACACACAGTGGAGATGCCAATGAGGATTGCGCATTCAAGGATGGAGTAATTTGATTTCATTCAAAGCTATTCTTCATCATATATTGCGCAGTGGAGGCAGGCTAGCAGGTGGAAAAGATCGGTGCATGGATTCGCAAGATTAGGCCTGATTAGTGTATGACGATTTTACTATACTAAGAGCTTGTGATAAGCGTTGTATGTTTGTATGGGATTTTTATATGATATCCATGTTACATGATATATAGTTGGGGTTTTCAGCTTCAGGCTTTCCCGGTTGAAAAACAGTGTTATGTGCGATTGATAATTTTTGTTTATGCTTCACATGTGTGTGCAATTAAATTTTCCGCAAAATATTAACAAGTGGAATAGATTCAGTATCTTGCATAAATTTAAATAGTGTGAGATCAGGTGGATCTTGGACATATGCATGCTTAGTGCATATAATTTCTATAGCCCCCTGCACCCCTACCCCCACCTCCCCTTCTGCAACGCATCCAATGTCTATGCATAGGGTCTTCCATAGGCCAAATGTAGATTGAAGCCATCAAAAAATTATATCAAAACATTTAACATTATATCAAAACATTTAAAACATTTAACATTAAATCAAAATTAAAGGGATTTACATGTATAACTACTTCTTTACTATTTTTTATTAAATCAAAATTAAAGTGATTTACATATAACTACTTCTTTACTCTTTTTGATTAAATCAAAACAATACTTCACATGGGAGTCTTCCATAGGCCAAATGTAGATTGAAACCATCCAAAACTTAGATCAAAACATTTAACATTATATCAAAACATTTAAAACATTTAACATTAAATCAAAATTAAATGAATTTACATTAAATGTAGATTAAAATGATATCCAAAATTTAGTTTTAAATCTTTTTTGATTATATCACAACACTACTTGACATTCCATCCAATTGTAGTTCAAATATCCAATAAAAACATTTAATATTATATCACATGTGCCAAATGTAGATTGAAACCATCCAAAACTTAAGTTTTAAAAACTTTTTGATTATATATTGTGCAACATTACTTCACATTCCATGCCAATTATAGTTCAACTATCCAATAAAAACATTTAACATTATATCACATGTGCCAAATGTAGATTGAAACCATCCAAAGCTTAAGTTTTAAAAACATTTCGATTATATATCGTACAACATTAAAACATTAAACATTTATGTTCATTAAATATCCCATGTCAAATGTAGATTGAAACCATCCAAAACTTGAGTTTTAAAAACTTTTTGATTATATCATACATAACATTACTTCACATGTCATGCCAATTATAGTTCAACTATCCAATAAAAACATTTAACATTATATCACATGCCAAATGTAGATTGAAACCATCCAAAACTTAACTTTTAATTTAACAAAAAATTATAGATCACAACATTACTTCACATGCCAAATGTACGTCAAGCATCCAAAACTTAAATTTTAAAAACAAAACAAAGTAAAACACATCATTACATAACATGCCAAATGTAGTTCAGAAGCAAAGCAAAACTTAAATTTTAAAAACAAAACAAATTATAACACATCATTACATAACATGCCAAATGTAGTTTAGAAGAAAAACGTTAATTTATAGAACCAAAACATTAATTTATAGATGACAACAGTATTAGTCGTTCAATTATAAAAAACATAAAAGTTTTAAAAACCAAACAAATTTTTAACAACATTACTTCACATTCACATGCCAAAAGTACTAAAACCATCCAAAACTTAACTTTTTGGAACAAAACAAATTATATTAACATTGTAGTAAAATATGTCCAAAAATTGTAGATCTCACAAGTATCAAATTGTATCAAGTTATATATATATATATATATATATATGCATCTAGATAATATATAAAAAATTAAATTTAAGAATATCTAAATCTTGAAATCAAATCTACAAATCATGTCCATCAAATAGAGATGGTTGTAGCATCTTTCTTATCAGGGTCTCAATCCGCACACTATCATGCAAAGCATGGGAAACCTATACACAACGCACATGTACTTGAACATTAAAATTTGATGTTTTAAAAATGAGTGAGAATATATATAGAACTTCATGTAAAAAAAATATATAAAAAAAATCATGCAATACCTCATGAGGTTCCCTCTCCATTTGTTCACCTGCTACAAGTTCCCCCCCATGGGAACATCTACAACGGTAAATTGTACAATATATATATATATATATTAAAAAAATTCAAATGAAAATTCACGTGTACATATATAAACTTATTTTCAATAATATTAAAAAAAAAGTTAGACAACTTGTTCATATGGTTGAAATGGTGTAGATGTTCCTATCTCCATTGCTAGAGTCCGTGGATTAAAGAAATATTCTATAGGAACCTAAATTCAAAAAATTTAAAATAACTCAAGATATATATATATATATATATCAATTTTTAATGGAAATTTTTGGGATGGAATATATATATATATATTCCAACTCAAAAATTTCCATTAAAAATTGAGATATATATATATAACTTAAACATAAATTTTAAAAGTAAAAAATTGTCCATACTTGTGGCTCATCTCTTAAGGAAGTAGAAGGTACATCTCCCAAGAAAGAAGAAGGTACCACCATCCCAAAAACATTGGACAAAATTTGAATCTATTAAAACATTTTATCATTTATATATACATACATGTACATGTGTGCACAATTATTTATTTTAAAAATATCACTTAAAAAACACTAACATTTGCCAACATATCTTAATGGTGAGACCCATCTACATTATTTGAACCAGAGGTCTCAAATGTGATATTAACATTTTCATCACTCATCATGCGTGATAACTACAAATGGTGTTTTAACATATATGATACATTTATGTTAGATTAATGTACATAAAAATAAATGTATACATGTATTACAAATTGTACACATGTATACATGTTAAAATTATTGAACCCTAAGGTCATTAACACATACCATTCTTGTGCCCTCTTCCTCATGAAGAATTAGGTCTTCAAAACCATTGTGACAGTTTTTTGCATATATTTAGAGATCTTCAACATTCATGTTGTCAATCTCTTCATCTGTACAATACACAAAATTGGCACGTGCATTTTCACGTGCTCTTTTTCGATTTAGAAAAACATTGACTCCACCTAATCCATTGTAAACATTGTCAATCATGACATCCCTTGCTTCTTGACTTATTTGAGAAGTCGCATCCATCTCTGACTGCAGAGTTTCGACCCGAAAAGGTCGACTCACCAATGGCGGCTCGGGGCAATGCAACTCCACATCTCGCCTAGCTCTCTTACGGTCATACAATCGACCTTTACCTAGACCAAAAAATTCTAATGGATGGTCATTGTAGTTAGGTTTCATACCCAAAAAAATTTTTGCATAAAACATTTGTGCAAAATAAATAGGAACCCCATCGTTCCATGGTAGCCTTCCATAGGCCGCAAGGTGCCTATCATACAAATAGCGAGCTATGTTTGGGTGCTTGAAATATTGCACCTTCAGCATTTTTCTTTTTGGCCCTTCCTTGAAATTAAGCATTGACTTTGCCATATTTTTTTGTAACTCTTTGTTTTACGTCCTCCCATTTATCAGGACCCATTATTGTTTCCTCTCTCTTTCTCATCACTTCTACAAATGTATCACTCATTGGCCCAAGATTTTTGTACACATTTACAATTTCTCCCATTGAATGTGTAACTATTTCGAGGCTTTGTTGACTCTCAACAAATAGAGTCAAAACCACGAGATCTCTCTGAAATTTTGCATGAAGTTTTTTACGCCTGTGTAAGGTGCATTGCACCATGTTTTTTTCCCATGGTATATCAGAAATGTCAGCCGGATAAGTTGTGGTGGGTAGACAACCTTCTTCTTGAATGTAGTGTTCTACCTTTCCTCTTTATTGACCAACATTTGGAACATTTTTAGCCTTTGCAACAATATATATGAAATTTTGTATATTAGAAAAAAAAACATGTAAACAAATTTGTACAAATTCAATGAAAAAAATATTGAAAATGATGGCAACCTCAACGTGGTTGGTTAGCATCTTCTCCACCCTAAAACTATTGAGACCTAGAATGACCCTGCTGAGAACGAGACCCAGAACGACCCTGCTGAGAACCAGCACTACCAGCCGTTGATTGACCTCCGGGGGAATAAATATCACCACCTTCACGCAACCTGCTACCACTCATTGATGGCCCTCTAAGGGGATTTGAACCACCACCAACCTCTTGAGACGAGAGAGAAGCTTCATAAGCAAATACAAATTTATAATCAATTGAAAAATACATTCATGTGTACATATCAATACATGTACATATTCATTGATTAAATTGCATGAACCATACCCCGACTGGGTGAACCATGGGCACGCTCCATGGATGGAGTAGAGACCCTTCTCTTCTTAGTTCCTAAAAAATAAAAATGAAACTTATTAAAAACTAATTTAACTCACAAAGTTAATAAAAAATCAATTCCATATGTACACGCATGTATGGAGATTTAAGATTATATTTAAATACCATGAACATCCCCCGATCCCTGATACCCCATATGAGATTCTGTTGATCTTTGCCGTTCATCGTCCATGATATATATATCTATTGGTGAACATTTACGCAAAATAAAGTTCAGAAAATTAATGTAATTTAGTGTACACAAATTATGTAGAACACAACTTTCAAAGCACTAATTGATGTGTGAAACTCAATTTAATCAAAAAAGAAATTATAAAAATGATAAGTTCACCAAATTGCACTTTACATGGTGGGAGCACACTTGGTATAAAATTGAAAAAAACACATGGTCATTAAAAAAGAAGTGAAACTACATTTAAACAAACTCCATTTAAACAAAAAATTGTTGAAGTCCCCGCATTTTAATTTTATAAAAATGTGAAGTTCACCAAGTTGCGCTTTACATGGTGTGGTGGGAGTAAACTTGGTATATAATTGAAAAAAGCACATTTTCATTAAAAAATATGCATTTATAAGTACACAACACACACATATCCAAGATATGTTATAATTTCCATCAAAAATTTTTGAAGGAGAGCATCTCAACACTAATTCATCTTTGAGAGATGAATCTTAAATTTTTGAAGAAGAGCATCTCAAAACCAATTCATATTTGAGAGATGAATCTTACATTGGCATTGCTCTGTATAATTCTAATTCATCTTTGATAGATGAATCATGAATTGGAATTTCCCCACGCAATAGATCAGTAGACATCTTATTCACATTTGTACAATGCCTTCTACTAAAAAATTGAAATTGGCTAACAATATTGTTTGCTATTCCATGTGGTTATTTTAGCCTCTCCTTCTTAACTTGGCACACGGCATTCATTTGGTTGCACATAAGTTCAGAATTGGTGAAAACTACAATTCCATTTGATCCATACACCATCATTGTTCCCAAGCCTTCTATCAATCCAATATAATATGCCTCGTTGTTTGTTGTTCTTCCCAATATATTCATTTTACTTTGGACGACTTTGCTAGTCGCAATATTGGAAAGCACATATGTAATCACTGCTTTCCTTGGATTGGGATAGCAAGAAACTTCTATGCATAATTTCCATTTTTCAACCATATTTAATGGTTTTCTTATCCCTAAAAAAAAAATTCAATAAAAAATATATATATGACATGGGAGAAATGACACAAGATGATGAGGTAAATGACATGTGCATGGTTTATCCTAAAGTTTGACTTAAAAATTTTATGGTCTAGAATTCACATCTAAAATTAATGGGAGGAAGCCTTTATTTTTTGGGAGAAATGACACATGTACACAGTTTACCTTAAAGTGGTTGTGTTTTATGGGTATTGAAATGAAGAACTTCTATTTAGATCTATTCCAGAGATTGACTATAGGGGCATTTACTAGATATGTCGCCTTTCATAAAAGATGAGATCCAGAGGCTACCTAGCCCTTTACAAACTCTTGCTATAGAACTTGTAGAAGTTAAGATATTTAAATTGACAAATTTACTTGTGAGAAATTTACATTGACAACATATAGAGATTAAATTAGGCTTGTGAAAATTACAAGTGGACAATGTATAATTCTACTTAGAAGAGTCTTTGGTTTAATGGTTAAGCAAGAAAGAGTCATTACTTTCTCTATCTAGAGTAGAAGTGGAATACATAGTAGTTACTTCTTTTTGAGTGTTTTGGATGAAATGGGCTTTACAAGATATTAAAGTAAATTTCTTTTTGAGTGATTAGAAGTGGAATACATAGTAGTTACTTCTTTTTTAGTGTTTTGGATGAAATGGGCTCTACAAGATATTAAGTTAATTTCTTTTTTAGTGTTTTTGATGAAATGGGCTCTACACTATATTAAGGTAAGGTAAATTTATTTTTGAGTGTTTTGGATGAAATGGGCTCTACAAGGTATTAAGGTAAATATATATATCTATTAAGTGTTTCAATAGAAGTGTAATAATAATTTAAAAAATAAAATATTCCACTTCCTTCAATCACTATTTACATATCATTATAAAGTACCACTTCCTCACACAACAAGTCTTTGAGAAAATAGTGAAGATGGAATACATACCCATAAAGCCTCTTGTTAGAGAAGCTTTATAATATTGAGAAACAAATTAGGAATAGTTCTTGTAAATTATCTTGTTAGGGAACCATTTGCACATGTCAGAAACAAATTAGGGATAATTCTTGTAAAATATTGTCACTTATTTGACTTCAAAAGAAGATCCTATGAAATTGAGTGCAATATCTATATGATATCTATATGATCAAGTGTCAATAATTTGAAGTAAAGAAAGATAATAAAGGACCATGAAAATTGAGTGCAATATCTATATGATTGTGTCAATAATTTGATAATTTGAAGTAGTCAAGAAAGATAACAAAGGTCCATCAAAATTGAGTGCAATATCTATGTGGGAGAGTAAACAATATCTAAGGGGGAGAATACAATATAAGGAAGGAATAAAAATAATAACAATAAGCATATGATTGTGTCAATAATTTGAAGTAGTCAAGAAAGATAACAAAGGACCATCATCAAATTCAAATTGAAATATCAAGTAGTCTTCTTCATGAAGAAGAAGCATTAACTAGGTTCATCATTTAAAGGGTTCATTTTTTAATGAAAAAATTTATGAATAATATGGAATGAATCATTTTACATTATTGTAAATCTTGCATTTAAATGACATTTGATCTATGAATAAAAAAGAAAATGGGATCATCTCTTCATATATATATGTGTGTAAGAGAGAAATAAAAAGAAAAGGTAATTCCACCAAGCCTAAAGGAGCATGTCCTAATACATTAAATTATTTCCTTATACATTAAATTATGTTTGGTTTCTAGAAGCATTAATCATGAAGAGTCATGATATCCACATTTCGACCATACTATTTGCAAGCTAAAGGAGCATGTCCTAATACATTATTATGTTTGGTTTCCATCATACTATTTGCAAGTTCTATATGAAGATATGTAGTCTAATAACCATACAGTATAGCCCATATAAAATATAATGGCCTTTGATAGTATGAGAAAAGAGTCTAAAAAAAGAGAGGCCTCCCAGCAGAGTTCCACCTGTTCATCAAAGTAAGCAACATAATATCGGAAGTGAAACAGTCACACCACTAAACATATGTTAGTTTAGAATGATTTCAACTCTTTTTTCAAAGGAGAAAAAATCTTGTTTCATATATTGATAACAATTCATATACAAAATCCTCTTGATATATCCATAACAGGTTATCAAGTATAAACGATCAGATTATGTCTCATACAGAAATACATTACAGCTGTATAAAAGACAATATGTAGTCACATATAAAAGACACTATGTAGTCACATTACAGTAGTAGATCATTCTAGTTCAATCATTCCAGTGTTGAGGAATCGAGAGAAGGCTCAGTAACGGCATAAACTTAACAGTGGTGGTAAACTTCCATGCAAAAAGCCAGAATCAGCTAGAGAAGATGAAATTGATGGATCCACGGGAACAGTAACAACTTCAGCAACTGAATACATATCATACTACCAGAAATTCAACATACACCTTATAGCAAAAGGTAATGAAATTTAAAGCATAATTAACAACATATATGCTTTATTTGGAATTTTGGGGTTTCTTGTTCCCACTTGGTTATAAAGGAAAAATATATATAGCAATGAGTGCCTTGACTTCTACATGACACCAATCAACTCAAATTAAAACCAAGAATTCCAAAAGGCACATTTGCAGTAACAGTCCAAAGTTAACATAGAAAAGGAAATCCCTATATACGTAAGTGAACCCCCAAATCTAATGGACTCCCCTGAAGCCCAAGGTTACTTCTTACAGGGGAAAGCCCCAGAACTTGTGATTCAAGAGAGGTCACAAAGTGGAAATTTTATGTTTCACCGAGGTTTTTTCATTTCCACAAGCTTCTTTTTTCAACAGTGCCCTCAAATATGTGGGACTGACTTAGGAATCCAAGCATCATCTTAACAAGCAAGACATTAGTGATACCAAAGTTGTCAAAAACAATTTATATGAAAAAAAGAACATTTTCGACTTGGCATGACATGGACTAGGCTTAATTAGTACTAATGGAACTTGGTGATTGTCACCATAATTGGTAATGAATAATTCATGCAGTTTTAAATGTATCATGTTGCATAACATATGTTTAAAATGAAAATAATTTTGAAGCTAAGAACCTAGCAACATTCAAGGTATCTAGTGTCTTCATAACTAGGGAAAAAAGGACACAAGTTAAGTGCATATAATGGGGAAAAAATGACACAATTAGAGTGCATATAACGAAATCTAACACCATGTTGCATGGGTGCAGGTTCAAAACTAGGTGTAGACTTGTAGCATGGATGAAAACATTCAGCTATAACGTACAACAATATGACAATTTTCCTTTGTAAAATAAGAGGTTGTCGGGAATGTGAATCCCATTGAAAAAGGTGGAGAGGAGGAGGAGAAATAATAGCCTATACAACATGGATAGAAAGCTTGCTCATATAATTGCGAATTTGTCCATAAAGAGATCCCACTTTTTGTAATTGTTAACACAAGCCATGTGAAGAGAATGATTACAACATTGTGAGGACAATTATTACAGAAGTTAGTACTGTAGATGTCTCAAAAAAACCTAGAATTACATCCAGAGAAAAAAAACATTTCATCCAAAGAAAAATAAACCCAGAATTACATTTCAAAGCCAAATAAACCCAGAATTACATTTCAGAGCCAAATAAACTTCCATGCACAGGTGGAGAATCAACAACTCGATCTTACCTGGTAGTTCGCTTGATGTCGCCGCAGATAATCACCAACAGATCAGACAGAAGCAGCCCCAAACCAATAGCAACGCCGCAAAAATTCAACAAATAGAACAAAAACACAAAAAATGCACGAAGAAATAGAGCAAAGAAACACAGAGACGGGAAACAAATGAACTTCACAGGAGAAATATTTATAAGAACTACTTCGGCTGAAATATTTTAAGAGTAAAAGTTCAGTCAAACTTTTGTTGCGGTTTTCCCATCTCTGGAAAAAATTTTGTTTGCCCACGTGGTCAGTGTGTCGTCAATCTAAACAGAAGAACTAGTTCGGCCAAACATTCTCATAAAGTTCGGCCGAACTATTGCCGAAAAAAATTCCCACCCCCGATTCTCACAAAAGTGTAACCCAAATTCACATTTCCGCCCAGCTTCCTCCTTCTATCTTAGTGTTGACCATGGATGGTAATGGGTTATGTGTATAGGTTGTTTGGATGTTTGATTAATTACATAATGTGAGTATGTTTCCATAAGATCTCGTGAAGGAATTTGATCTTACTTTAAGACTATTTTACTAACACAATATGTGCTGAAATAGCTAATATGCACTTGAGTAAAAGTGCGTGATAATTGTATCATTATGACTAATAACTGTGAATTGATTACAGACTATGACATGCTTGTTATTCTTGGTAAAGGATAATTTCAAATTAACAGACATGATGTCTTGATCTTTGGAACATGTGACTAACATGTGTGAATAGTTGCAGGGAAACTGTTGAGTCTCAAATCTGCATCTTTCTTATACATCTTCCTAGACCTTTTTTCACTCACCTGGACCTTCCAAGTTGTCAATATCATTGTATATTAATTTCAAAAGAGCATCTAAAATGGTTTTGAACTATATTTTGTGTCTGCTGTTTGATTTAGATTTTTGCTCATTTAGCTGCGGAATCTTGCCACTTTCTGCAGCTACTACAACTTTCCGCAGCCATTTTGTGAAAGTCTATGTTACAGGTGTCTTCAGGAAAAATGAGCCACATGGGCAAGTCAGAAATGATGTGGACATGGATCGTGTCCTATTGGCTCGAGCAAAATCACCTAAGGAGGCTGCGGTCAAAGGTGGCCAAGTGGAAGTCAACCGTAGAGTCCCACGGTGACAGGACTCTGTTTCTCATCACGTGAGGATTTGCAGGACCATTTCTAACTTACGGGAGACACATCAACACCTGTACATGGCTCCATAAGCCGAATCCAACATCCACTCTTCATAGATTTACTCTTCAACGCGGCCATGATCCTAGATCTCTGGACGTAATGGTTTACGTGTTTTCTATCAGCATAAACTTTAGGGAATTAGTTATATTTCCTTTGTTATAAATAATGCATTTGCATACGCATATTAGATTAGTCTCCATTAGCCTCCAGATAGCTCTGTAATGTAATTACGTTGCCACTGTGCCGTAATATCACCTTTCTGTTATGACTGCATTTTAATATATAAGAAGACTCTGTTTCCAAGCGTAATTCGTACTTGAAGGTTGTTGCCGAGGTTGGTGCAGAGGGCCCCTGCACACACTGAGGTTTTGTGCATTATTGTATAGTTCTTGTTTTATTTCTTTAAGCTCATTGTGCCATAAGTCATTCATGTGTTTATACATTGCATCTTTCATGGTATTTATGCTTCATCTATGTTTATAATCTTTCATGCTTTACACTTTACTTCTATCCATAATCTTTCATGTTTTATGTTAACTGATCAGTGTTCTTGTTTCAGATTACAAATAGGAAGCCCGGGCATTTGCATATCTTTTGACTAATGACATGGAATCAATATTGTTCTGCTGCTAATTTATTTCTCTTAGTTTTTGTTTAATTCCAGTACTGCTTTGTTTATTTCAGTCTTGAACATTTGCTTCAGTAGTTAGATTTAGATATATTAAATTGCTCATGACATTTTCAGTTACCTCTGAAAGCCACAGCTGGACTGATGGTGAGGGATTGAAGTATGAATGTGTAGTTTGATATTAGTTTACTTTCTGCAAGATTAGATATATTAAATTGCTCATGTCATTTTCAGTTACCTCCGAAAGCCACAGTTGGACTGATGGTGAGGGATTGAAGTATGAGTGTGTAGTTTGATATTATTTTACTTTCTGCAAGTTAGATATATTAAAATGCTCATGTCATTTTCAGTTACGTCCGAAAGCCACAGCTGGACTGATGGTGAGGGATTTAAGTATGAGTGTGTAGTTTGATATTAGTTTCTTTTCCTGCAAATTAGATATCAGATTGCTCAAGTTGTTTATGGCTACCTCCGAAAGCCATAGCTGGACTAATGGCGAGGGATCAGAATATAAGTTGATGTAATTTGATTTAGATTTAGTTTGTTGCAATTCTTGGATTTCTTTAAGCATAGTTTCTTTTGTGTTTAGACAGCAGCAAGGATAGTTTGGTTTTCATGCTCAATATTTCACTGTTTTGATTTACTAGGTTAGCAGCACATTTTCATTTCCTTTCAAGTTTTTTCATTGTATGTTTCAAATTCCTTTTGAAGTTTCAAGTTGGTAAATCATTATAAATGATATCATTGTTTTGAAAAATCATCACCATACTTGTTTTATTTTAGAATTTCCATCTCACGTTAGAAAACTAAAAATGACAAAAAGATAAGAAATAGGTTATCTTGCACATATAGTGCACCACACTTCATCAGCTTACGAATCCTGGATTGATAAATTAATGTAGAAAATTAGGACACACTAAATTGACCAAACATTTTGGCGCCGTTGCCGGGGAAGTGTAACTAGTTAGCCAATTTCTTAAAAAAAAAAACACACAAAATAATAAAAGAAGGGAAAACTTGATAACTTCTTGAAGTATGCTCTCCTCTTGCACCTAGTGTGATCTGGAGGATCAGAAAAGAGAGTTATTGGTTTAGTAATTTCTTAAGTATGCTCTCTTCTTGCACCTAGTGTGACCTGGAAGATCAGAAAGAGAATTATTAACCCAACTTTTAAAAAAATATAAAAATGACATGCATAGGGCAAGAGATTCTAGGGGAAGGTTTATAGCTAAATCCAAGAGTTTGATTTTTACAACT
This sequence comes from Pinus albicaulis, assembly GCA_034641835.2. Lineage (NCBI taxonomy): Eukaryota > Viridiplantae > Streptophyta > Pinopsida > Pinales > Pinaceae > Pinus > Pinus albicaulis. The sequence goes on along the minus strand of CM076575.1, from coordinate 876,396,479 downwards.
CCATCTTCTTCAAGGCATAGACAAGAATCACCACCATCTACCCCTAGCCTTAAGATTTTTGGAATTCAAGGAACAGCTGAATTAGAGGATTCTCCTATACCACCTACTAAATCCCATTTAGAAAACAAAGAGACTCTCTCTCATCCTCCCTTGATAGGAGAACCAGAGGAATTTAAGGACTCTAAAGAAACTATCATGGCAGAGGAAATAATAGATGGATTTGGAGGTAGAGGTAGAGGTAGAGGAGGAGGAAACAATGGAGACAACAATGGTGAAGATAATAATGGAAGAAATAGGGAAGGAGATAACTTGTTTGGATTCCCTATAGTTTATGAGGAAAGTCATACAACAATGAAAAATATCTCACCATCTGTCCTCCCCAACTTTTATGGATTGCGAAATGAGGATCCTGAAACATTTCTGTTTGAGTTTGAAGTTGTGTGCCGAACCTATGACTATATGGAAGACTCTCAAAAAATCAAACTGTTTCCTTCAACTTTGAAGGGAGCTTCTTTGAAATGGTTCATGGGATTAGCTACTCAATCTATTAGGACTTGGAATGATATGAAACAAACATTTTTGGATAGATACTTGGACTATTGTATGCCCACCAATCACAAGGATGAGGTATTCAAAATGATGCAAAAAGAAGATGAAAATTTGGAAGACTTACTTGAAAGATTTCAATACAACTTGAAAAGAGAAAAGATGAGCAACTTATATGATGAAACCTTGAAAGCCCTCATATTAAAATCCATTAGAGATGAATGGATAGATATTTTAAACATTATGGGGAAAGGAGACATTTCTCAACTCCCACTTCGTGACATAACAGAACTATGTGTCCATCTCTCAAGACGAAAATCTAAAACAGGAAAAGGGCCTAGGGATCCTTCTCTTACTAGGGCTAATAAATCTGCAACCGGATCAGTAAGTAGGGCAGAGATTGGTAATATGCTTGATGAATTCAAAACTGATATCTTAGGGAGCCTTAGTGAACAACTAGACACCCTTAAAATCCAAAACAAGCAAAAAGCAGAAACAGATGCTTTAGCCATCTTTTGTCCGAAATGTAGGAAGAAACATGCTTTAAGGGAATGTCCCTTGGATGCAAAAGTTGTAGAAACATGTATGATTTGCTCAGAGAATCATGAGACCAAGGATTGTCCTTCAATTCTTGGACTCAAAGCTGTCTTTCAAGAAGACCCAAATTCAATAGAATCTCTCTGTTTTGTTGCAAGAAGACCTTGGCAGGGACAACAAACTCAAGGGTTTAACAACCCTATGAATCTTCAAACCCCACCAAATTGGAATCCTTGGCAACAACCTTGGCTCCAACATAAAAATCCATATCAGCCATGGGTACAAGGGATGCAAAATCCTTATGGGAGATTTGCTCAATTTTATCAATATCCTCCATCTTTTCAAAATCAACAAGCTCCACAACTTCCAAACCCAAATCCACAACTTTCATTGCCATTTCCACAACAACAAACTTCTCAAAAAAATCCAAATCCTCAACTCATGCTTCCATACCAACAAAAGACAAATCAACTTCCAGCTCAGCCATTGCCAAATCCTAACAATAAAAATCCTCAGAATACTTACATGATAGAAGGACAACAATTTCCTACCTACATGATTGTTCCTCTCAATGATGTACAACTCAGGTCTGGTAGAGTTTTAGAAAAACCTTCTATAGATGTCCAAGAGCAAGATACCTCTAAGGAGGACTCTCTTAAAGTCAATAAGGGTTCTGAGGAAGCATCTCTTCAAAAATCAAACATTAAAAAAGAGAAAGAAAAGTTAACACCCACAAATCCTATAGTTGAGCAACCTGCATCTTCATCCACACCTCCTTTCCCTGAAAGATTACAAATTGATAAAGGGGTGGAAAAACAAATCTTGTTGCCTAACTATGATTTTATAGATGAATTAAAGAATGTTTGTATCAATATTCCCTTGCTACAAGCCATTAGAGAGATTCCTATTCTAGCAAAAACAATAAAGGAGTTGAGTCTCAAAAGACCAGGAAGGAAACTAAAAGACACAAGAAGAATCCACCTGGTAGGAAAAATTGTAGATATCATGATGGGAAAAATTACCATGCAGAAGTATGTAGATCCAGGAAGTCCAATTGTCAAGACACATATAAATGGGATAGAAATTCCAAACACATTGATTGACCTAGGGGCTGCTATCAACATTATGAGTAGACAGACTATGGACCAGCTAAAACTTCCTAACCTTATTTTTACACCTACTTTACTGCAACTTGCAGATCGATCAATTATTAAACCAGATGGTGTATTAGAAGATAGTTCAGTCTCCTTAGATTCTTGGGAATATCCGGTAGATTTTATGATTTTGACTCCCAAGAGTAATCTAGGAGGACACCCACTTATCTTAGGAAGACCTTGGCTAGCCACAGCTGATGCTTTTATTAGTTGTAGATCTGGGGATATGTACATTTCTAATGGTAATTTGACAAAGAAATTCAATTTGTATCCTCCAACAAAAGCAATCACAGAAGTAGGAGATAATGAATGGGTTGATGATGAGGACACTATACAACCTGTCTTTACCATTTCTGAAATTAGTGAGGATAGTCAAATTCTGAACACATTAGAAAATTTTGAGATATCTTCAGAATATGACCCCACACAATTTCAGTTGGAATCCGACATAGAATATTTATCATCAAGACAAATGTCTCTTTACTCTATGGAAGAGTTTGGTAGTTCTACTATTGAGATTTTTCCAGGAAAAACATTGAATATCAACAAACATTTGGAGAAGTCACAACAAGAAGAACTAACCAGAATCTTGCAAAAACATTCTACTGCATTTGCATGGGAGTATACTGACATGAAGGGTATTGATCCTAAGACTTGCATCCATCATATCTATATTGAGGAAAACAATAGACCAATCAGACAACCTCAAAGAAGGATGAATCCAAATCTTAGGGAGATAGTGAAAGAAGAGCTCCAAAAACTACTCAATGTAAACTTCATTTACCCAATTTCAGATAGCTGATGGGTTTCTCCTTTGGTTATAGTACCTAAAAAGAATGGTAAATGGAGGGTTTGCATTGATTATAGGGAATTGAACAAAGCAACTTTGAAGGATCACTTTCCTTTGCCTTTTATCGATCAGGTATTAGATACATTAGCAGGTAAAAAGTACTTTTCATTTTTGGATGGTTTTAGTGGCTATAATCAAATTTAGGTAGCACTTGAAGATCAAGATAAGACCACATTTACTTGTCCATGGGGAACTTTTTCCTACCGAGTGCTTCCTTTTGGGTTATGTAATGCACCTGCAACATTCCAAAGAGCAGTACTAGGAATTTTTTCTAATCTAATCCATGATTGTGTAGAGGTTTATATGGATGATTTTACAGTTTACGGTAATTCATTTGAAGAGGCATTAGAAAATTTGGAAAAAGTTCTTATAAGATGTAAAGAAACAAACCTTTCATTAAGCCATGAAAAATGCTTTATGATGTTTACTGAAGGGATTGTTTTGGGGCATCATATTTCGGGAGATGGGATTAAGGTTGATAGATCAAAAGTTGAAGTCATCTCCAAGTTACCTATTCCAAATTTTCAAAGAGATGTTAGAAGTTTTCTAGGATTTACTGGTTACTATAGAAGATTTATAGAAAAATTCACTAAAATAGCATCTCCACTCTTCAAATTTCTTACAAAAGACTGTGAATTTAAATGGGATCCTGATTGTCAATCAGCCTTTGAAACTTTGAAAACAAGAATATTTGAAGCACCTATCTTGAGAGGACCAAATTGGAAACTCCCTTTCCATATTTCTACGGATGCTTCAGATACAGCTCTAGGAGCTGTGTTGGGTCAAAAAGATTTAGTTCCTTATGCCATTTATTATACCAGTAAAAATTTGACTCCCACAGAGTTGAATTATACTGTGACTGAAAAAGAGTTTTTAGCCGTTGTTCATGCAATTAATAAGTTTAGACATTACATAACAGGCTATGAAACTTTTATTCATACTGACCATTCTACAATTAGATATTTGATGAACAAACCTGTTACTAATGGCAGAGTGACAAGATGGCTTTTACTTTTGCAAGAATTCAATATTACTGTGTTGGATAGACCAGGAAAACAAAATATAGTAGCTGATTTCTTGTCTAGGATTCAGAATACTAAAGAAGATTCTCCTGTAGAGGATAAGTTTCCTGATGAATACTTGTTTGCAATAACTATTAAGACTCCTTGGTATGCAGATATTGCTAACTATTTGGTTACAGGGAAACTGCCTTCACATTTATTTCCAAGTGAAAAATGAAAAATTATTCAGGAGAGTTCAAAATATTCATGGATTTCTAACGAATTGTTTAAAACAGGGCCAGATCTTGTGATCAGAAGATGTGTCAAGGAAGATGAAATGCCTGATATTCTTAAGGCATGTCATGATGAACCATGCGGCGGACACTTTGCAGACAAAAGGGCGGCCTATAAAATCCTCTCTTTAGGATATTATTGGCCTTCCCTCTTCAAAGATTCAAAACAATATGTCAAAAGGTGTGACAGCTGCCAAAGAGTAGGGAAACCTACCGTTTCAAATGAAATGCCATTGCAAACATAGGTACTCATTGAACCCTTTGAAAAATGGGCTTTAGATTTCATTGGACCTATTAATCCACCATCTAAGAAAAAGAAGTATATATTGGTTTGTACTGATTATTTTACTAAATGGGTAGAAGCCAAGGCATTAGTATCTGCTACTGAAAATTCAGTTGTTCATTTTCTTTATGAGGATATTTTTACTCGCTTTGGTGTTCCAAGAGAAATTGTGACAGATCAGGGAAGCCAATTCACATCCAACTTGGTGGAGAAGTTGATGGAAGAATACAAAATCAATCACATAAGATCTACTCCTTACCATCCGCAAGAAAATGGTCAAGTGGAGTCTACAAACAAATTTCTTGAAAGTATCATCACCAAAACTGTTCATCTACATAGAAGAGATTGGGCAGAAAGGCTTCCTGAAGCCTTGTGGGCCTACAAAACTACATGGAGAAATACAACAAGACATTCTCCCTATGAACTTGTTTATGGGAAAGAAGTCCTGCTCCCCATTGAGTTCCAAGTCAAGACCTTCAAGATAGCAGTTCAGTTGGGGATGGACTTATCAGAAGCCCAAAAGCATAGAATGGAGCAGTTGAATGAGCTAGATGAGATTAGACAAGAGGCAATTTTAAGAACTGATCTAGTTCAATATCAAAGAGCTAAATGGCATGACAAGTACATCAAAGAGAAGAAGTTTCAAGAAGGAGATTGGGTATTGTTATTTGATTCCAAGTTTAAAGATTTTCAAGGAAAATTTCAGACTCATTGGCTTGGGCCATATGAGATTGACAAGATCTTTAACAATGGAGCGGTAAGAATCAAGACCATTGATGAGTTTCAAACTCCTCTTATTATGAATGGCCATAGATTGAAAATTTATCATAAGCCACTCTCAAAAGAGGATTTTGTCAAAATGTTTCAAGAAAGTTCTGCAATCAGGCTGGTACAGAAGAATTCTTCTTCTCCACCAGCCTAGCTTTTGTTCTTTTCAGTTAAAAAAAAAATAAAAAATTGTATAAGCCTGAAAACCAATCACTGATTGGCAGTCTTATACAGAAAATATAGGGTGAAAATCAGGAACACCTGACACCCTATATTTTCCAAAAAAAAATCTCTCTTTCATTTCACAAGTTTTGTGACCACCCACTCCATTCCATTCCACTTCATTTCACTCCACTTCATTCCATTTCACTTCATTTTTCATTCCATTTTACCAATAAAATTCTCTTTCATGACCATTTTCATTTAGTCATTTGTCATCCGTTCATTTCCATTCACCCAAATAATAGTTGTGTCAGTTTCCGCAGCTGACATCTGTTTCCGCAGCTGACACCAGTTTCCGCAGCCAGAAGCAGATTCCGCAGCTACCACTCTGTTTTCAAAACAATGTACAACCAGATGTTATTTGCATAATCATGAAATAAAATGAAAGTATGAGGACCAAAAATGAAGACATGGAGCATTCAAGATATCAATGAGGAGCAACTAATTGAAGACCAAGGAAAAAGGCAAGAATTCCAAGGTATGAGTAAAAATTCATTTCAAATGGCATTTAAAACACATTTTTATATAGTTCTAAACCATAAGCTCCATCCATTATGTGCAATGATTATATTGACAAACTCCGTAACCCTTTCACAATCTCCATATTATTTTCTCACATTCATTCTCAAACGGTCCCATAATTAAACCTCCAATCTTCACTCATACTCTGATATTCCACCTATGACAATGAGACGTAGTTGATTTGACTACGGCCTCTTTCAGCCACATAAAATCCATAGTCGTTGTTTAAACGTGCTCACATTTATTTTGCAGCCACCAAATTTCAAACACTGCCGGATGTGTTATACTCTTCCTATTGTTCTATTAATCTCACAGCCGTATCTCTGCCGTGCTCACGAAACCCTTCTCTGTTCCGCTTCGTTCTCTGTTACGCTACATTCTGTATACCCACTCTCTGATATCTACCTACAGTCATCGTGCTCATTTCTGTTCATTCAGCCATCCTACTTCCATTGAACCCTCCTCATGCAGGCAAGTTTTTAAAGAGTAGAAAGAAGGATGGGTAAATTGTTGAGAGCAGAACCAGAAGGACCTAAGTTCATGGAAGGATATCCGCAAGTCAGGGATATATTGAATAAGGCAAAGTGGTTGCGGTTTATCCAAAAGTTTAGAGGCTACCATAAAGAAGTGACAAAAGCTTTTGCAAGGTCGTTCAATGGCCTGGAAGTAGAGATTGGAGACCTTAAGTTCACGGTGAATGAGGCATCTATAGCATCTGCCACAGAACTTCTTCAAGAGGGTGAATGATGGTTTAAGAACAAAAGAATTAGTGATGAAGCTTGGAGATTAATTCTACATAACCCAGGTATGGACATAACTATTTTTAAAAGAGGAATTCATGTTCATGCTTTGAAAGAGGAATGGGCTACTTTGCTGCTAGTTGTTCAAAAATTCATCACCTGTGAAGGCCGTTTTGGGTCCATGTATACCAGATTGCTGATGAATTTTCTAGATAATAAAACTCTCAATCTTCCATATTTTCTATTAAATAGTTTGAAGAAGATGTATGTGACTGTTCAGAAACATTTAGGGGATGTAGAACCACATCCATATCACCATGGTCTTGTAAAAATTTTGATTGAAAAAGAGTTGAAGGAGAAGAAGGACACATGGGAACAATTTTTGATTAGAAATTTCTTTGAGGAACCTCAAGAAATTCCTGAAGGTAGCACATCAAGAAGGAGTAGGAGAAAAAGAACAAATGATGAAACTCAAAGTACTCATACTACTACAATTGAAAGAACTAGTAGGGAAGAGAGGCTGTCAAAAAGGAAGAAGAAAGAAACCAAGGGTAAAAAGCCAATAACATCAAAAGAGAGAAAAAGTATTGAGGCTATACATCAAACCCCTTCTTCCGAAGAAGAAGATCATCAAGTGTTATCTGAGAGATTGGTTCATCTTCAAAAATAGTTATCTATAGCCAAGAAGAAAGAGAAAGGAAAACAAAAGCAAAAAGACAGTGGTCCACAGCGTGTGAGAAGAAGTTCCAGGCTTAAGGGGAAGTTGAGGAAAACACAAATGAAGGGACCTCATTTTATCGATTTGGGAGAAGAAACATCTGAACAATCCCCAGCTGACCATAGTCCATCTCACTCTCAGTCAGTTAGTGAACTTGGTTCATTTCATTCTCAGTCAGACATTGAACATAGTCCATCCCATTCTCAGCCAGATGTTGATGTGAGCCCTTCTCAGCCAGATTTTGAAGACAACTCTCCTTCACGGCATTTTGGGGACAGCCCAATAAAAATGACACCTGATATAGACCCCAAGCAACAAGAAGTATATGATTATATAGAATCTTTAGAAAAAGCAGCTACAGGTCCCAGTACTTCGTCCATTCAGCCTCACATATCACAAAATGATCTAGTCCAATCACTGAAACAGGAAGTCTTTGAGCTAGAGCTTTTAAATAAACACATTAAAAATGAAAATGAGGCATTGAAGGAACAAAACAAATTGGACAAAATCATTCATGATAATACCATGCTACATCTGGGAATATGGCAGAAGAAGAACAAGAAATTGAAAAAGAAATGCCAGAAGTTAAGCAGAGCACTGGTTAATATCAAATTTATATGCTTAATGAAGAAGCCCAGGATGTTAGCGCACCAAGGAAGAGGAGGAGAGGGCTGGATGTACTGGCTGAAGTGTCAAGGCATATGAACTGAAGAAGGATTATCAAAATTTTGGTTGCATGAGGACATGCAACACCTTCACAGTGGGGGTATGTTGAGTCTCAAATCTGCATCTTTCTTATACATCTTCCTAGACCTTTTTTCACTCACCTGAACCTTCCAAGTTGTCAATATCATTGTATATTAGTTGCAAAAGAGCATCTAAAATGGTTTTTAACTATATTTTGTGTCTGTTGTTTGATTTAGATTTTTGCTCATTTAGCTGCGGAATCTTAACACTTTCCGTAGCTACTACAACTTTCCGCAGCCATTTTGTGAAAGTCTATGTTACAGGTGTCTTCAGGAAAAACGAGCCACATTGGCAAGTCAGAAATGATGTGGACATGGATCGTGTCCTATTAGCTCGAGCAAAATCACCTAAGGAGGCTGTGGTCAAAGGTGGCCAAGTGGAAGTCAACCGTAGAGTCCCACGGTGACAGGACTATGTTTCTCATCATGTGAGGATTTGCATGACCGTTTCTAACTTACGAGAGACACATCAACACCTGTACACGGCTCCATAAGCCGAATCCAACATCCACTCTTCATAGATTTACTCCTCAATGCGGCCATGATCCTAGATCTCTGGACGTAATGGTTTACGTGTTTTCTATCAGCATAAGCTTTAGGGAATTAGTTATATTTCCTTTGTTATAAATAATGCGTTTGCATACGCATATTAGATTAGTCTCCATTAGCCTCCAGATAGCTCTGTAATGTAATTACGTTGCCACTGTGCCGTAATATTATCTCTCTGTTATGACTGCATTTTAATATATAAGAAGACTCTGTTTCCAAGCGTAATTCGTATTTGAAGGCTGTAGCCAAGGCTGGTGCAGAGGGCCCCTGCACACGCTGAGGTTTTGTGCATTACTGTATAGTTTCTTGTTTCGTTTCTTTAAATTAATTGTGCCATAATCATTCATGTGTTTATACATTGCATCTTTCATGGTATTTATGCTTCATCTCTGTTTATAATCTTTCATGCTTTACACTTTACTTCTGTCCATAATCTTTCATGTTTTATGTTAACTGATTAGTGTTCTTGTTTCAGATTACAAATAGGCAGCCTGGGCATTTGCATATCTTTTGATTAATGACATGGAATCAATATTGTTCTGCTACTAATTTAATTTTCTTAGTTTCTGTTTAATTCCAGTACTGCTTTGTTTATTTCAGTCTTGCACATTTGCTTCAGTAGTTAGATTTAGATATATTAAATTTCTCATGACATTTTCAGTTACCTCCGAAAGCCACAGCTGGACTGATGGTGAGGGATTGAAGTATGAATGTGTAGTTTGATATTATTTTACTTTCTGCAAGATTAGATATATTAAATTGCTCATGTCATTTTCAGTTACCTCTGAAAGCCACAGCTGGACTGATGGTGAGGGATTGAAGTATGAGTGTGTACTTTGATATTAGTTTACTTTCTGCAAGTTAGATATATTAAAATGCTCATGTAATTTTCAGTTACCTTCGAAAGCCACAGCTGGACTGATGGTGAGGGATTGAAGTATGAGTGTGTATTTTGATATTAGTTTCTTTTCCTGCAAATTAGATATCAGATTGCTCAAGTTGTTTATGGTTACCTCCGAAAGCCATAGCTGGACTAATGGCGAGGGATTAGAATATAAGTTGATGTAATTTGATTTAGATTTACTTTGTTGCAATTCCTGGATTTCTTTAAGCATAGTTTCTTTTGTGTTTAGACAGCAGCAAGTATAGTTTGGTTTTCATGCTCAATACTTCACTGTTTTGATTTAATATGTTAGCATCACATTTTCAATTCCTTTCAAGTTTTGTCATTGTATGTTTCAAATACCTTTTGAAGTTTCAAGTTGGTAAATCATTATAAAGGATATCATTGCCTTGAAAAATCATAACCATACTTGTTTTTATTTTAGAATTTCCATCTCACATTAGAAAACTAAAAACGACAAAAAGATAAGAAATAGGTTATCTTGCAGATATAGTGCGCCACACTTCGTCAGCTTACGAATCTCGGATTGATAAATTAATGTAGCAGTTTAGGACACACTAAATTGACCAAACAGAAACATGCATGGAATTAACATGCCAAGGTATGATCCAGGTGGATATTGGTTGCCACCTACCTATTCTACTTGGTTTCCCACCATTGTTTCTTTCATTTTTTCAGTTTCCTTAATTGTGGCACAGTTTACTATTTTTAGCACTTTTTCGGGTGATGAACTTCCAGATCCATTTTGAGGCCCTAAACAATGTTTTTGGGAAAACCAGGAGCAACATGGGAGTTCATTTGACTCTTGTCACATAAAAAGTTGTAGTCCTCAGATAAATCTTTCTAACGAGGTATTGTGTGCATCAAACGGAGATCGTATGCCAAAGTAATGTCCCCGGTAAGTTGATGTACCAAATTACCCAAATGGAGCCCATAGTTTTCATGCTGGGTTAGGTTTTTAGATGTTTAGGGTTTTCCATTGTCTCTAAATAATAAATATTCCCTCGAGCCTCATTTTAACCTAGTTCACAGGCCTGTAGCCACCACATCTCTTCTCAGAGATAAGCTACGAGTGCCCTAGTTAGTTTATTTCCATTTTGTCTCTAAACAGATTTCAGTTATTTGATATTAATGAAATGAAGTGTTATTTCTATTGCATATTTGTATTTATGGTTGTATGTGTATTCTTTTTCATTCCTACATAAATCGGGATCAAGGTAACAGTTAATTGTTTTTATAGAACTAATAGTTGGGTGATGTGATAACACTTAATAAGACTCAATTGTAGCAAGGAAAAAGGTAAAAGAAAGGAATTGGGAGAGAATTCCTTTGGCTATGTTGGGAAACTACAATTCGACATGAATGAGTGTGTTGCATGAATACAAAAAGTCTTCTTAAACTCAATTTTGTTTGACATTATGTGGATATGTGTTATATTCATCAACATGTATTGGCTGGTATAACATTTGGTTTCCATTTATGGCTAACACGTCAAGGAATTAAAGCACCTAGAGAAATGATATATGTATGTGTTCATTTATGGCCAACGTGTTGTGTACAAAAAGGTAAGGTAATGGGTGTATTTTTTCTTTTATTTATGCACTCATAACTATGGGTTTAGTGCAGTATGGTGTAGGGGTTTGCATGGAAAAATAGGCTTCCATGACAACTTGAATAAATATCAGGTTGATATTTCCCTTAGAAGAAATGGGAACCCATGGGGATTGAGTCATGGTGTATGTTGAAATTTGTTTTCTTTCAGTGCTTTTTTATTCTTTTTCACTTGATTTTCAATTTTGTTTATTTCTGGTGCATGGTCATGACACCTTTTTAGTGGTGTCATAGTGCTATTTTTTTTTCATGGTTTTCATATTGATTGTTTCTTGTTCTTGACTTTTATATTTTGAGGGGCTTGGGAATTGATTGGAAGAAAGAGGAAATTTAATGGAGGTCAAGGAGAGATGAATGAAACCCAACATGTAATGTAAGACTTGGATGAAGCCTAGTGCATGTATAAGGGTAGTTGAAGGCAAGAATATGAAAACCATTTGGACTGGTTTGATCCACTGAGATAAATATATGGTGGTAAGAAAATCATAACAAGGGTAACTAGGAAAGGTAAAGTAAATGGATTGGAGGCATCATATGCCTTGGCTATGTTGGGACTTGTTGCTCTCAATGTTTTACATGTGTTACATGAACTAAAGAAGTTCTCTTAACCTTGACCTTATGATATTTGGTAATTATTTTTTGATCCTAATTATGTTGATTTCTATATATTTATACATGTATGTATGTATTTCGTTGTCTATCAAGGTTGTGAGGGATCATGCTTGCTAAACACCATGTTAAACACACACATGGTGTATGAGAAAGATAAACACACACAACAAGAAACTCAACACATAATGAAGGATAAGCGTGTAGCTCTATTATTTTTCCATTATACATGATGTACATTTATAGTACAATGGTGTGACTCTTGGTTTCACATTCGAAGGTCACTTGGACTCCATTGTGACTTTTCTCATTCCACACCTACCCATGGAGGATTAGGTGTTCCAATATTCCCCCCCTTAATCCGAAGGGGTATGTGTGAGTCCAAGAAGAGAGTTTTAATACAAATCTGCAAATTATACATGGCAACACTTGGGCTGAATCAACTCTCTGATATGTTGGAAAAAAAAAATATGGTTTAAGGATGACCACCAACACTGGAATGCAATACTTGTTGCAGTTCCCGAAACTCTTCCAAAACTGGCAAGAAGTTGAAAGCTTCAGCTAGAGTAATTTTCCCTCATAAAAAAGGGAGACCTTCAACCTAAAATAAGGGAGGTCTACAACCTTTGGTGGTTTAAGGATGACCAACAACACTGGAATGCTTGAAGCATTTCCTGGAACTCAACCAAAGCTGGCAAGAAGTTGAAGGCTTCTGCTAGAGGAAGTGTCCCTCATATATGAAAGGGAGAACTTCAACCTAAAATAAGGGAGGTCTACAACCTGTGATGGTTTAAGGCTGTCCATCAACCAAAGGCATGCTCATGGGAATCCATGTCTCTGGCTACAACTCTGAATCTAGAATGACGAATTGTGTCTTAGGCTCGCTTGAAATGATGTATCGAAGCTTGTATATGACCACCATTTTCCCCCCTATCAGGGAAAAGATGAGATGATGGCGAAAACTCAACTGCAAGTTTACTCAATATTCTAGAACATGTTCTAACATGCGACTTAAACATCTTCTTGGCTGTTGATGCCCATTGCCAAGAAGCAATCCATCCAAGATGAATCTTTGTTCTTGCATGAGGCTTGTTTATGAAGCATCTGTCTAAAGAATGGCTTTGTCAACCACAGTGCTTGCATGGGTGAATATCAAAACAATGATCTTTCATATGGCCAACTCGATCACAGTGTTGGCATTTTACAATTTCTTGTTGTTTTTGTGGAGCAGGATCTGGAACAGCTGCAGGTGAACTGTCATACAGAAATTCGGCACTCTAAAATATGATGGGCTTGGTGTAGTCTGGAATATTAAATGAAACATCCTTGTCATATCCAAGACCAGTTATGTTCTTGTTGTGCACAAGCTCTTCGCAAGGTCTGATGATGGGCTTGAGAAGTGCAGGTTGAGATGCTACATCTGCATGTAAATCTACTCTAGTACAAGGAAATAAATGTTGATCAACTGCAACTTTATCTTCTTTATTCTGATGAGAGTCCTTCACAATATTCTGAATAGAAACAGGTTCAAAATGGTGTCTCTTTTGCTGAACTTCATCTTGTTGGAGCTGAGATTTCAACTGCAAAAACTCAATCTTCGCATGTGCATCTTGCAAACAACTTTGAATATTAAGAAGAGAATTCTTGCTCATTTTTATCATATCATCAACATTGGAATGAATGAGGTTATTCAACAACTCTATTGCCTCATCTATTTTAGCCATTTTCAACAACTTAGGCTAAAAAATAAAGGGTGTCGGCTTCAACTGAAAATGCACCCATTTACAATCTGATTCAACTTTCTTTCAACAAATACAAATGACTCCAAAGAACTTCCAACTATGGAATTCCCACAGTACAAAATATATTCCTCAAATCATGGAGGACCTCAAGGTATAGACTTGGATGTCTAACCGACAAGCAATAATGACTTACATCAACAATTTTCCAACAACTCAAATACTGATTGCAACTATGAATGAAGAAGCAATATTCACTCACAATACAATGTCAATTAAATACAATATTTCTGCAAAATATTTTGTAAATATGCAGTGAAAACTCTTGTGCAAGAAGCCTTTAAGGTAGCTGATTTGTTTTCCTTCAAAGAGATGTTTTGCACCAATAACAACTTAACTCAACTCAACAAAAGGAGGAGGTATTCACAAGCTCAGATGCTTGACCTTGCTGTACTGCACAATACAATAGAAATTAAGAGAAACTCCACAAATCAGAAATTTTATGTCCAAATAATGAATGCCACTGTTGTTTTCAAAATGAGGACCAATTTGTCTTCACATGTCACTTTCTTCAGAAAATCATCCTTCTATCCATGCAACAAATTATACAATGCAAATTTCACTTTTCTCTTCTATGTTTACTATCCATTTACTCATATGCCATTTATGATGTTTACTTCCTTTCTTCCTCTCTCTCTACTGTTTTTCTTTTCTTTTTTTTAAGGGAGGGAATTTTTAATAAATTAAAAAAAAAAAAATTTAAAGAGGGATTTAAAAAAAAATGAAAGTTTGAACTTAAAAAAAGGGAAGAAGGGAATTTTAGAAAGTTTTAAAAATTATGGAGGGCAGGGGGGGGGGGGGGGGGAGGCTTCGCGAGTCATGGCTACGAGGAATGTTGGAAATACTGAGAGGGGGCAGTGAATCAATATTAGAGCATTAGTTAATCTTCAATTATTATCAGTGTTTGTACAATGATAGCAGTAAACAAGAGGAACAAAAATACGCACATATTTTAAGGTGGAAACCCACTTCGGGACAAAAACCACCTAATGCTTTTCTAATAATTCTTTAATATTCAACTCCAATTGAAAATAAAGCTCCAACTTCCTAGAATCTAGAAAAGCATTCTTCTCCATCTCCCACTGGATGGATGCTCCAATGCCCGAAATTCTTTAGTAGTCAACTAAACAGATGCCCCAACACCCAATGAGCTACAACTCACCCTAGCACCACCCTACCACCCTAAAGAAGAATAAAAGAAGAATGGACTCACGTACCGGGGAAAATGGTCCACTTTACAATGATATAGAATGATGTAGAAGAAGAAGATATACTAGACCATAACCCCAACTTTGACACAACCACCTAATGATGATCCTAGACCTCCCAACACTGTCTCTTCAACCCTTGGAAGATAGATACTATTACAATTTGTACAATAATGTATTTACAATGACCAAGTACAATGATACCTTTACAATGATTGTATGCAGTGCTGCCCACTTGAAGACTTCATATGATGAAATTCTTGCTGATATTATGCACCTTGGTTGCTGCTCTTGTCATGCTACCCTCTGCTGCACCTTGGTTCGCTTTGCTACCATAGAAAGTCTGGTCCTTTGCAACCCTTGACAACACATGATCTAGATTTTTCTTGCCTTCTAGCAGCTCGATATTGAATCTGGTGTATCTCTATTATTTCGGATCCTCAATATTTTATTTTCAGTCATGTAGTAGTCCCCTTAGTCTTCTTTTCAATTCCACAGGTCTGACCTAATTTGGATTCTTCAAAAGAGAGTTATGCCCAAGCTCTCACAATGCCCTAATTGGAGACGGTTTCATCATAGCGCACTTGTATGACATGCCACGTGTCATTGTTTCTTCATTTGGAACTGAAATTGATAGAGAGAAAATTAAAAATAGTGCACTATCTACCACTTTTTACAGAATTCCAATCCGATACTCAGAGAGAGAGTTATGATGATTTTAGCAAGGTCACTTATTTGAGATGAATTTCAGGAGCTTGCAAAGACCCTAAATTCCACAGATCATATCTCCAAAAATATCAAGCACCTTGATCTAAAATTTTTACTGCAGCTTCCTCAAGATTTTGGCTTCGCCTCTTAAAAATTTCATCTTCTGAACCTTCGTAGAAAAAAATTTAGAGCGAAAATTCCATGATGACCTGTTTCAGATGGCCGAATCCCTTGCATAAGGAGGAAATGAAGATCACAATTTATATGAATTCTTAAGTTGAGAGGGGTTTCAACAAGTGAACGTGGGAGGGATTTTAGGAGCTTAAAAGATATTAATTATGAATTTTCAATGACCCATGCCCCAATCCCATGGGGTTTTAGCCCACTAACTGGGGGTACAAACTTCAAACATGAATATCTCTCAGACCGTGAAGAATTACATGGCGTGCCATATATCAACGGAAACATCTCGACAAATTCCCATGCAATATTGGGTTATTCCCTAGTGCTTCTTGGGTTGACATCAATGACAACCGCTGATCAACAATCTCCCCCTTTGGCATTGATGGCAATACAAGTACTCCCCCTGCGATCATGAAACCTATTCCAACAACAATCTCTCCCCCTTTGACATCAATGGCAAAGGGTAACTCCCCCTAAAATAGAACCATCCTATGGACCTGTACACACTTCCACTCCCCCTGACACACAACCGTCCTGCAGACCTATAATCTAATGAAAACTTACGAGAATCCCAAGCTTTTGACGAAGATATTCAAATGCTTCACGAGGTAAAGGTTTAGTGAAGATATCAACAATTTGTTCTTTTGTACAAACATACTCAAGTTTGATATTATTTTCAGCGACTTGTTTTCTAACAAAATGATATTTGATAGAAATGTTTTTTTTTTTTAATGCATGACAGGATTCTTGGAGATGCTGATGGCACAAGTGTTGTCATAGAATATGGGTATAGGCCCACTGAATTGTACTTGAAGATCTTGCAAAGTTTGTTTCATCCAAAGGACTTGAGTACAACATGATGCTGCTGAAATGTATTTTGCTTCCACTCTAGATAACGAGATTGAAGTTTGATTTTTTATCAACCATGATATGAGACAACCACCTAGATAGAATGCTGCTCCACTAGTACTCTTACGATCATCAATGCTTCCTACCTAATCTACATCTATAAAGGATTGAATAATGAGATTTTTACCCTTGGGATACCACAAGCCATATTCTTCTATGCCCTTTAGATATTGAAAAATTATTTTGAAGGCAATAATATGTGATTCTTTTGGTGCTGCTTGGAATCTTGCTACTTGTCCAACTGCTTGCATAACATCTGGCCGAGAGGCTATTACATATAGAAGACCACCAATCATAGATCTGTACAACCTCTGATCCACATCCTTAGATGAGTTGTCTATGCTCAATTTGCAACCTGTTACCATCGGAGTAAAGACGGGTTTGCAATCTTCCATTTTGAATTTATTGAGCATTTCCTTGATGTACTTGTCTTGACATATAAATATTCCTTTCTCTTGCTTAGATATTTGAAGCCCTAAGAAGTATGTCAGCTCACCAAGTAAATACATCTCAAACTCACTTTGCATCTTTGTAGAAAATTTCTTACTTATTCGATCATCATTGCTAACAGTAACTTTCTTGAACCCTTTTTGACATAGATATCCATCAAGACAAGCATACCATGCTCTAGGAGGTTGATCGAGACCATATAGAGCCTTCTTTAAGCTGCATACATAGTCTTCTTTTTGTGATAGTAGAAAACATTCAGGTTGTTCGATGTAAATTTCTTCTTCTTCTAATTCTCCATTCAGAAATGTTGACTTAACATCCATTTGGTAGACTTTGATTTTTCTTGAACGTGCATAGGCAAGAAACATTCAGATGCCTTTCATTCTAGCAACTGGTGCAAATGTTTTGTCGAAATCAATTCCTTTCACTTGTGCATAGCCTTTGCAAACCAATCTTGCTTTGTTTCTAGTAACCTTCCCATATTCATTCAATTTGTTCCTAAACACCCATTTAGTCCCAATGACATTTTTATCTTTTGGTCGTGGAACTAACTCCCAAGTGTTATTCTTCTCAATTTGATCCAATTCTTCATTCATAGCTGCTACCCAATGTTCATTCTGGCTGGCTTCCTCAAAACTACTAGGCTCAAAGGTTGCTAGAAAAGAAATGTGAGCTTGTCGTGATGAACGAAGTTGTCGACCTTCATTTATGTCACCAATGATTTGATTTGATGGATGGTTCTTTTGAATCCACTCTTTTGCTCTCCTTGGAGGAGCTTCTTGTTGTTTTTATGCTATATCTTGATGATCATTGTTTACTTCTTCCTCATTGATATTTGCTTCTTGTTATACAATTTTATCTGTGTCTTTTTCAGCCTCTATCTCAAGTTTCAAAGATTCTAGATCCTCATCATTACTCGCTAGAACACCATCTTCATCAAATGTAACATTTATGCTCTCCACTATCTGTTTTCATCTTAGATTATAGCATTTATAGGCCTTTCTTTTGTGTGAGTAACCAAAAAAGATACCTTCATCAACACGTGATTCAAACTTACCCAAATTTTGATCTTCTCTTTTGATATAACATTTGCTTCTAAAGATTCTGAAATATTTTACATTAGCTGGTTTTCCTTTCCATAATTCATATGGAGTCTTGTTGCAATTATTTCTGAGAAGACTTCAGTTGATAATGAAGACTACCATATCAATTTCTTGAACCTAGAATTTTTCATCCAATTTTGAGTCCTTCAACATTGTTCTACCCATTTCCTGTATAGTTCTATTCTTTCTTTTAGAAACTCCATTTTGCTGAGGTGTTCATGCTGTTGAATAATTACCTTTTTATTCCATTTTCGTCACAGTATTGCTGAAATAATTTGGAAGTGAATTCTCCACCATTATCTGATCTTAAACACTTTATTTTCAAATCAGTTTCATTTTCAACCAACTCCTTGTAGATCTTAAAGCACTCAAATGCTTGAGATTTTTTCTTTAGGAAACTGACGGCTGTCATGCTGGTATAGTCATCTATCATTAACATGAAATATAATTCTTCGTCTAAGCCTTTTGTTCTCACAGGACCACATAGATCAATATGTATCAATTCCAATGGATGTGATGCAAAGTATTTTTTTGTTTTAAATTGGACTTTTGTCTGCTTGCCATGTCGACATGCCTCACATAGTGTGTTGGAAGGTTTTGATATTTTCGGCATTTCTAGTACTACTTCCTTTTTTCTAATCTTGACAAGATTGCCAAAGTTTATGTGACCCATTCATTTGTGCCATAACCAACTTCCATCTTCTTTAGCTAGTAGACATGCTTTAGTTGCCTCATCCAGAACATATATGTCGTTTGGAGCTTGACTTGTTGTAGCCACAATTTTACCATACCTACCTTTCCTGATTTCACATTTTGTAGAGTTGAATAGCATTGTGTGTCCTTGATCACACATTTGTCCAACACTGAGCAGATTATGATTCATGTTTTCAACCAATATAACATTCTTGGCTATAACATCTTTGCTTCCGAGAGTGATGGTACCTGATCCTATAACATTTGAAGATCCATCATCTCCAAATGATATGGTTCCATCCTTATTCTCTTTCAGAGATACAAATTTCTTTCTATCTCCAGTCATATGCTTTGAGCAACTGCTGTCAACATACCATACATCTTTATTTTTTTGAGCCTTGAGAGCAAGAGAACAATTATCAATCTTCTTCTTCTTCCATGTTCATTCATTATGTGGCTTCGAAGATTCTTCTGGAGGATTTTCAAGTCTGCAGTCTCTAGCTATGTGTCCAAATTTCTGACATTTGTAACATTCCATATTATTTCTTAAATGTTCAAATCTATTGATGTTTTGATCAGCCCTGGGAGGTTCATATTTGAAGAATCTCTTGGAATTGTATTGGTTCCTAGGGTACGTGCGACATTCTACAGCTTTATGACCAAATTTTCCACATGAATAACAATAACCATGAAAAATATGTTGGTACCTGGATGAAAATCTTCGTTGAGGAGTCATCTTCCAAGGATGTGCCTGCGAATCTTGTCCAATGAAGTCTTCATGTATGTCAAATCTCATAGGTTCATTGTATTTTGTTGTAGAAGGTCCTGCTTCTTCTTCTTTGTAACCAAGGCTAGTTCTATCGTTGTAAGATCGTTGATTGTTGATGAGTTCTTCCAATGCCCTTGAGCTGTTGGCATAGTTTTGGATAGTTTTTCCCTTCTTCACTTCCTTATGCAATGAGACTACTTTGGCTTCTAATGCTTCCATTTCTTGGTTGCTTTCTTTCAAATTATTTTGAAGTGACTCTTCAATACATTTGTGTTCTTCAACCTCAATTTTGAGACATTGAACTTGTTCTTCAAGAGTATTGGAACGGATCTTCTCAGCATTGAGCTCTTTTATAAGCTTGATTGCCTCTTCATAAAATTCTTCTATGGTAAACCCTTCTTCTTCATTGTTTGATACTTTTTGTTTATTGTGCTTGGCCATAAACAATACTTTCTCATTGGCTTCTTGTTTGCTGTCACTTTCTTCATCGGATGATGAGATATCTTCGTTAGAGAGAAAGTTCCTTTTGGATCCTTTCTTTTTTCCTTGCTTGTTAAATTTCTTAAAGCCTTTCTTTCCTTTTGAGTTTCCATCACTTTTGTTTGGACATTTTGCTACGAAATTCCCAACCTCACCACAACCGAAACATATCAATGGAAGTTTAAATTTGAATTTTCCCTTACCAGGTTTTACTTTTCTCATAAAGTAAGCATATTCTTCATCTGAAAGACCTTCTCCATCATCTCCCTTTTCTTCACACTTGTAGGTGCATGTCATTTCAATTCAAGGTTGTTTGTCCTTATTTGTTTGCTTAGATGCAACGAACATAGTTTCTAGATTTGAAGTACCCTTTTCTTCATCAAGTCTCATTTCATATGCTATGAGAACTCCATGTAATTCTTCCTTGCTAAGTTTGTCCAGATTTGCACTGTATTCTAAGACCGATACCTTTGGGTTGAATCTCCCTGGTAATGTTCTAAGAATCTTCCATATAATAGTCTTCTCATCAACTGGCTCTCTCAATCCTTCTAAAGTATTGGTTATTTCATCAATGTATTGGAAGTATGCAGCAATGTTGCAATCTTCTTTCATTCTAAGTTGCTCAAATTTTGCTCTATATATTTGAAGCTTTGCTTCTTTGACATTTGAGTCACCTGCATATATATTCTCAAGCTTGTCCCATACATTTTTGGTAGTTTTACAACCCATAACCTTATGATAATCAGATTCAATAAGTCCACTGATAATAATATTCTTTGCTTTTGCATAATTTACCAAATTTTTCTTACCTTGTTCATCCGCGGTTGATGTAAATCCATTTTGAACAGTGTCCCATACTTTGTAACCTTGCGCCAAGAGATAGACCTCCATTCTTCCTTTCCAAAGTGCATAATTATTTTCATTGAATAGAGGTACAACATTCTTGGTATGCTCCAAGACATCCTTCCAGTTGTTAAACTGCTATTGAAGGAACCAAGCTCTGATACCAATTTTTGGAAATACAGAGAGGGGGGGGGGGTGAATCAGTATTAGAGCATTATTTAATCTTCAATTACTATCATTGTTTGTATAATGATAGAAGCAAACAAGAGGAACACAAATGCACACAAATTTTAAGGTGGAAACCCACTCCGGGACAAAAACCACCCAATGCTTTTCTAATAATTCTTTAATATTCAACTCCAATTGAAAATAAAGCTCCAACTTCCTAGAATCTAGAAAAGCATTCTTCTCCAGCTCCCACTGGATGGATGCTCCAATTCCCGAGATTATTCAGTAGTCAAATGAACAGATTCCCCAACACCCAATGAGCTACAACTCACCCTAGCACCACCCTACCACCCTATAGAAGAATAAAAGAAGAATGGACTCCCATACCGGGGAAAATGGTCCACTTTACAAAGATATAGAATGATGTAGAAGAAGAAGATATGCTAGACCATAACCCCAACTTTGACATGACCACCTAATGATGATCTTATACCTCCCAACACTACCTCTTCAACCCTTGGCAGATAGATACTAGTGCAATTTGTACAATAATGTATTTACAATGACCAAGTACAATGATACCTTTACAATGATTGTATGCAGTGCTGCCCACTTGAAGACTTCATATGATGAACTTCTTGTTGTTGTTATGCACCTTGGTTGCTGCTCTTGTCATGCTACCCTCTGTTGCACCTTTCTTTGCTTTGCTGCCATAGAAAGTCTGGTCCTTTGTAACCCTTGACAACACATGATCTAGCTTTTTCTTGCCTTCTAGGAGCTCAATATTGAATCTGGTGTATCTCTATTATTTCAGATCCTCAATATCTGATTTTCAATCCTGTAGTAGTCCTCTAAGTCTTATTTCCAGTGCCATAGGTCTGACCCGATTTGGATTCTTCAAGAGAGGGTTATTCCCAATCTCTCACAATGCCCTAATTGGAGATTGTTTCAGCATAGCGCACTTTTATGGCGTGCCACGTGTCACTGTTTCTTCATTTGGCTCTGAATTAATAGATCAAAAAGTACAGACTGTGCACTATCTACCACGTTTTACATAATTCCAATCCAATACTCAGAGAGAGAGTTATGACGATTTTACCAAGGTCACGTCTTTGAGATGAATTTTAGGAGCCTACAAAAACCCTAACTTCCACAGATCATATCTCCAAAAATATTGCGCACCTTGATATGAAATTTTTACTGCAACTTCCTCAAGATTTTTGCTTCACGTCATAAAGATTTCAGCTTTTGAACCTTTATATAAAAGAAATTAGATCGAAAATTCCACGATGACCTTTTTCAAATGGTCGAATCCCTTGCATAAGGAGGAAATGAAGTTCACAATTTATATGAATACTTAAGTTGAGAGGGGCTTCAACAAGTGAACGTGGAAGGGATTTTAGGAGCATAAAAAATATTAATTATTACTTTCAATGACCCATGCCCCAACCCCATGGGGTTTTAGCCCACTAACTGGGGGTACAAACTTCAAACATGAATATCTCTCAAACCGTGAAGAATTACATGGCGTGCCATATATCAACAGAAACATCTCGACAAGCAGAAACCATAAAAAGAAATATTGACCCAGAATATATTAATTTGGTAGGTCAAAATTCCCATGCAATATTGGGTTAGCCCCTGGTGCTGCTTGGGTTGACATCAATGACAACCGTTGCTCAACAAGGAATGGGTCTGTGGGTAGAGTGTAAAGGAAGAGGGAGCTTGGGAGTGTGGATGAGGGAGTGTGGAAAGGGGCTTGGTGAGTGACTGTGAGTGGGGAGGGGCGGTGTAAGGGGGGCCGAGAGTCGTGTGAGGGGGTAAGGGTTGGGAGGGAGGCCAAGCAGCCGTGTTAAGGAGGGAAGGGGGACCAGGTTAGGGAGTAGAGGCCGTGTTAGGGAGGGGAGAGTTGTAGGGGGTGGGGGGAGTGTGTAGACAGGGGGATGGGTTGTAAGGGAACGCGGGTAGAGGCCGAAAGGACATGGAGAGGGATGTGTGACGCAGTATGGGTGCGTGAGTCGCGGGATGCTGTGAGAGCGATGAGGTATGAGAGGGGTAAGGGGAATAGGGAAGGAGAGTTGAGCAGGGTGTATAGCGTAGGGAGGGTAGGGGGACAAGGGAGCAAGTTAGGCCGCAGTGAGGTGAGGATTCAGGCGGCCATGTGACAGTTGCAGATAAGGGGAGGGGGCCGCGGGTTCATTAGGGAGGAGTGAGGGAGTAGGGGAGTTGAGTGCATGAGGGGCGAGGGATGTTGTGTGGGCCGAATGCCATGGAGCATTGCAGAGCATAGGGGGATGGGGGCCGTTGGTAGGGGGGGTAGGGTGAGAGTCGATATTGCAGGTTAGGGGAGCTACAGGGGGGTGGGGATATGAGAGTGTGTACCATAGAGGTTAGAGTTGCAGGGGCCGAGGGGAAGGCCGTAGGCCAAGAATATTATTTTCTATTTTTTATTTTTTTATTTTTTTATTTTTTTTAAATTAACAGCAGAGGGAAATTGGAGAATTTGCAGAATTTAGAAAACTTGGAAATTTTCCAGAGAACTGCAGAATTTTCAGGAAATATAGCAGCAGTAGAATACAACTTTTAGAAAGTAAAATACAACAGCAGAGGTTTTCAGAAATTGCAGAAATGAGGGAATTTTTCGGCAGAAAAACCCAGAAATTGGCAGAAATTGTTCAGTGGAAAAACCAGATTTTTTTCTTTCAGAAACCCACTTTAAACTATTTTCAATAGCTCTCCAATGCAGAATTTAATAGGCAGAAATTGCTAGAAAAAATTGCAGAATTTTAATGACCAATTAGAAAACCTGCAATGCCAAGATGCATAATGTTGGTCTTCTTCAAAACTGACTTCTGAATGTTGCCGATTTCTGAATGCGGAAAAATTACTGATGCAAAAATCTCTGAGTGCTGCAAAAATTATCAAAATTTTTGCAGATATGTACATACCATAAACACAAATGTCTCACTCAAGGTTGAGTTGGTTATGAACCTATCAGCTTTGATACCATGTTAAACACCATTTTAAACACACACATGGTGTATGAGAAAGATAAACACACACAACAAGAAACTCAACACACAATGAAGGATAAGCATGTAGCTCTATTATTTTTCCATTATACATGATGTACATTTATAGTACAATGGTGTGACTCTTGGTTTCACATTCCAAGGTCACTTGGACTCCATTGTGACTTTTCGTATTCCACACCTACCCATGGAGGATTAGGTGTTCCAACAATGCTTGTGGAGGAATGGTGCTAATGCAAGTGAATGGCATGAAGAGGTTCTTGTTTTTATGAGGAATAAAGTGGGAAGAGTAGACTTTACAAATATATGAGGTTAGTATCATGTGGATAAGATTTTCTTTTTTTGTGCTTATACTATGTCTATGTT
The DNA here is from genome assembly GCA_034641835.2 of Pinus albicaulis. NCBI lineage: Eukaryota > Viridiplantae > Streptophyta > Pinopsida > Pinales > Pinaceae > Pinus > Pinus albicaulis. Next base: position 876,371,715 of record CM076575.1, on the reverse strand, counting down.
TATGCTATGATAGGTAATTTTGAGATATACATCATCGGAATGAAAGAAAGGTAATATGAAACATGTTGGGACAAGCATGGATAGTGGAAAGAGCTATAGACTTGGAATTTAGATTTTTTATTCACACAGTAAGGTGTGCGAAAGACATTAGAAGCAAGGATTCCTAGTAGAGATAGTGTGGTCTTCAGATGTGTAGTACATGTGGTGTTGTGTACATGTTGTACATGTCGTGTTGTGTGCATGTGGTGTTTTTTACATGTTTCACATGTGATGTTATGTACATGTTGTACACGTGGTTCTGTGTACATGTTGTACATGTGTTGTTGTGTACATTTTTTGCATATGGTATTGTCTACATGTTGTACATGTTTGGTTGTGTACATGTGGTTCTATGTTATATGTATTTTGTAGTGTGTGTATCGTGACATGTGGATTTTTTGTGTTGTAAATTGATTTTAGGTGTATATGTTGTGTTGTACACTAGGTCTAGGTGTATGCATTTTTTTGTACACGAGTTGTAGGTGTACGTATTGTGTGGTACATTATGTGTGGGTATATGCACTATGATTTACATTGTGTGTATGTGTATGTGTATGTGATTGAAGAGAAGGGAAGGAAATGGGTGCCTGTCGGGTTTGGAAATCCATTCATTGTGTGTAAGAGAAGGATAAATAACAAGACAGAAGCAAATAATTATTTGAATAATAAGTATAAATATTTTATCTCAGTTTTAATTATGCATGTGATTATGAATCTGATTTACGATGGTTACATGTTATTTGTGATTCTGATTTATGATGGTTGTGTTTTGAGCTAACAAGATGTGATATGTGTATACATGATGATTTGATGAAAGAGTTAGTTTGACTTGTTTTGATATGAAGTAAACAGAATTGTATGTCTACCTTATTAATCAGTCACCAATGAGGTATGATTTAAATTTATTTAAATTCCTTTCGAATCTAATGGAAATTATGTGCTTGGCACATGAAAGCATGGAAATTCCTTGTTTGGGTGATTGCAAGAGGCGGCAAGAATGTTAGAAGAAATAGTGAAAGGAGTTAGAATATGCAATAATGTGTTGGTAAAACATTTAAAAGTGGGGCCAATGTGGGAAATGAGTACCCAATAGTGTCCATTTATTGCGATGAGGATGCTATGACTGGTATGATTGTTTTGATGTAGCAATATGCCTTTTATATAGACTTTTCGATGTGAGGAAGCTTTGCCAAGGGATGGGTCACTCAAGGGACTATGTAACAAAGAAGAGGATCAATGAAAATGAAGAAAACAGAGGAATCAATGATACAAAGGCTTCAGAGAATCAATTGCTAGCTTTTGTTAATTCAGTTTTGGTTTTCTCATTTCATTCTCTCATTCTCTTATACTCTTTCACACTTAAGAATTATTGGAGCATGATTGGAGTTCTCTATTATTCATTTGTATTTGGAGAAATAAGGCAAGGGAAAGTAATAAAGCACAAGGGAAAAATTGGATCAACAACTAAAATTGTATTTCTTTTTAGGTAATAGGTTGCTTGTGTGAATTATTTTCTCATTTTTGGATGCATGGTATATGCATGTGATTTTATGGTTATGTGTTTTCATTGGCATGGAGATTTTCGTGAAGTGACAATGTTTTTATCATTCTGTTCCCATTTCCTATATATTTGTGGTGTTATGTGATTTTCCGCTAATTTTTATCTCATTGGTGCTTCGTTTTCCTATGGTTGTGGTTTAGAACAAATGTTCTAGAAGCCCTAGAAAAACTTCGGTTGAATTACTAGTCCTGGAGCCTAAGTTGGGAAAAATTATTTGGAGCCCTTGGTGGGTTGAGTTCCCTAGAGTCGGCTTGGACAAATGATTTGGAGCCTTGGAAGGTTATGGATTGAGTAACTAGTTCCTAGAGACATGGACAGCTTTGGTAGAGAATGATTTGGTTGGTGTTATTGATGTCCAACTGTAGAGGCAGAATCATCGTGGTTGAGTGTTGAGGTGGCTTGGCCTCTGGAAGCCCTGGTTTGTTTTTTTGGTTTAATCCATGAGATCACATAATTACACTTGAAATATGGCGCGAGGGTGATTGGATGAAAGAGATATTTGGTCCCGCATAATCTCTAATTGGGTGGTACATGGATGTCCCTAACTTGGTTGGAATTTTCATAAGTTAATAAGACTTATTTTTCTACTGTGAGTTATGGATTCTTGTACTGATTATGTTGGTGATATGATGGCTAAGTTTCCATGGTTTCTATGCATCTTATTTGTTGGTGATATGTTGGTTACATGATGTATGTTATCTATAGTTGTTGTCATGATTTTCTTTGTTATCGAATGGTTGGTGAATTTTTGTAATAATAATTTTTATTGCAACTAGCTAGAGATGGTTTAGAGCCTTCTTCGTGATTCTTAGATGAACACTCTTTTTTTTATTAGATACATATTCATGACCTATAGCTTATATTTTTTCCATATGTTTGACCGAATGTCTATTGTGGATTAGGAATATTTGGGTCAAGTTATTTCTTCACTTTTGATTGAATAACATCGTTAGTACATTTTATTATATTCTAGAAAGTTTTAGGCAATTATGGGAAGTGGTTTGGAGACTAGCCTAAAAAGGTGGCACAAATCCTAGGACCGCATGCTGAAAAACGAAGAGTTTACACCATAACTGAATGGAGGTAGGAATTTGAGTTCGATTATAGCCTAATAACCACATGGAAGTAGTGTCAATGGTGAAGTTGTTGGCCTATGTAGTTGAAACAAGACTCTAGCTCAGGGACTGAGAACCTAGGGTGTTTCTTCAACTCTTGGGTGATCTGTAGTCCCTATAAGATGTCATTTTATAGTCGATTTGTAGGCCCCACTTCCTTAACTGGAACTTGGAGATTGTGTCATGTCATAATGACACTTGTCTCATGTTTAACCTAGCGAGATAGTGAATTTGGGTAAATATAGAAGGGGTAGTTACATTTTAACTTAATATGCATAGATAAAAATAAAGAATAAATATGAATACAAACACATTCAACACATAGAACACAATATCTACCTATAAAACCCCAACTGCGAAGAAAACATACAACTGTGTATGTTTCTTATTATCTGAGAAAATAATAAATATTTTTGATATTTATATAGCAATTTAATGCTTCCCTTCTATAACAAACTCCACTCAATAAATGGTCTGAATAAAAATCAAGACAACCCCTACCTAATGTTTGTGTAGATCTTCTCTTCTGCACACAAATGCACATGGTACGACCACACATGTCTATTTTTCCTTGCACATTGCAACTTTTAGTATGGTTGTGCTAGTGTTGAGTTGGGCTAAGGATATTCAACATCTTCCTTCCTACCTCTCAATACCTGATTTTCTTGTTCAGTTTTGAAAAATCCATCTCTCATAAAGTCAATCACACACTCTATGCTCTTCGAAACTAACCACTTAATCAATCTATCTCCTCTTATAACTTCGACCTAAACTCCTCCTTCATTCTCAACAAATGATATTAAATTCTGATGAAGGGCTAATATTAAATCATAATTTAACTTAGGATTGCTATTTTTTTCCTAAGTCTAGCTTTAGAAAATAGTTAAATAAATTAATATTCTAGTAAAGTGGTTTTGTTTTGGGTTCCTCTTCTAGTAGTAGCACCAAAGGCAATAAAAACTCTTACTTCTCTACTCCAATCAACAGGGTAGCAATGGAATCTCTATATTTTTCCTCAAAGTTCTTATCCTAGAAACTTAATAAATAACCTCCTCTATAAGGGATAGATACTATGCATATAGCTTTCCATTCAAAATTTTCTTTCAATTCTATTAGCATCGAGATCTCATGGATCAGTAATAGGCCAAATAGAGAGGAATGGAAAATTTGTCTCTCATGGTTGGAATTTAAAATATGGAGGAAATATTATTCTAAATTCATACTCAACATTGATGGTGCATCAAGAAGAAATACAAGGGAGCAGGAGGGGGAGGGGCTATCTATGGCATTGGTGGGAAAAGAAAAACAAAGAAATTAGAGTACTCATGTGGTTTGTGGAAGATGAAAAATAATCAAGAAGAGGCTTATTGATTACTACAGTGCATACTCCTTGCTAAAGAAAATCATATTTCCTCTTTCAATGTGTTGAGGAACTCTCTTATTATCAATCAACACATGGTTAAAGATTATTCTCCAAGAGATAAGTTTTTGGATAATATTTTGAAACATGTCAAGAAGGCAATAAAAGATATACATATTATAAGTTACAAGAATATACTACGAGATAATAATAAGGAAGCGATGGATGTGTCAATCTGGGATGTAATCTAAAATTTGGCAAATTGATGGTTAATGGATAATTAACATCATCCTTCACTCCTTAGTGATAGTTCCAATGGTAATTCATGTAGCATCAAGTTACATAACATAGTAGGAGTCCATGTAATATGAATTTTTCATTATTCTAGGGCTCTATTGGAAGCCATTCACCTCTAACCCCCTCCCCTTGTTTGCCCCTTGTTTATATGAATAATGTATTTGCAGAGAGGAAAGTTTTGATTTTGGATAGGAAATATAAATCTATGTCTTAGGTTTATGATGATGCATTTACCTATGTATTTGTTGCCTAATATTTTCCTCGTGTATTTGCAACAAGATAGGCACAAATTTTGATTTAATACAAAATTCTCATTAGTGTTTAAAAAATAAAAAAAACATAAAACATATTTTCAATATCTCTTAAATTGTTATGAATAAATTTCTGAAATTAATAAATAAATATAAGAACAAAGAGAAACTCTCAAAACTTAAATTATAGCTTTGGAAAGGAAAAAGAGAATCTTTATAACATTTAAATTTATAATTTTATTAGTTTAAATGAAATTATTTATTTATCAATTTAAATAAAAAACATTATTATATATTTATATTCACATATACTTGTTAATTAAATTAAATTTTAATATTTCAACATTTAAAATTAAAAATAATTTGATTTATAACTAATTATACAATTTAAGTTTCAAAACTATTAATATAAATACTAGCACAACCACATAAATTAAATGATTGTCCATAATAAACATCAAAACACTTACTTAGTCATATATAATCAATATATACTAAACATATATACATTTAAAAAAAACATGTGACAAGATTATTAACCATAAAGATTCATTAACATATAAATAAGCTGGATGGAGCTCTGCTGGAACTCGACAATGGCGGCATGTGTGAACCCTAACCATTGACGCATTTTTTTCCTCTCATATGGCGTTCTGGTCTCGTGACCCATGGCTTCTTTCATGCGGGACATCTGTGGATGGCCAAGCAGGCCAACTCATGTCGGGTCTCATGAATTACCATGTATTCTTATACTTGGCATGAATGCACAGAAACCCTATAGTTTTTAAACCCTATTTTCTTATGATGATGTTTCATCTTTCCCTTGGTTTTTGGCATGCAGGTTTCACTGTGGGGCATTGTTTCTGGCAGTCTATGCAGGTTTCTAATTTTTTCCCTAGTTTCTACTATGGCAGTTATTTTTGCTGCGAGTTCTTCACCTCTAATGGTTTGGGCTACTAAAGACGGAGAGGTTTTGGAGCTACTCAGTAAGTTTAGTTCCTTTTTTTCATAGTTGCTGCTTTTCTCTGGTTTCACGGCCACCTAAGTCTACATCCCAGTGGAGGTAAGCCCTGTGTTAGGTACTTATTTTTGTTTTTATTTCTATCAACTATTTTCATGATCAGTGTCAGACTTTCGAAAGTTAATCAGGCCCGTTTCTGGTGGCGTTCTTGGGGGGTTTTATTATTTCTTGTGACTCTTTTATTATTTATTAGTTCGAGGGTTTTTGGACGTTTTTGTGTCTCTTGTCACTTTGTGTCTAAATCCTGGAATTACCGTTGTGGGTCGAGTTTGTCTATCGGTTTCTCGGGTGGTAGTGGTTGGGGGTTTCATCGGGGTTTTCTGTTGTGTTATGCACCATGGGTAATAAGAAGGAGTATGTATATGTGGAGCCCGAGGCCGAAGATATTTTGTCTGTTTGGGGTCTTGAACCCAAGAGCCCTAACCTAGCCAAGGTTTCCCTTCCTTCTCAATCACATGAAGCAAAATATAGGGAGGTAAATGCTTTAAAGAACCTAGTGCTTGGTTTCTCTTTCATTAACAAGTTTCATTTTACCATCCTGTGTCATCGTTCGGTGGAGAGGACTAGTCTTCATCCCGTTCATAAACCTTTGGATCTTGGTTTTTCGTCTGCCTCTACCATTCCTTTTCCTGACCTTCACAGGTGTCTAGGAATAAAAGTGCCCCACGAACACTACTTTTCTGGGGGTTTGGAAGACATACTCATTGGGGTTGGTGTTGAAGGTGCGAAGGTGGGAAACAATTCATGCGGCTCTAACCCTTTGGTCGCTCTTGCTGAAGCCGCTTAGATTTTAGGCTCATATCCTCATCTGGGCCTTGGGGTATCAGCTTTGTTGGGGTCAGAGGGTATAAATAGGCCAGACGAGGGCTCTAGCGGGGTTTTGGTAGCTTTTCACTCGGGAGTTTGAGTGGGGGCTTTTTGGACTTTAAGGGAGGTGTCAAATTTAGTGAGGCTGGGCTTCTTGAAAATGAGAATCCGGGCATATGGGAAGGCCTCAGCTGAGGTCGTGTTTGGGTGGGCTCAGAGACTGGTAAGGAATAAGTCTTGTGAGGGATCAGATTGGGCCAACATGGGAATGCAGATGGTCAATCTAAAGGAAATTAATCTAGAGGAGGTGCGCAGTCATTGAAGTTTTCGGTGAACATTGATGAACACAAAGGAAATAAAAGGAAAAAGATGAAGACGATCAAGGAGGATTCATAGTGTTTGAACTTGATCTTCGGTGTAGACCTACAGTTTGATAGTTTCATCGCTACTTCTGAACTAATTCTGGTGAGTAGGGCCAGACGTAAGGTTTTCTTGGCAGATTACATTTCAGATTTGGATCTAGAAAAACTGGGTGGAGGCACCTGCAGGTGGGGCAGATTTCATTACCCTATCTAAAGGTTGGTTCATGGTGACTTTTAAAAAATATTGAGATGCTTGAATGGGTATTGGCATGATAATGGGGTTTGGTGTTTCCCCCATTCTCTTCAAATGATGGACACCCCTGTTTGATGCTAACACGACAAGAATGGATGATATTCCAGTGTTGGTGCATCTTCTACCATTACCTCCACATTTTTGGTTGTTGGAACTATTTCAAGAAATTGGCAACAATATAGAGACCTTCCTGGATGTTTTTATGTCTTTTTTGGAATCAGGGCAAGGAATATTGCTAGAATATTAGTCTGATTGGCTCCTAAGGAAGGTTTGATTGGGAAGATAATATTGAATGCTGACGGTCACACAATTGAACAGCCAGTTGACTATGATAATCTTCCTTTTCGATGCCATAGATTCCACACTTTGGGTCACCTAGCTCTTGACTATCCCCTGGGTTTCAAAAAGAGTCGTAAACTAAGGAAGAGCCCACCACAGCATGACAGGGCTAGAAAGAATATTATGGGTTTGGAAAGACCATATAAAGAGGAGAATGGGGTGGAAGGGTGTCCTATGTATCATATGGGACAACCTCCGTGGGGGGTTTCGGATCCGGAGGCCACCGTGGTTGTGCCAATCATGATGATAGATTCTTTGTTAGGGGATAACATAGGTGCTCTGGAGATAGTGGCACAGATGGATCTAGATGTGGACATGGTCACGGTGGAGTTGAAAACAACCCCTACTAATCCATCATCATATTTAGCGGGGATAGGAACCAGCAGGCTGACGACCTATCTAAAATTGGTCTTGGACAAGTTCAGGGCTCATGGCTGATTGAAGAGAATGATGGTCTAGAGGTCTGTGTGTCAGACACCAGACCATATTGATGGGGAATCCCCATCCTTTTTTTCAGTTGTTCTTTTAGACTTTGCTATTTTTATTTTCTCCAACATTGTTATATCTTCTGGAGGTGTTGCATATTTTTGTCCTCAGACTATAAGACTTACGTTTAGTGGTGCTACTTTTTATATTTTATACCCTTTCATTTATGTAAAAAGACCTATTGGTTATTATTTTTATTGATCCCAGCCTTCATAAATCCATGTATTGGATGGTTGCTACCATCGTTGTTATTGTTGGATGTTTCTCTCAGTTGGGAGGCCCGTTTTTGGAGTTTTTAGATCTTGATTGATGTTGATTACCCTAAAAGCAGAGTTTCTGTCTTTTTGTCCCTGAGTGTTTTCGTTATCTACCAACTATGCCCACACTCTAGTGTTGGGAAGAGGTTTCTCTTTGCCCCTCGTTGAGGAGTTAAGATAATATGGAATGCTAGACATATGCGATGTAACTTTTTGTTAAATCTAATAAAAAGTTCGATTTTTTTCTTGGGAAAACAAAAATATATAAATAAGCTTTGTTACAATACCACATGAAAATATTATAGCTTATCAATGTATCATAAGCCCAAAAATCATAATTCATTTGATATGCTACATGCTAGGCTTAGTCTAGCTTATAGAAAAAATAGCATTTTATAGAGTTCAGATCCTCAGGATTAGAAAGTACAAAGATACAAAAAATTAAGTATTGAGCTCGTACAAGGCAAAGGAAAAGGTGTGTATTTAAAAAATAAAAAATTCATAAGTTTTGTTTGAAAGAATAGTTTGAAGTGACCCAAGGGGCATAGTGAAGCATAAATATCATTGTTTCATTCCAAAATGCCGCAAAGAAAGAAAACAAAAACACCCAGTACGCAATCAAAAAACTCTACTATGGTTCATGAATAAGAGGAAGAAATGCAACATGATATATCAAAATTACAAGACCAATTGCAACAAATGTATTTATCGCAAAGAGTAACATGAAATGAAATGGAAGCTAAGATGGATGGTTTAAGGAATGGTTTAAATAAAAGCATGGAAGGTTTGAAGAATTGCTTAAAATCATACATGGAGAGTTTGAAGAATGGAAATGAAGAAAAAATTAAAGGAAACATGGAACATTAGAAGAATGGTTTACAAGCAGACATGGAAGGTTTGAAGGAAGGTGTGGAAAATTTTCTAAAGAAATGATTCCTAATGGCAAAAGGGTATTAGATAAAACTCATGGTGAGAGAAAAAGAAATGTTAATCAATATTTCATAGACTCTAACATTTGATTAAAGAGCCACCATATTTGAAAGATAAATATGATTAAGTTTGATGGCAAGGAACCCGTAACATGGATACTATAGATGTAGAAATGATTTGATCTCAATTATAATGTGCAACACACACAAAGGGTACGCATTGCAACTTTATATTTAGAACCCAATCAATTTTTATGGTATCAATTTATTTTTTCTCATAAACCACTTGTCACTTTATCAATTTTTACAAAGGAAATGATAGCACATTATGAAGATACAAAGAGAAACACCTTCTATAGCCAATTGATAGATCTCAAAAAAATGTTTCAATGTCGGAGCATATTGAGGACTTCCAAAAATTGAATATAAGGGTAAATGATATTCTAGAGGAGCATAGGATTGATGTATCCATATGAAATTTAAAGGATAACATCCAACATGAGGTTCACCTTTTGGAACTTGATTTATTGGAGAAGGCATTCAGGTTGGAAAGAAAAATTGAAATAAAAATTATGGCAACAAGGAATACTACCACTCACAACTATAAATATGAAACTGTTGTTGCTCCTAGCCTTCCACAACCTACAAGCACTAGAAAATTTGGCCAATTTTCTGATGGCCACTTTGTCGCTATTCCGACACATATTCGTCGCAAGAGCGATAGTTCGAGGTTGGACAAAACATGGTTAGCCATTACGTCGCAATTTCGACGCTTTTCCAAAGTGTTGAAATACCGAAAAAAATTTCTATGTTTCCAAACAACCATCTCTCTTCCGACGTTTCCCAAACCGTTGCTCTTCCGATGTTACTAAATTGTCGCAATTTCGATGATATTCGGTCTGACGTTTTGGACGTCGCTTTTCCGACGTTTGTAGGCTGCCGCAATTCCGATGATATGTGGTCTGAAATTTTGAACGTCACTCTACCGACGCCTATTAATGTGTCACAATACCGACACGTTCCCAAGGTGTCACAATATCGACGCTTTACAAAAGCGTCGCAATGCCAACGCTAGGAAGAACTGTCGCAATACCGACGAGCATTTAAAAATTTAAAAAAAAAATTAACGTCGCAAGACCGATGAAAAGGGAAAACATCCATGGCGTTGAAAGAGCGACGCTTATAAGGCGTCGAAAGAGCGACAGTGGGTTCAATTTAAAAAAAAAAATGAAACTTTAAAACAGGACATAAAATGGTTATAAAACCAATTTAAAATTATCCTTCATGTGGAACTTTACCTTTGTTCCCTTGCAACTTAATCCTCATTAAAAGCTCGCATATCAAATTCTTTCCATGTCCAACTTAATGAATCCTAATTTTTCCAACCTCCTAAGGCAAATATGATAAACCAGATTCATTTTTCGAACCTCAGTGCTTGATATTACAAAAGGGTCCAACTCTTTTAATAATATACAACCATGTTTATTGCATCAACCATGGGCTATACATTAACACAACATATATTTTATATGGTGGTTCATGGGCCCCACACATTCAATGCACAATTGAATGATTTTCATTATAAAACAAATGGACCATACCTTGTCTATCTCCCTTTCAACTTGGTGCATGAATACCGTTCGATCGTCCAGCCTCTATATCAAACAACGCACAATAATATTGCGTCTTTTCCCTCACCTAACTTTAACACTTAAAAAAAATGTGATGGGGGTGGTATTACCCCAGTGACGTGGCGACATATTATAGGATCACATTTTTTTTAACCAATTTCACTCTGGCCCAAAGGCTACACGATGAGGGTGGTTTTGGTTTCACAAACCCACTCCCAGGTTTTGAATAGTGCTCAACCGGACTTTCACCATTGTTAATGTCATTAATATTAATAACTCTACCTTGTTAACCTCTGGGGTCAAGCCTCGACTAATATCACTCGACTCACAATAAAACACACCAATTCTTCAATGGCAGAGTTGCCACCTTCAACAGGATTTAAAGCTCTCTGAGTAGTCGAAGCATTACAGGTTTCACTCCTATGAAGTTTGTTTGAACACACAAACTCAGCTCCTTATACAAAGGCTTAATACCCTCGCTCGGTTAGAGAGCCTCTATAACCTCACTCTCAACCTCTTACAAGGGTAATATACCGAATTTACACACTCCCATTAAGCACAAAGGTTTGTGTTCAACCACGGAGAAAGAGGGTTATCGAAGATTTAACATAGACCAAAAAATCATATGCTCACCTACTGGAAAGGATTCAAATTCCACACAAGCTAATTATTCTTTGTTCAAACTTAATCTTTGGTAAATTTTAATTTGAATAAATGCAAAGCAAATTATCTTAATTTAAGTCTGCAATTTCTCGAGTTGTAGCTGAGCTTAATGTAAGTTGTTCAATATAGCTTTAAAAATCAATGTAAACTAATGCAAAACGTATACCTTTTTTTTAGAGAAAGAGATTCATTCAAAAAATACATCTTAAGCATAGCAATTTGATATTTACTATACATGTTGACCATGTCATGGGTAGACTTTCCATTTTTTTCATCTCAATAGGATGTGTCATACCTTGAAGGTCATGGTCTAGGTGTCTTCTCTTGCACGATTTCATGAAGTAGCTATTTGCATGAATTCAATGTGTTATGCATGAACCAGACGTGCGTTGGATATATAGTGGGTGGGCTAGATTTCCTTGGGCATGCACAAGTGCCAAGGGGATTCACACCAAAATGTATCAAGCAGGTTATGGATGATTGGAAGGCTAAATTTTGGTGCAAGAAAGTTTAAGTGGATTTTTGGATAGTGACTTAACATGGCATGATGATGGTAAATGGTGTCAGAGGTAAGCGTGTGACCAAGGAGTCATCATAGCATAAGATGACATGACATAGTTTGGTGCAATGTGTGTTGAGAAGACACATGGGTTAGCTTGATAAGGTAAGTGGGTAAAACAAGTTGGCATGCATGTTATCTTGATAATTTAAGTGGGTGAAATAAATCAGCACATGGGTTGACAAGGCAAGTTATCTAGACCAGTGCATGATGGGAATGGGCAAGCTCATTTTATGTGGAACAATGTTATGGACCAAGGAGTGACATGATTGCATATAGGTACTTGTTGTGAGAGACAAAATGAGAGACAAGGATGATGAAGACCAAAATGTAAGGCATAACACATGTACAAGATAACAAAAATGTAAGGCATAACACATGTACAATATGACAAGTGTGAACTCGTGTAAAGTGAATTCAAGTAGAACAATAGACCTTAGTGAAAGAATTTTCAGCGGGTTTTGGCAAGTTGAGATCATAGTTAAATTTGGGTTTAGTGCTATTGGACATATAATTCTTTATTTTTTTGTCATTTTAATCATTTCTAAATAATAGGAGAAATATGAATAGATAGGTCAACATGAAAGGTCAATTAACCTCTTGAAAGATGAAATCAAGAGTCATTACCATATTAAATATGGATTCATGTTAATGGAATATGATCCAAGTTTGGAGTTACACCTTTATATGACATGATATCAAATATTTGGTGGTTCTAATAACTCCATTATTCTTGCTAAGACCTACCTCTCTTCTTTTTTAACATTATTTTCCCATTAGACATATCTTAATACGTTTTTTGTTCTCCGATGTTGTAACTCCATGTAGAGATAATTATTTGGTATCTATTAATTACCTTTGTTCGAGGCTTATTTACTGTGCAATGATTCCTAAGGTTCACACAACATTTGAGCTTCAAGAAATAAATGAGATAGAGGTTTGAGCTTGACGTAGTAAAGAATCCTCTTGGAACACCTAGTGGATGTCAACCTCTATATAAATTTTGATACATTAGAGCCACAACATAAAACACATGCAGATTGGGAAGGAGGAAAAACCAAGACCTTATATGAAGAAAACTCTGTATATGACCCTATATTAATCAACCATCATTCTCATGAGCTTCATTTCAGATACAACTGGTCCCTTATATGACTGTAGGTGATTAAAACTCTGTATTTAACTCTGTATTTGGATGAATGATGTAGTTGTTTGGATCTTGGAAAACCCGTGCCTCTTAGAATATGTTTTTGTAGAAAAATTGAGAGTTAAATCAAATGATTTGTGTTGACTTCTTCACAACAATATCAATCGATCAATGAACTTTTTAGTCACATAAATGTCATGATCTATAACGAGGTGGAGGAGGAAGTGTAGAAGTGAGAGTGTAAATGGCCATGAATAAATGTTAGTGATCCTCAATTTGGATATGGACAACTTTGTTGTGGTATTCAAGAAAGTAGTGAATGATTGGGAGACTGCTATTAAAGAAATTGTAAAATATGCAAGTGTTATAAAGTGGCAAGGTTTCCCTGCCCGGGATATTCTGGAAAAATACAAAGGTGATCGAAGCTAAAATATAGTGTGTGTGGGGCTAAGCGCTACATCACCTGACTAGCTTGTTCAGGGCTTCTCCTTCATAGGTCGAATATAACAAGGCTCGTTGGTTTCCCTTCATTCCATGTTTTTAGCTAGAGTCAAGAACCAAACTCTTAAAACCTTGAAACCCTCCTCTTTTCTTAATTTGAATAACTCTTGCTTCAGGAAAAGGGTCCAACTATCCTAGAACTTGGCATTACAGACTTGTATTTTAACTTATTTGGTTGTAATTGAATCAAATTATTAAATAGAAAATGGATAGGAATGGGCTGGCTACTATTTGTAAGTCAAGATGACAACCACAGTCATTGTCTGTGGGTTTTTTTGTAGCATTTTCTTGTCAAAAGGATCCAGTTTTTTTGTTTGATAGCTTCCTTCTGGTCACTCTGACCCAAGAAGTGGACATCCAAACCAATAATTGCAAAAATTCCAATAGAATGAATGCAACAACAATAATATCTGTGCATTGAGTGTTGTTAGCATGCTCACTGAGGGAAGTACAAATAATAGCGAACTTAGATGTAGACAGTCACATAAATCTCTTTTAGGGAAATATGCTTCTGCCAAGAAATCCAAAAAAGAGAGAATTAAAGGAATGGTCCAAATTCTGAGAATTATAATCTCTGGTGAAGATTACATGGACACTACTGTTGTCCTTAATAAGACTATTAGATATGTTAAATATCTCCAGTTAAAAGTTAACAGATTGGAGGCTAATCAGCAGGAAAAGGTGAATTGGGTTTGACCCCAGTGTGACTAGGTGTCTCTTGCAGAAATCCCAAGATGTAATGAGAACGTGGATGCTGCCTAAAAAGCACGAATATGGCTTCGCGAGCTTAAAATAAAAATAGAAATTCTCTCGCATACTTGTCTACATTCAATGATAGTTGTAGCCAGATTTTGATCTGATCCTAGTTTTAAGCATGCTAGAGATTGAGGTTTAGCATTATCTATAATTATATCCACATGGCTAACTTATCTGGCCCTTATGCTGAATGTATAACTCCTGTCAAGGGAGATGTATCATCCATGCCATGTGGAAATTGTGCCATTGCTTGGGGTGGTGATTGTGCTGATAAATTATCACAAATTAGATTTCTTGATACTTTCCAATTACAAGCACCTGATTATTACAGTAGTATGTTCATGTGTGACTATAATATGAATATATGTGGGTTTAGTTTTCACCCTGCACTAGTACAGAGCTTTTCAGAGATTTTTTCCAGCAATGGCAAGGCAAAGAAAGAGACCAACCCTAAAAACATGGCCATGGAGAAAAACGAAATTTCTGAAGTACTGGCAGTAGGAACATCAAGCCTCTGGGATGTTAATTTTCCATGGTATAGGGAAACTATTCCCTCATCTTTTACAACTATGCCAAATATGGGATTGAGTCAATTGTGCATGATATCCCTGGAAAGCTATGGGAGTGAGTTTATTGATTGTCCTGTGGTTGAAAATGAAGATGCAATTTGTGTGAGTTGTTATGTATTATCAAATTTGGATGGATCTATCAAATTCAGATGATGACTACATGTGCTTAATATTGTTTGAAGTAAAATGGTAGGAAATGGTGATCAATTGTTCTTCTTGTAAAGACGAAATTGTGATGATGGAAATCAACTACCAAATTTTATGGAAATCATGCTGGAGACTAAGGTTTCGAGAATTTGTTATGTCTTACATTGAATTTTATTAAAACAAAACTAAATCTACAGGCATGCCCTATTCAAGGAAAACGAGCAGCCCAATTTATTGCTCTGTTTCAAATCCTGGGCATTCTAAAAGGTAAAATCACTTTTCAAAATCTAGAAAAATTCTGGTTGGCCATACCATTTTGCGTGCTGATGAAGGGCCTGCTTTCTAGATTTTCTTGCGCAATGGGCAGTTATTTGTGGCAAGGGCCTGCTTTCTGGAGTTTCTTGTGTGACGAGATTCTTTGTAGTAGGAGGCATATATCCAGAAGGGTTTGAGTCAATTAGAAAAGGCAAGGAGCTATAGTACTGATCTACAAAGGCGTATATCTAGTAGGGTTTGAGTCAATTACAAAAGGCAAGGAGCTATAGTATTGATTACATGCAGGGTATCTATAGTGATTAATGTAAAATTTTGAAAGGCCTGCCATGATTAATCTGAAACCTTTGTAATTCATTTTAAATTCCTATTAAAACCATATTTTATGACGGTAATTCTCCACCATATAAATAGGTATTAAAACCTTTCAAATGCCAACGTAGGTTTGATTTAAAAATGGCATATAATTTTAGTTTAGCTTGTACAATAGTAAGGCCATTATTTATTGGTTTGAAATAATACAAAACATGCAAAAAACCCACATAATTAGTAAATTATTTAAAGACAATAATTCCTACATATTAAAATATAAAGTTATAAGATACCAGCTCATACTCGAACATAACATCTGTATCAATATTCTTCTTTTGTATCTTCTTGATCTTCATCCAACTGATCGACATCTATACCAACATCTGATTCAGAAACAGTGTTGAAATTATCGACCATGTCATCATCATCATCAATTATGTCATATTCAATAATATCCTCGTCTACATCATCATCAATAATTGTTGCCTCATCTCCTATGCTTGGTTCATATTCTAATATATCTTCTTCGTCTGTCAATGCATATTCCTGCTCATCTACCACTGCATCATCTTCTTCTTGATCAATATCATCCTCTTCCTCTACAGTATACTCTACTAGCCTTCCTCTTGGATCATATCTAATAGCAAATTACCATTCGTTCTCACTTGGAACCTCTGAGTAAAATACTTGTTCGCATTAGCTTGGAAAAACATAGCGATATTTTCCTACTTCAAACTGTGATGTTTTAACCATTGGAAATCCATTTTCATGTTGAATAAGTGTTCTATCATCATCACGTACATTCATTCGTAGCCTATACCATTTGACGTCGAACAAAACTATTTTGAAGGATTTAAAGTCACACTCAACTATATCATCTAAAAATCCATAATATCTGTTTTTAGATTCTCGAGGATGTTTGTCACTCCTGGAGAAAACATCATTGACCTGGAATACTATATTTATCCCATTACTAGAAGCTTTCCTGTTATCATCCAACTGTTTAACGCGAAATTTACGACCATTACACCACATATCCTTATGGTTTTTCAACTGCAATATGCCAAACATGAAAAAGATGCATTCTCAATTATTGATTAATCATATAATTTACACAACATGAAAATTATCTGAAAAATCAAACTTGTTGTCACATTATAAATATAGTATAAAATAAGTAATGAATAAAATAGGTGAATTAATTTCTTACCTTTCTATCTTTCAAACCATATGCTAAATCGATTTCCCTGTCCATAACATTTCCATCTCCACTACGATACGCTTCTCTAATCAATTCAGACAGTAGTTGCCATGATAACCTATCGTCGTTACGTGCTTTAAATGTTTCAATCCATTCACTCATCCACTCAAGATTGTTTTCAATGTATAAAAGTAGTGCCTCATAATCTTGAGCACCTGAATAAAAAAACAATAATTTACCAATATTAATAAATATTACTTATAACCATGGTAAATTATATTAATTAATAAACTATGAAATAATAAGACCTAAATGAATATAATGATCATATACATGATGTAAAAAAATGAAACATTATATGTATTATACATAATAAATCTTTTGCCTCTCACTTTCTTCATTCTACCTTTTCCCAACAGGTGCTCCATTTCAAATTTTTTGATGGAGTTCACATCCCAAATGAAATCCACCGCCTTCATAGCTGGCGCAGCTAATATAGGAATATAATGACTAATATATACCATGGATTGATATACCACATATCCCTCCACCATAGAACCCTCAAGTCGTGCTCTTTTTCTAACCAAAGCCTTCAAGGATTTCAGGTGCCTCTCGACCATCCACATTGACCTTGTGTGTATTGGTCCACACATTTCAATCTCCTCAAATTGGTGTATCAAGTAGTGTTCTTGTGCATTGAAAAATTTTGGAGGTAGATACTTTTTCATTTCACACATTAGCTGAGGGATTTCTCTCTTCCAATAGTTTATTTCATCTTGATGGATTTCTTTCAATGAAAACCATCTGCAAATCATTACGCGAGGTTATTTCAATGAAACATAATATATATTTCATTACAAGTAAATTAATACATCATTTCATTAAGTACGAAAAGAAATTGTAGCAATTAGATTTTGCATATAAATCAAAACTACTTACCTCATGTATTTACTAAGACCATATATAACTTGTTTGACATTGTTTTCGAATTCGTTTGGGAGAGATACAGGTAGAACATACTATAACAATAAAAAATGAATTTTTATTGGTTTCCAAATTAAATATAAAAAAGGAAAATTTAAAATATGTATTCAAGAAATAACATACAAAAATGTATAGCAAAAAAATTACCTTAACAAAGGTATGCCAATCATGTGTTTTCACCCCACTGAAGTCACCTCTCTTCGTTAAGATATTATTTATGTTTGAAGCAAAACCTGTTGGAAATGTAATTCTTCTAACGACTTATTTTACATCATTTCTTTTTTTTCCTGTTAATAACCATGGAATATTATTATAATTTCGACCTCCATTGTTATTTGATCTGTCTATCACACTTTTCATTGCATGATTTGATTTCTCAATGTCAACACAAATTTTGTCAATTTTATCTCTATCATGTGCACCTTCTATGGTTCGCCATAACGTTTCTGTCACATTCTTCACGACATGCATTGTATCAAACAAATGAGCTATTTTTAGGTCCTCATAGTAGGGCAACCTTGCGAATTGAGAAGGATAACATTTCATTCCAGGTGGAAGTACAATATTAGTACCTTCACCACGACAATGACCTTGATATCAAAGAATAAAATAAATCAGAACAATAATTATAAAATACAATAAAATATATTCATTAGTTAAAACAAAAATTCCAAACATTACATAAAAAAATAATATATATATATATATATACACAAATTATGTACCAGCTTCTTGACGATTATTAATTCTGTTATATTCCAACTTCCACAACTGAAGTTTCATTCTTCGTGGTTTTAATCTAGTTTCTTTTTTATCATTGAAAAGATGTTTTTCAGTAGTACGATACTTATGGTTCCTAGAGAGGAAGTGCCTAAACTCATCAAACACCATCTTTCTTAAGTCTGGAAAATGAAGATAAATCATCATAGGGCCACAAACTGGACATGCAAATCTACCCTTCGTTTGAAGACCTACAATAGATGGATCAATAAAAAATATACTATGAGATCATTTTTAAAACATGCAATATGGTATATCTAATTTAGATAATTGTGTATTATATTAAAGTGCAATGAAATATTACATACCAAAAACATGTGTTAGTCCCGAGGCATCATGAATTGTCCATACAAGCATTCCATGACATTGAAATCTCTTATGCTTGATTGGTTTAGTGATGTCATACATAGTGATGCCATGCCATAACTGTATTAGCTCATCGATAAGAGGCTCAATATAAACATTCATATCTTTGACCTGGTACTTACCTAATTGTTCAAAATTACGGTACATAATAACTACTACCATGATATATGTATAAATAAGTAAGTAAATAAATAAAATATATATTTATGCAAACAACGAGAGAAATGAAAATGTTACATTCAAAAAAATAATGTATCAAATACCTGGAATAATCATATTCAACATTATGTGCTCCCTCTTTATTGACATCCAAGGAGGAATGTTATTATTGATAATGAAAATAGGCCACACTGAGTAAGTAGATCTAAGCTCTTTGAATGGATTAACACCATCAGCTGCCAATGAAAGCCTGACATTACGAGGTTCATTTTTAAAATCTACATATTTTTCCTCGATTTCTCTAAATGCAGAACCATCTGCAGGCATTCGAAGAACACCATCTCCACTTCTATTCTTTGAATGGTAATCCATAAACTATGCTATGCTGTTACACCTGAACATTCGCTGCAAACGTGGAATTGTGGAAATATGAAGAAGAACCTTTTGAGGCACCTTTTGGGTTAGTTGATATGTTCGATATCTACTGGTACCACATTTCAGACATTTTGTTTTTGACGCATGTTCTCTGTAATATATAATATGATCTTAAGGACATGCATCTATAGTGTTATATTCCATTCCAAAGTGTTTCATAATAGCACGTAGATCTCGATATGTTCAAGGTAAAGTATTTGGCAATGGTAACAAATATTCACCCAACAATCTACAACATAAACAAAAACTAGTTAATGTAAAGATTATTAATCATATATATATATATATATATATATATATATATAAGTATTGAATTATTATTTTACACATTTATTACAACTAAAAAAAGGGAAAATAATCAATATTTACATATATGTGATCATATATACATATTGCATACCTTAAGAGTTGTGTCATACATCTGTTCGACAAATTATTCATAACATTTAAGTTCACTAGCAACAATGTAGCAAAGAGAAGAGTTGCATTTGAGTGTTCAAAAATTCGTTCACTTGACCTTTTAATCAGAGGTACATCATAAATACCGTCACTATCTCCACCATCATCATCTGACTCACCATACAAGTCTTAGAGCACTTGATTTGTCCCATCATTAATGTGAATTGTCTCATTACTATCATCATGATCTACCTCCATGGGATCATTAAAATTACCTTCATCATTCGCTTCATGTTCTTCACCTTGTACAACATCATTTCCAATACTAATATTTGTTGCAATATTCTCTTGTACTGGTGAAACATCATCTAATATACTACTATTTAGCTGTGGAAGCTGGTTGATCATCTACAAAAAGTTGGGGGGCAGCTGTGCCTTTATGAAAATTACAAACACTAATCATTAAACATTAGTGCGCATATAAAAAATATTAAAATAATATAAAATTTTACGATATAATCAAAATGAAGATAGATAATTAATTACCATGGGATGATAGTCATTCGATCCACCATCAATGTGCCCATATTTCCTACAATGCATTGTTGTTGTTGCTATTAAAACTCTAACATTGTTTCTCATACAACATTTTTTGCAAGGGCAATAACTCTACCATCACCCCTTTCACCCTTTTGAATTTTTTTTCCACCTCTAATGTTTTCTTCCATTGATGAAAATTATCCTATAAGAAAATAATAATTATATTTAGGAATTATCTCTCTCAATGCTGTAGAAAACCCAAGACGTATTGAACTCAATGGGAGCTCAATAAGCAAAAAGAAAATAAAAGTGGGCTTTTTACAAATTGTGGGCTTTTTACAAAATTGTGGGCTTTTTACAAATTGTTTATATTATTAATAAAATTGTGGGCTTTTTACTCTTTTGAGCGCTTGGATCAGCACCTACACTAATCACCATAGGACCGAGACGAAGAACCATAAGATAAACCACAACCAAATCCAAGTCATGAGGGGTGGGGCTGAGCGCATGTGCTGAGTCCCAATTGATTGCGTGAGTGTGCATAGCCTTGGGCTTGTAATCGAAACATGTAAAACCTCAACTTGTATATAAACACCAATATCACTTATACGCTCGGTGAATGTGGGATTATCCCACCGGACACCCTTGCCACCAACCGTCGCAAGAGCGACACTCTACCACCAACCGTCACAAGAGCGACACATTTCCACCAACTGTCGCAAGAGCAACACTTTGCCACCAAATTTCACAAGAGTGACACTTTTCCACCAAACATCGCAATAGCGACACATTCTTCTAAACGTCGCAATAGCGACACCTTCCTCTAAACTTCACAATAGCGACACCTTGTCTCTGTAGTGTCGCAATAATGACATACTTCAGAAATCTGTCGCAATTACGATGCTATTTTGCAAACGTTGCAAGATCGACACTTGCCTCTAAGTGTCGGTATTGCGACACTTGTCTCTAAACTTCAGTATAGCGACGGTTTCAAGCGGGATTTGAAAAAGTTGAAAATTTTTGGGGAAATTTCCGGCATTTGGTCAAAAGTGTCGGAACCAAGTGTCAAAATCTCCGCCAAATGTACTAGTGAAGGTTGACACCACAAAAATTGGAAGAAAAATGATAAAAAGGGTTGTATTACAATTGTGATAAAAAATAAAATCAATCTCATAAGTTTGCTCAGAAGAAATTAATTTTCATGGATTATGAAGAAGAGGAAGAAAAGGAACAAGAAAATTCAAAATAAAATGATATACACTAGGAACCAACCCTAGAGAAAGAAGAAATGAATCCGACCATATCTTGTAATGCATTGGCAGGAAATACCACTCCTAAAACTCTCAAGATAGAAGGACATATAAAGAAGAAAAGGGTAATAGTTTTGATTGATTTGGGCAATATCCATAATTTTATTCATTGTAAGATAGCCAAGGAATTGAATTTCTTCATATATCTAGGACCAAAGTTTCAAGTGATGGTTGCAAATGGAGGAACTATAAATTGCCCTCAAAAGTTCCATAATATGAGGCTAGCCATAGGGGAATATGTATTGAATAGTCTAATGCTTTCTTTTCTAATGGGTGGTGTTGATGTTGTATTAGGAGTCCTATGGTTTCAATCTTTTAGGACTATAGCTTTTAATTTTCAATAAATTTTCTTGATTTTTTTTTGGAAGGAAAGGTTATGGGGTATTTCATGGGAAACAGAAAAGATGATCAACTCTAGTGTCTTGAAAAATCTTATGAAGGAATAGAAACGAGGTGTAATTTCACAATTATGCTCACTACAGGTTCAAACATTCAAATCATTTATTTATCCAAATCTCCAAAAAATCTTGGACAAATATTACAAGGTGTTTGAGAGTCCCAAAGGCCTCTCACCTAGTCGTGATCATGATTATGCTATTCATTTGATTCCAGGAAGTGTTCCTCCAAAAATTAGGCCTTACAAATATCCTTATGCCAAAAAGAGTGAGATTTAATGTATGGTTTTAGAAATGCGAGAGGGCGGTATAATTCTACCTATTCAAAGCTATTTCTTAGCTCTAGTAGTATTGGTGCACAAGAAAAATGGATCGTGCTGCATGTTTCCAGATTGTACGAACTCTCAACAAGCACACTATTAAAGATAAATGTATCATTCTTGTCATTGATTAATTATTGGATGAATTACATGGAGAAGTTTACTTCTCCAAGTTGGATCTCTATTCAAGATATCATCAAATAAGAATAAATATGGATTTCAAAAAAAACATTTAGAACTATTGAGCGTCATTATGAATTTTTGGCCATGCCTTTTGTCTTTACCAATGCACCTATATTTCAAGGATATATTCATTTCTTTGTAGCTGATAAACATACATAATGGGTCAAGTGGTTACCTGTGGATGTATGGTGTTATAACACTTCCTTCCATACTACAGCAAAAATTACCCCATTTATGGCACTTTGTGGATATCATACACTGTTCATCACACCATGTTTAAGAGAAAATTCTACGGTTCAAGTAGTGGAATATGACATCAAGCATCAACAACAAGTTCTCCAACTCTTAAAGGATAACCTCACTTTGGTTCTATTGATGGGAAAATTTGTCCAGCCAACAGTAGGGGATCTCCCTGGTAAAAATTCCCGATTAGACTCCTGTTTGTGATAGGGATCCCGTCCGAGGTGTGGATCCGGTTACCATTGAATACTCATTCTCTTGGACACAAATGAGCCCTATAGAGTTATAGGCATATAGTTATCAAATGATATAAGACAAAATATCAATGATTGTCAATGAACATAAAAATTACAAATATCAAGACAAAAAAGGAAACACACAGCTGAAGGAGATGTTATTAACAGCATATCATTAAGGTCATGTTTGTAAAAGTTGTTCAAACCATAGAAGAAACAATTCTACCTGGCAAGAACAACTTATGTGTACTTGGGCGTTTTCGTGAATAAGATAGATGTCAATAATAAAATTATAAACATATCCTAGGTAAACAACATACCATCATTAACACATTTAGTGAGCTGAAATGCATAAAGAGTATAAGCAGAAAACACAGATCAATTAATAGTAAGATATCATACATATGTGAAAAAATACTATTAGTATTGACACATTGATTCTCATCAGATCCAATAGTGGATTTAATACAAATGCTTGTATTCATTCATAAGGGGATGTTCAATGCTTTACAACTCTCTTCTCTCCTTTGGAGTCCAAAAAAATATCCTTTTTCAATTCCTCGTAGGGAGTATATATAAGACAAAATTGACCCTTAGGTGTCTTGACTCTTCACCTCCCCACTTGTTGGTATGCTTTTCGACCTAGATTGAAAGTGTGAACCATGACCTAACCATGGGATATGCGACCTGTGACCTGACCATGTAAGATGCGACCTGCGACCCATCTTGTAGGTTGTACCTTACGATCTGATCATGGGAAAATGTGTGTGATTGCGAGGACAGGAACATCTACTTGTTGCTCTTTAAGGAAATTTTTCCATGCACGATAATCAGTAGCAACTGGGGAAATAAGAGGAGTATATTCCCTTAACTTGTGCAAGCATTCTAGGGCATTCAGGATCAGAGTTTCTCTCTTGATTTTGACTTGGTTGGATAAGAAAGCTAGTTTGGTGTAAATCCAAACTGGCATCACGATGAACTTAACCAAGTTCTCCTGCGATGCTGGAAGATCAGGTGTAGCTGCGTCTTGTCTAATAGGTTGCAGGAATGCCTGAATTTCCTGATTTACCTATTCCCATGTCTTATATTCACCCAACGTACCAATGGAAGGGATATGGTTCATCTTATCCATCGATTCAATGTCATTGATCAAATTCTCATAGGCATTCATCACCTTCTCTAGCTCTTTGAATAACTTCTCCTTGGATTGCACCTTCATGCGAATTTGGACCTTGTAGTTCTGAGTGTGAATCCAATATTTCTTGGGAAACGTTTCTGCAGTCTGTGGATATCTATTTTTCCATTCTATCATTCTATCCAAGGCGGTGGAGGCCTCTTTCAGTTGCTTGTTCCTCTTCTTAGTTTCTTCTTGAGCTCCCAGTAGAGGTGCGACTGTTCGCTTTATGGTGCACATTTCCTCGTATACCTTCCTCATGGTGGCTTCCAGTGTCACCAAATCTCTTTGGACAGTGAGTGGTACTTTGTTAATAAGGGTGTTTTGATCTTAGAGCTGTTGGATTTCCTCCCTTAGTGATTTTGTTTCTTGCTCCGACCTAGCTTCCTTTTGTTCGGAGTCTTGTAATCTATTTTGTAGGGAGAGGATTTCCCTACTCATCCGTCTCATGTTTTCTTCTGTGGCTACGGAGAAAGTAGTGTTGGCTGATGCTATCATTACTGGATTGGTCCTAGTGTCAAGGACTATATCCTTTTCTGTTGTGGCTGTGAATGGCGCAACAAGGTTTCGTGTTAGGCATCTCCTCTTTTCCTGCTTAATCTTGAATGTGAACTAGTCATAAGTGAGTCTTGTCAGATTGAACACCTCCTCCTCCTATCCTTCAGAGGTACCTGGCTCTGAGAGTGAAAAACATGTGTTTATTGTAGGCACTTCGATGGGCAGCAACTCTGTCTGTACCCCTATTACTAGAGGAGGTGTCTCGGTGTCTTTGGAAGAATTGTCTTTCGATATTCAATCCTCTTCCTCTTTTATCTTTTGTTCTGGTTCTTCTTTCAATAGCCGCTCTGCCTCTACCTTTTCCTGTTCTTCCTTTTGTCTGTGCTTAGCTTCTGCTTTTGTTTCCTCTTCTTCCTTCCTTTTGCTTTCAGCTTCCACCTGATCTAATTCTTTCTTGAGCTAATGCTCAGCTTTTGCTTTGGCCTCCTGCTCTTCCTTCCTTTTGCAGGCATCCTCCGCCTGTTTATTT
Source organism: Pinus albicaulis (assembly GCA_034641835.2). Taxonomy (NCBI): domain Eukaryota; kingdom Viridiplantae; phylum Streptophyta; class Pinopsida; order Pinales; family Pinaceae; genus Pinus; species Pinus albicaulis. Next base: position 876,346,331 of record CM076575.1, on the reverse strand, counting down.
CTCTTCTTTTCCTTTAGGTATTTCTTACATTTATCCTCCTCCTCATTTTCTTTATTTTTAGCTTCTCGTTGAGCTTTTTCTTACTTTTCTTTGTGTTGGGTGGAAGAGCTATGGCTTGTGCTAGTTCGGGGTTTATTGGCCTAGGAAGACGAGGCTCCTCCCAATTCGTGGATTCTCTCTTCCAGAGTTTGATCATCTTGGTCCTCCTGGTCGGTCAATGCTTTCGAGGTGAGTTCCCCATCCTTATTGTACCATTTTCTTATCGCATCTTCAGCTGGGCAGTCAGTATGTTGGTAGCTCCATTTCCACTTGGCCTGTTTGCAATGGGCAGGGACTATCTTCTCAGGATCGTATGTCCAGTAATCCAAAGGTTTCAGGAAGGATCCTCTGATTTGCTCAGCTTCCGCCTCCACTTCTTTGAAATCCTTGACTTTATAAGCACCAATGGTGAGTGCCAGTGTGGGCCATGGATTCTTCTTACCTTTAGTAAGGACCTTTGAGAAGCTGGAAGTTATCCGATAACATGTTTCCTGAAGTAGAATCCTATCAGTGACGAATCGGGGCAGAGCTTGGGGAGTCTTGAGTGAACCTAAAACTTAGATGAAGGTGCCTTCTGCAAGTGGAAACCAATGTGCCACCTTGATTATCGTTTCCGTGGCTCGCCGATACATGCATGGGGTATCTTGACCAAAACATTTCCCATAGAGGGCAAGGATGAAACTGTGTGTGATTGGCTCTATATCTTGCTTATATTTAGAGTCCCAGAATACCTATAACTCCTTGTGGATTGCACGTGCATGATACTGATCCCAGTTGTGATCCCATCCCTCAAATTGGCACCTTTCACAAAGTGCATCAAATAGATAAGTGGCCATGTAAAATTCGGACGAGCATCCCTCCTCGGGTGCTAGTGCTATAGATATGTTTGTTTTGAGGGTTTATATCAGTAAGATGGCCCAATTGAAATGGGTGCCATATATGGTAACAAAGTACATAAGGGATACCCAAGAACCATTTAAAGTGGTGGTGTCGACACGGCCATACATTCTACAAGGCATAGATGCTACGAGCTTATAGACCTTCTTGAGGCCTACTACTTGATACTCCTGGTCCTTCTTGAATTTGAACTTCTCCGGTTCTTCCCACCATCATCTCAGGGTGTCTACTATGGGAACCGCATGGGTAGTGGACCATTCCTCTGTGAATGTCTATTCCCACTCTAGAAGTGCATAATAGTACTCCGCATCCTGGCGCTTTAAATTTGCAAAATCTTTGCCCTCGTGATCTTGAATCACCCACATCCTGGGGTCGATCTTTGTATGATCTATTCAATAATTTTGGCACATGGTAATATAGATGGGTGGGCCCCTGCGTAGTGGAGCTTCGACCTCTTCCATATACTTGTCGGTTTGGGAGGTCCTCTGGAAACTCGAGTTGTCCGAAATCTTGGTATACTCGATACCAACTCATGCTTTCTCCTCTGCTGAATATGCATGTAGTGTCCCCATAGATAGGGGGAGGAGACATAGGTATTTCACTTTCTATGATCTCTATCTCTGGGCTCTTGTTTTTACTGCGAACTGCCGGAGGCCCCATATCGCTTGAGGCTGAAGAGACAGAGACACACTTAGCTCTACTTCGAGGTTCCCTGGAATGTTCATAAAAAAATCCCAGGATAAGACAGATGCCATATTAACAAATTCTTAATACTACTTTTAACTCTGCCCAACTAAGGTCAAGGGAGGGTTGAATCTGCAACTTAGCGACCCATTCTTTGGGTCATTAAGTCGCACTGGCTTAAAAATTCAGAGGAAAACGACTATGCGACCTGGCGAATTTATAGAAATTTGCTGAATAAATCACTTATTCAATCGAGATTAACCTGATCACACATCAATTTCGAATTTCATGCATAACACATAATCTCTTCTACGATTAATCGTCACATGCGGAAATAATAGAAGCGATAGAACATCAATTCATCACACACATTAACACAGTATGTATGGGGAAAGCTTATAGCTAAAAACCCCTCAGCTATTTTGTATATTATATGGAGATAACATGCAGCAAATACATAGCACAATACTCCTCACAAGTACTCAGTACTATCTCATAAAGCTACACACAAACTAGCTTGGTTTTGAACAAGTCACGGGTTCAAAACACATCCACTAATTGCCTGCCTCTATTGCGCAATCAAGGCTGGTCTAATGAGAGATCCAAGGTTCGAATCTCCTTGGCTTGAAAACACAATCATCATGGGCAATTTCCTCCAAGTGTGGTGCAAATCTCATGCACAACTAATGTCACAACTGATAGCTACCTCAACCCTTTCATCTACCTCTTTCACTTGTAGCCACTGAACTGTCCATGCACTGAGTTAAACTGATGTGTTCTTTAGTTGAATAATGAGTTAATAATTAGTGAATTAAATAATATTTAATTCACCCAACTCATCTCTAGTGTATTAGCCAGTTAAACTAAATACAACTAGTTCAACTAGTTAACCAGAACACCACCTCCATTAATTGTCGCATCAACTCCACCGAACTCCGCCACTTGAGCTCTAACTGAAGTCAACCATGCATTAGCTCACCTAACTCATAGGAAAAGCGTAAATCCTTCTGGCAGCTGCATGCCCCACCTCCGGGGGTCAAACTGAAGTGCTCTAAGAGAGTAAACTGAAGTTTAGAGTCCAAATATTATTAAGGGTAAATAATATTTGACTTCCCTATTTTTAGGATAGGCAGTCTAAAAATAGACTTCGACCTATAGGTCCAAAAAATAGAGGTCCATCTATTTTTACCAACATGACCAACACTCCAAGAATAACATACTGCAATCCCCGGACCATGCTCCATATGTCTAAAAATAGACGTAGTCTAAAAATAGACTTTGCGCCAGAATTTGCCTGCGGGCCCACTTAGTGAAGGCGACTTCATTTCACTAAGCTCCATCATCTTGCTGCATTTTCAACACTCCCTCTCAGCAAGATATGGATTATCTGCAACCCCTATCCTTCCTCTGTGGAATTCGAACTTGCTCCTGGTGAGCGCCTTCGTCAGGATGTCGGCATCCTGATCCTCCGTGGGAACATATGAAAGCATCATGATTCTCCGCTGAACACAATCTCTGATATGATGGTACCTGATGTCGATGTGTTTGAACCTATCATGAAATACTGGATTAGCCAAGATCTTGATGCAGCTCTGGTTATCACAATAGATCACTGTAGGCTCCAAATGCAACCTGAACAATCCTGCGAGGATCTTCCCCATCCAAATAGCCTCGCATGCAGCCAAGCTAGCTGCCATGTACTCGGCCTCTGCTAAACTGAGTGCCACGGATCTCTGCTTCCTGCTGTACCAGGAAACTGTTGTCGACCCAATGCTGAAAACTCCTCCAGAAGTGCTCTTCCGGTCTGTTGGGCTCCCTGCCCAATCTGCATCAGTGAAGCCAGAAAGCTTCACTCCATCCTCCTGTCTGTACCATAGACCATATCCCGATGTGCCACTGATATAGCGCAATACATGCTTGCCCGCCTTCCAAAAGAGCTTGGTAGGCTTAACCATAGCTTGCGAAAGCTGGTTAACTGCATAGCATATATCGGGTCGAGTATTGACCAGATACATCAACGACCCCACCAACTGTCGATAGACAGTGGCATCCACTACCTCCTCCGAAGTAGCATCTCCCTTCCTCCATCCACCAGGAAGAGGGGTATCAACAGGCTTGCAGCCTTGCATGTTGAACCTCTCCAGAATCTCTCGAGCATACTTGCCCTGAGAAACAAACAGTCCTCCGCTGCGCTGCCAAATCTCCAATCCCAGGAAATAATGAAGGATGCCCAGGTCCTTCATCTCAAACTCTCGTGTAAGATCCTCCTTGCATGAAAGTATCAACTGCTCATCGCCAGTCAAAATCAGATCATCTACATACAGTACGATGATCAACAGCTTCCCCTCCACCACAATCTGGTACGGGTTAGGATCCGCCTCACTCTTGGAGAATCCAAGCCCGGTGAAGTAGCTGTCTATCCGAGTGTACCAAGCACGAGGTGCTTGCTTCAGCCCGTACAGTGCTCTCTTGAGTCGGCACACATGCGACTCGCTGCTGAAGATCTCAAAACCTTCAGGCTGCTCTATGTACACTTCTTCCTCAATAACTCCATTGAGGAACGCAGTCTTCACATCCATCTGATGAATGTGCCACCCCATCTGCGCTGAGAGAGCAAGGATCGTCCGTATGGAAGAGTACCTTGCGACAGGTGCAAAAGTCTCCTCATAATCGATCCCCTCGATCTGTGAAAAGCCATGGGCGACAAATCTCGCCTTGTACTTCTCCACACTCCCGTCAGCCGCCTGCTTCACTTTGTAGATCCATCGCGAACCCACCACTGATTTCCCCTCCGGTCTTGGGACAATCTCCCATGCACTGTTTTTGACGATCAAATCATATTCTTCGATCATGGCATCTACCCATGCGGGTTCCTCCACAGCTTCCTCGAAAGAGGATGGCTCTGTCACAACACATTGAATCATGAGAGCCATGTATCCATTGTACCGATCCGGTGACTGCCTCTGTCGGCGCTGTGCTGTAGTTGGCCCTACAACCTTCTCTTCATCTCGAGCCAGTCGCTCAGCTTCTGTAGTGTGCTTGCACCCTCTGATGGTTGGCGCTACATGGGTGGTTTCTTCCACCTCCTGAACCTCCTCTTGTGGCTAATCCACATCCGGAGACTCATCCTTGGGAGCTAACAGCTCCTCCTCTGCATGCAAGTGTGACTCCCTCTCAAGCGAACACTGCATCACTTTCTCCTCTTGAAATTTAATATCTCATCGCACAACAGTCTTGTAACTGTCTGGCACATACACCCGATAGTTGTGGGGTGTATCAGTGTACCCCACAAATATTCCAACCTCTGCGGTTGGATCCAGCTTCTTTCTGGCATCCTTCGTCACATGCATGTAGATAGGAGAACCAAAAATCCGCAAATGGGAAATGTCAGGCCTCTTGCCAGAATAAGCCTCCTTCGGTGTACTCATGCCAAGAATCTTGTGAGGACAACGGTTCTGCACATACACTGCTGTATTGCATGCCTCAGCCCACAAGTGAAGGGGTAGGCCCTGATCATGCAACATCGCCCGTGCAACACCCACAATAGTTTTGTTCTTCCGCTCAGCCACCCCATTCTGCTGTGGGTTATGGGGTGCGATGAGCTCTCTCTGAATCCCTTCTGCGCTGCAAAATTCCTTGAATTCAGCCGAGATGAATTCACCACCATTGTCACTCTTAAGAGCCTTCACCTTCTTCCCTGATTCCTTCTCAACCAGTGCTTTAAACTCACAGAACTTAGCGAATGTGTCGCTCTTCTTCTGCATGAAGAAGATCCAACACTTTCGAGAGAAATCATCAACAAAGATCACGTAATACTTTTGCTTTGCTGTCGAAGCTACTGAGAAAGGACCACACACGTCTATGTGAACTCTCTCAAGGATTGTTGTGGCGTGACTATCCTTCTTGTGAAAGGTGGCTTTCACAAAATTCCCTAAAGTACACCCCTTGCACTGATCTGACTGCGCAAGGGTGCCCTTAGGAAGCCCAATAGAAATCTGCTGCAGGATCTTCAAAGCTCCATGGTGAAGGTGGCCCAATATCCTGTGCCACAGTTCGCCCTCATCATCCCGGCTCACCACTTCTCCCGATTTGCATGCCATTGCTGCGTAGCCATCTACTTGTAACTGATAAAGGTTCTTGGTTCGAACCCCTATCTTCTGGGTCTCTCCAGTAGTCTTACTGCGTAGGAAAGCCTTTTCTTCACTGAAGACCACATCATGCCCCTTGTCTTCCAACATCGCCACAGAGATCAAGTTTTTCTTCAATCCGAGCACATGCATCACATCCTTCAGCATGAAGGGTTTACCAGACTCCCTCTGAAAGGATATGGTACCGATACCAGTCGCACTGTATCTACCATCATCGCCCATCTCGATGTGCACGCCCAGATCTTTGTCCTCCAGATCTGAAAACAAATCTCGATCTCCCGTCATGTGGAATGACACACCACTGTCCAAGAACCACACTAATCCCATCACACTTGAAACCAAGCATGTGATCAGTGAAAATCCAAGCTCGAACTGTGAGGCCAAAGCCTCTCCATCTGCAGATCTTCCCGCTTGCTTTTTTTTCTTCTTCTTCGGACAATTTGTGGCATAATGTCCGTGATCATGGCAGTGAAAGCACTTCACCTTAGCCATGTCTTGCTTCTTGCCGTTTGCACCAGAATGAGAAGTTTTCTTGCCCTTCCCCTTCTTTTCTTTGGCAGCCAAAGTGCAATTTTCTTCATCAATTACCTTTGATGAAGATCCATCCCTGGTAGTCCTCCTGATCTCCTCTTGCATGAGATCCGACCACAGTCGCTACCATCCCGGCAACTTCTCCTGGCCATTGACACTATCTTGATAGGAATGCCAAGCCTTCGGAAGACCAAGGAGAGCCATTTCAACCAATTCCTCATCCTCGACAGTCACCCCCACACTTCCCAGCTCATCTCTGCATTGAGTGAACTTCGTGAGGTATTTTGCGATGCTGTCGCCTTTCTCCATCTTGATGTTTCTGAGTTTATCTTTGAGCGCTAGCTTCCTTTGGTAGCTCTTGCTTTGGTATAGATCCATCAAAGCTTTCCACATTAAATATGGAGAAGCCTTTCCATGCAGGATGGATACAATGTGATCCTTTACGCCCTCCAACAGGATCCTTCAACATTTCGCCTGTTTCTTTTTCCATGCTTCGACAACAACAACATCAGTAGAAGTAGGCTTTGGAATCTCTTTCTCCACGAATTCCAACAGCCCATTATCATCTAATACAGCCTCCATGCGGTCCTTCCATGCAAAATAATTCTAACTTCCTTCCAAGGCATATTCGAGTCACAAACCGTTGAAAGACATTTTCGCCGCAGCACCAAGAACACAAATCTGCAAATTCAAATTTCACCACCAGCTGATAACTCAATCGCTTCCGATCTACACTTGAGAACAAAATATTTCCAAATCAGAGATTGAGTGCATGGGCTTTTACCAGACCTTTCACTTTCCCAAGAAAGATGAATTCAGAGGCTATCTGGCCCGTATGCAGGCTCTGTCCGAGGAAATAAGTTTGCAATCACCGTAATAGATCTGAAGATTAATATAGCTCTGATACCATGTAGAAATTTGCTGAATAAATCACTTATTCAATCGATATTAACCTGATCACACATCAATTTCAAATTGCATGCATAACACATAATCTCTTCTACGATTAATCGTCACATGCGGAAAGAAAAGAAGCGATAGAACATCAATTCATCACACACATTAACACAGTATGTATGGGGAAAGCTTGTAGTTAAAAACCCCTCAGCTATTTTTTATATTATATGGAGAGAACATGCAGAAAATACATAGCACAATACTCCTCACAAGTACTTAGTACTATCTCATAAAGCTACACACAAACTAGCTTGGTTTTGAACAAGTCACAGGTTCAAAACACATCCACTAATTGCATGCCTCTATTGCGCAATCAAGGCTGGTATAATGAGAGATCCAAGGTTCGAATCTCCTTGGCTTGACAGTGCAATCATCATGGGAAATTCCTCCAAGTGTGGTGCAAATCTCATGCACAACTAATGTCACAATTGATAGCTATCTCAACCCTTTCATCTACCTCTTTCACTTGTCGCCACTGAACTGTCCATGCACTGAGTTAAAATAATGTGTTCTTTAGTTGAATAATGAGTTAATAATTAGTGAATTAAATAATATTTAATTCACCCAACTCATCTCTAGTGTATTATCCAGTTAAACTAAATACAACTAGTTCAACTAGTTAACCAGAACACCATCTCCATCAATTGTCGCATCAACTCCACCGAACTCCGCCACTTGAGCTCTAACTGAAGTCAACCATGCATTAGCTCACCTAACCCATAGGAAAAGTGTAAATCCTTCTGGTAGCTGCATGCCCCACATCCGGGGGTCAAACTAAAGTGCTCCAAGAGAGTAAACTGAAGTTTAGAGTCCAAATATTATTAACAGTAAATAATATTTGACTGTTCTATTTTTAGCCCGTCAGTCTAAAAATAGACTTCGACCTAAATGCTAAAAATAGAGGTCCATATATTTTTACCAACATGACCAATCCTCCAAGAATAGCATACTGCAGCTCCCAGTCCATGATCCATATGTCTAAAAATAGACATAGTCTAAAAATAGACTTTGCGCCAAAAATACCCTGCGGGCCCACTTGGTGAAGGCGACTTCATTTCACCAAGCTCCATCATCTTGCTATATTTTCAACAGACTTGTGACTAGGTTGTGGAGTCACTGATTCGCACTGGTCTAAAAATTCATGAATATTCAACCTTGCGACTTAGCGACTTGTGACCGAGTCATTGGGTCGCTAAGTCGCAAGGTCACAAAATTTCAGTTTTGAGCAACGTGTGTCTTAGCGACTTAGCGAATAGGAGCCGTTGTCACTGGGTTGCGGTGGTCGCAAGGTCGTGGGGTAAGAGGTCACAATAGGGCTGGGTGGATGATTTTGATGGTGACATGGCCTTTTACTTAATTTTAACTTAAAACAATAAAGAGGAACAGGGAGGAAAAGCCATAAATTGAAGATGGAAAGGCCATTGGAGGAAGAGACTGACACCGGGGAGGCTAGTTGGATTCATCTACAAGTTTTCATAAGAATGAAAAGTTTTGGGGGCTCAAAGAGGAATGAAATTTCAAAGAGGGTCTTAATGGAGGATATCTCATGGCTTAAAAAGGGCTAAGATAAACGGTAAGGGGGAAACAAACAAAAAAAAAGGAAACAACAGGAGGATTAGGAAACTTACCTGCAAAAATCGCGCTCCAGTTGGCCTGTCAGAAGCGTTTTTTCTCTCCGTTGCATGGGTGAAAAGTGACCTATGCGACCTTTCTATTTATAAATGGGTCGCATGTGCGGGAAATAAATGAGGTCGCTAGGTCACAATTATACCACATTGATGATATGTGCGACCTCGCGACCCTGTGACCCTGCGACCTGGGGGTCGCGGGGTCGCAGGGCAACTAGGTCATAATTTTTTAAACTTGAATGCGATACATGATTTAGTGACTTGGCGACCTAATAGGTCACAAGGTCGTTAGGTCACTAATTGGAGAAAATGACCTATTTTGTGACTTAGAAACTTAAGGCTTTTGAGAAGATTTTAACTTCAGGTTGTGACTTCGCTTCTCAATGCTCGGGGGCTCAAAAAAAATTTAGAGAGTGAAATTTTTGGAGGGTGTCATAGTGGTTACAACAAATGGAGATTCACTGGTAGGGTCTAGAATATTTTTTGGTGTTTCATCTTGAGGAGGGCGGGAGGGCATACCACACTGTTCCTTTGACCCTGCAGGTCCCACTTCTTCCGTCTTCGCGCCTTGCGCACTTGCTCTCCTTATCTGTCTGCCCTTGGGTGTTGGTTTACCATGTTTTCATTATTGGGGAACGGATGGAAAAGTTCGAAGTAAACTTAGGGATTTTTGGATCTAGTATATTTTATTTGGTCCTCATTGTGTTTCTCCACTGCCGGTGAACCAAATGGTCTCGGCGGTGTCACTGCCTAGGAATCACGAGTGTTGCTCCGCTGCTAGTGAGCCTGGTCAGTACCCCTGCAAATTCGTCATATCAGCTCTCTCCGCAGGAAGCCTTTATCAATCCTTTACCATTTATTCATGTGCTTAATGCACTTATTAAAATGTGCTCAGGGCACTTATTTTTCATGCTAAGGGCACTTATTTTATTTGGAAATTATTACCTGGGCAGATGAGGGATCTCGACTTATTTTACTTGCAAGAGAGGTTGCTCCTGGTCTACATGAGGACTTGGTTTTTTCCTGGATTTTTGTTTGTCACCTGAGGCTACTCCTCCCTTTTCCATATAGTAACCAATTTAACCGAACATTTCCTTTTGCACCGCAGTCCCCTGGGCCAACAAACTAGGTAAGTTGTCGCATCTTGGTTCGAGGGCCTTAGTCATGTTCTCACCACTGAGTGTCCATCACAGGTATGCTTGCCTCTTTTACACTTTGGGAGGGGATAATACACCAGCATAGATCCCGAATCAGTATGCCACTTGGGTAGCTTCTATATCCCCTTTCAAAAATTTGGATGCTAAAGAAAAGAAACGATTAATGGGAGCCTGTGTGGCACAATCGATTTATTGAAAACAAGGAAGGTAAAGAACAACAGAAACAAGAAAAACTATGGTATAGGGTACGAAAATGGCCCCTAGGGGCTTTCAGGTCAAATAGTGCTTAAGGTCATGCCCATTCATAGGGAGGACCTCAATCCTTCCTTCAAGAGTCTGTAACCTGTAAGTGTGGGCATCGACCTTCTCTCTGATCTAGAAAGGGCCGATCCATAATGCTTGGATCTTGGAGTGTTTCCATTTATCTTCATGAGATTTATCCCATTTGAGTACAAGGTCACCTACTTCGAAAACCTTATTCCTAGCTGAATTCTTGTCAAACCATCATTTTATCTGACCTTGGTGGATGGCGAATTTTTCCCCTTTTTTGCCTTTCCTCCTCAATTTTCAAGAGTGTGTCTATTCGGGCTTGTAAAGCAAGGCGAGTGCCATGAGTCTCCTGAGATAATCGGAGGGCCGGGAGAGACAAGTTGGGAGGAAGGATAACTTCTTTTCCGTATACGAGGAAGAATGGGGAAGTGCTTAGGGAAGGTTTGGTTGTGACTCGATCTGCCCAGAGGGATTTGTGGAGTGCCCTATGCCAATTTTGTTGTTGGGACACCATAATATTTTTGATGATGCGGATTAGGTTCTTGTTGGTTGACTCGGCTAACCCGTTTCCTTGAGGGTAATAGTTGGCAGAATGTTTAAGTATGATACCATTTTGTAGAGAAAAATCATATAATTTCAACGATGAGAAATATGTTGCATTATCAAAAACAAGGGAGGTTGGAACGCCAAACCTAATCATGATGCATTGGGTGATGAAGGCTATTACCTCTTGATCATTGACTTGATGTAAAGGTACCGCTTCAGCCCACCTTGTGAAATAGTCCGGGGTGGTGAGGATGTACCTATGTTTCTTTGAAGAGTGTGACAGGATTTCGCCAATCACATCCAACCCCCATTGTTGAAACGGTTCTTCCACTGCGACAGACTGTAATGGGGCCAAAGGCTGTATATCTCTATTTGAGAACTTTTGGCACTGCTGGCATCTCTGAACATATGTGTGTGCGTCTTTAAAAAAAGTAGGCCAATAGAAACTGGCACGCATAATCTTGTGAGCAGTGGTGTCCCCTACATAGTGCCCCCCTGCGGGGCCATCGTGAAGTTCAGCCAATACTTTCTGTGCCTCATCCCATTCCAAACAGCGCAGCAAGACACTGTTGTGATGTTTACGTAACAACTTACCCTTCACTAGCTAGTAGGATACAGCTTTCAATCTCAATGCACACATTTTCTTATTAGTTAAGGCGGGGCCCATGGTGTCGTGTTTCAAATATTGCAAGATATCTATGTACCAAGAGGAGGTATCCTGCGGGGTTGTGCTATCATTTTGATACATATCGATCTTGTGTTCCCAACTTTCTTCCTCGCTACCCCGTGAGTCTACTACCTCTACGACCATGTGACACAATCCTTGGCCCTTTATAGTTTGTGCTGGCTTGACCTCCAGGTCATACTCTTGGAGGCATGTCATCAAGTTGCCTCGTCTCTCGCCAAGCTCTTGTTGTATGAACAGTGAGCGCAGGGCCGGGTGAGGTATGAAGACCGTGACATGATTCTTCAAGACGTATGGCCTGAAGTGTTTAACCACCTTGTATACTACGTAAGATTGTTTGTCAATATCCGGGTAGTTTAGCTCGGCGCCCTACAACCCAGTACTCATAAATGATATAGGTCGCTCATTGTTGTTGTCATCTTTCTGAGTGAGGACAGTTGCCAAAGATGAATCTGAGGAAAAGGTATACAAGATAAAGCCTTTGTTAAAATACGGACTGTGTAGGGTAGGTGCTTCTGCGATGGATTGTTTGATGTTGTTGAATGCTTCTTTCTCAGGAGGATTCCACTTAAAATTTGCATTCTTCTTAATCATGCCTTGCAATGGTTTCATGATTTTGGCGAAATTTGATATAAACTTTCGGACGAAGTTGATTTTTGCGTGGAAGGACTGCATAACTTTTTGACCACTTGGAGGTAGTATCTGAGCGATGACTTTCGCACGTTCTGGGTCCAACACTATGCCGTCTCGAGTTATTATGTGCCCTAAATGGTTTCCCTCGGTAACGATGAAAATTCTTTTCTTCGGGTTCAGGGAGATCCCGTACTTCTGAGACCTTTCAAATATCTTCCTGAGGTGGTGTAGGTGGTCAAATGGGCGCTTGGAGAAAATGGTAATGTCGTCAATGCATACTACCATGATTTTCTCGATGATTCCCATGAAGGTGATGTCCATAGCTCTTTGGAAGGTGGCGCCAAAATTAATCAGGCCAAAGGGCATGCATCTGAATGCGAAGGTTCCCCATTTATTTCTAAATGTGGTATTGAACCTATTGGGCTCAACCACTAGTACTTGATTATACCCTAGAAACCCGTCTAATAGAGAGAACATTTCTAACCCTGATACAGTTTGAAGGATTTTCACCATAGGAGGGACTGCGTAGTTGTCTTTGTCGGAGGCTTTGTTTAAATTCCACAAATCCATGCACAAATGGATTTCGCCGGATTTCTTGCATACAAGTACCAAGTTTGACACCCAGGTCGAATGTGTAACTTTGAAAATTATCCACGCATCCAAGAGCTTATTCAGTTCCTTTTGGATCATTGGTTCTAAGGTGGGGTTTAATTTTCTCAGTTTCTATTGAAAAGGCTTCACTCCTTCTTTCATGGTTATGACGTGCTGGATTATTCATGTATCATACATCCGAAGCTCATCATATGTCCAGGAAAATACATCTTGGTACTTCTTGAATAACCCGGTGAATGCTTGTTCCTCTTAAGGGTGCACTCATTACCAAGGTTGACGAGCTGGGGATCTTTGTCTGTCCTGAGGTTAATTTGTCGGTGTACTAACGTGGAACTTTGCACTTTCATGTTTGGAGGCCCTCGGAAGTAGTTTTGTAGGTCAAAACGCTTTTCGAGTGACATGATACCTTTGGGTATGGGATTCCCCTTCCACTGTTGTAGTTCCTCCTACAAAATCCGATCATGATCATCTTCTTCTATGACTACATCTTTGAACACATTCGTATTGAGCAGAAAATACAGTACCTGTTGGTCATCATTGACAACGCGTAAATTAGTGACATTCTCTGGCACGGATTGCCTGTAAATAACTTCAATAGAAAATCCATCCCTAAGTGGGATAAACCTATCGTCAGTGTTAGCAAGTGTATAAGCTGCTGCATTATGCATTCTAAGTATAGATTTAATACCGAAAGCATAAAAAGCAGAAATTAAACACCATACCTCTTGCTGATAACATTTTTGGGGTGGAGACAAGCAATGGATGGTATTACATACCTGTCAAGTGATAATCTCAAAATCACCAATTAGATTTAAACAATGGACCTTTAGGTCTATGGCCTTTTTTAGTCCAAGTAGCAATGCCTCATATTCGGCTGCATTGTTCTTGCATTGGAACTCTAATCGGCAGGAAATAATAAATTTATTACTCTCGGGGTCTAGCAAGATGCAGCTGGCGCTAGCCCTATCTTTGGTTTTGGAACCATCGTAGTACAAGGTCCAGGTTTCATATTTTTATTGGGTGAGATTGTCCGAATGCATTGAGGAACTACCTAGAGTAACAACTGTTAATAGGTCCTTCGTTGGGGTAGAGAGGTTTTCAGTGGCCAATAATAGCTCATACTGGATGTCTTGATTGACCAGGGATTGGGGGGTTTGATAGCATCCAAGGATGGATTATAAAAAATACATGCCAAGCTCTTCTTGCGTCAAACTAAATAGTCCATTAGTTGCATCCAAGTCGGTCATAGTATGTTTCATGTATGGTTCAATCTCGATCCATATTTGGTTATTCCTGCCTTTGTATGGGAGCCAAAGGTGGGACCAATCAGTGGTGAAGTACCCCTGGAGCTTATTGGACCAATATCTGCTCAACAAAAGGCCATAGGCCTCAGGGATATCCACGATTACTATGTCGATGCACTGATGCACTCTGGAGTCAAATAATAAGCGGATACTGATGTTGTTTAGTTCTCCCACTGTGGGGACTCGAGATCTGTCGAGCTGGATGATTCTGGCGTCGGTTTTCTCAGGGATAATATTTAAATTATTTCACACGGATAAGGGCATAACATTCGTGGATGCACCGGAATCGACAAGGTAGTTGTGGACATTGAAGTTAAAGATCTCGAAGGAAAGGGGAAAGGTGGCATGGTTCCCCTAAAGTTGGCATTCACAACATTCACAATGGATTGGGGACTAGTAGCAGTTTAGGCAGATGTGATGCTTACAGGTTTGGTCGCTGGTAGGTTCGAAAACGTTTTAAGAATGAGATCACGTTGGTTAGCAATGCGAGCGAGCTTGTAGAGAGAGATATTGGCCCTAGTCTTCTTCATATCCTCGATAATGTTATACCCATAATCTGTGGGTGAGGTAGGCTTAGTGGTGTTCTTAGGAGAAACTAATAAAGCTTTAGCCTTGGGGCCTTCTCAAGGAGTGGTTAGACTAAATTTTTTAGGAGTTTTGTCTTCGTTTTCTACGTTCAGGGGCAAGATTTTTCTTAAGAAGGCTTTTCTTTTCTCTTTGAAAGACTGCTCGGGCACCAGGCCTTTTCTCCTCAAGCCATAGTTTCGAGGGGGTTTAGATTTAGGTTCGTCAGCTAGGTTTATCCCAGAGGTGGTAAGGGGAGACTCTTCGCAGATGACCTAGAAAGAGAGGACAGTGTAGCCCATATCTTCATCAGGGGGGGGATTTCTTCATTGCCTGAAATAACCTCCTCCTCCATATCCCCGAGGGTTTTATATTTTAGAAGTTGGTTCACCACTACGGTCATGTTGTGAATCCAATGGGGGCAGGTCTTCTCTAAGTGAGAGACTTTATGGAAAGAACCAAAGTTTTCCTTGCCGATTTCTTCAACATTGAGGCCAGCACTTGCGCTGGACAGGGGCCAATTCACAACAGAGTTCTTTTTTTTGAAGAAAGGTTTCTGTGTTTTAGTAGCTGAGGCAGAATCACTGTTTTTTAATTTTAGGTCGGAGACCTTTTTGGTCAGAAACTTGAGGGATTTTGTAATACTTTCGAAATAAAAGGGATCCTTATCTTTGTCTCCAGTTTTATGGCTGGAGGATTGGGTTCTCTTCGTGGTTGTTTTTTTATCATCCTGCCCTTCGTGTTCAATGGCACCTATGGATAGCATGTCTTTTTCAACAACAAGGGAAGTAGTGTAATTGGATGCCAAGGTAGCTCTGGCCTCGCGTTTCACAAACACAACAATATCCCGTGGGAGGGCTCTCATGTAGTAGTCAATGAAAATGGAATCATCTAACGCCATGTTTGGAGGGAACTTGTTCAATATAGTGGTGAAATGTTGATTGAAATCCTTGACCTTCTCCTTCTTCTGACTTTCATCGTGCTGAGCTCTATGAGGAGCATCGAGGGGGTTTTATCTTCTGATAATTTTTGTAGGAAGGTACGACGGAAGTGTTCCCATGAAGGGATAGAAGCAATGGGGAGCGACCGATACTATGTTGCAGCCTTATTTTCTAGAGTATGAGGAAAAAGGTGGCATGCTACGTCGTCATACTGCACTCTCATCATCTATAAAGACAGGTAGAAGTTGCTGATGTGGTCTTCGGCCAAAGTACCTTTCTTAGGGTCGAACTTAGGGAGATGTTTTTCAGGGTGTCAGGGAATGTCATGGAGGGGAAATTGGATACCTAAGGGGGACTGAGCCATCCAAGCTAAAGGTTGTACACGTCTAACCCACTGGTGGCATGGTATGTATAGATGTCCCCTCTCACTTTCGGATTCACTACCCATGCCAGACCCGGAGGCCTCACCCTCATGGCGGGAATGCATGTTTTTTTTTCTCCACGGTTTCTTATATTTATGATGTTTCTCTAGTTGTAAAGAAAAGGAAACCTGTTATGGTTTCATTGGGGGGGGGGGGTGTGGGGGGGTGGTCAGCATTTTGGCCTCATCGATTGCCTCTGCCTCCCCTGCCTCTATTACCTCGGCCTCTCCTGGCTCCTTCCCCATGTAGGTCGTTGGTTTGCGTGTTATCATGCAAAGTATGGTCAGGTGGGGGGCTGTTGTTGGGTTGAGGTTCAGTGATTTTGGGGCTGTCTTCTTCCCTCTCTCTAGGGATATCTAGGGGGGCTTCAGAATTTCACTCAACTGCATCTACATAATCTTCAATCATAAGAACCACAAGCTGAGGAAGGGAGTTGACAAGGGTTCCTTGGCATGCGTGATTAGCTGCGGGAGTTATATGATTTTCTAAGGAACTAGTGACCGGGGCTCGCTGTAAGCCCCTGACAAGGTCGCAGGTGTAGGGCGCAGGGCTCTTAGTTGGGCTAAAGTAAACTCATAGAAAGGGGGTTCCTCATCCTGGGAGTTCTCCAAAGGGGGAGGACCGTTATTTTCATGTATGGTCTCCCCGTGGGGAGTTTGTAACGGGATGTTACTTGTGTGCTGGGAAGCTGCCATCATGCCCTCCTTCTAGTGCCAAATATGTTGACAGGAAAAATTTTCCGACCAATAGTAGAGGATCTCCCTAGTAAAAAGTCTCAATTAGAATCTAAAGCATTTGTGATAGGGATCCTGTCCGGGATGTGGGTCCGGCTACTGCTGAATACTCCTTCTCTTGTATAGAAATGAGCCCTGCAGAGTTATAGGCATACAGTTATCAGATGATACAAGACAAAATATCGATGATTGTCAACAAGCATAAACACTACAAATAGCAAGACAAAAAATGAAACACGTAGCTAAAGGATATGTTGTTAGTAGCATATCATTAAGGTTGTGTTTGTAAAATTTGTTCAAACCATAGAAAGAATAGTTTTGCCTGGCAAGAACAACTTATGCGTACTTGGGAATTTTTCGTGAATAAGATAGATGTCAATAATAAAGTTACAAACAACTCCTAGGTAAACAACATACCATCATTAACAAATTCAGTGAGCTTAAATGCATAAAGAGTATAAGTAGAAAACAGAGATCAATTAATAATAAGATATCAGACATATACGAAAAAATACTCATAGTATTGACACATTGATTCTCATCAGATCCAATAGTGGATTTAAGACAAATGCTTGTATTCATTCATAAGGGGTTGTTTAATGCTTTACAACTCTCTTCTCTCCTTTGGAGTCCAAAGAAAAATATCCTTTTACAATTCCTCGAAGGGAGTATATATAAGACAAAATTAACCCTTGGGTGTCTTGACTCTTCACCTCCCCACCTGTTGGTATACTTTGCAACCTGGATTGAAAGTGCGACCCGAAACCTAACCGTGGGAGATGCGACATACGACCTGACCATGTAAGATGCGACCTGTGACCCCTCCTATAGGTTGTACCTTGAGATCTGATCATGGGAGAGTGTGTGTGATTGCAAGGTCGGGAACATCTACTTGTTGCTCTTTAAGGAAATTTTTTCATGCACGATAATCCGCAGCAACTAGGGAGATCATAGGAGTATCTTCCCTTAACCTATGTAGGTATTCTAGGACATTTGGGATCAGATTTTCTCTCTTTATTGTGACCTAGTTGGATAAGGAAGCCAGTTTGGTGTAAATCCAAACTGGCATCATGACGAACTTAACCAAGTTCTCCTGCAATGCCGGAAGATCAAGTGTAGCGACGACTTGTCTAATAGGTTGTAGGAATGCCTGAATTTCCTGATTTACCTATTCCCATGTATTATCTTCACCGAATGTACCTAGGGAAGGGATATGGTGCAGCTCAACCATTGAGTCAATGCCGCTGATCAAATGCTCATAGGTGGTCATCACCTTCTCTACGTCTTTGAATAACTTCTCCTTGGATTGCACCTTCATGCGAATTTGGACCTTGTCATTCTGACTGTGAATCTAATATTTCTTGGGAAAAGTTTCTGGAGCCTGCAGACATCTATTTTTCCATTCTATCATTCTATCAAAGGAGGTGGAGGCCTCTTTTAGTTGCTCGTTCCTCTTATTATTTTCTTCTTGAACTCTCAATAGAGGTGCAATTGTTCGCTTTATGGTGAACATTTCCTCGTATACCTGCCTCATGGTGGCTTCTAGCATCACCAACTCTTTTTGGATGGTGAGTGGTACTTGTTAATAAGGATGTTCTTATCTTGGATCTATTGGATTTCTTCCCTTAGTGCTTTCTTTTCTTGCTCCGACCTAGCTTCCCTTTGTTCGGAGTCTTGTAATCTATTTTGTAGGGAGAGGATTTCCCTACTCATCCAGCACACATTTTCCTTTGTGGATGCAAAAAAATTAGTGCCAGCTAATGCTATCATTACTAGATTGGTCCTAGTGTCGAGGAATATATCCTTTTCCGTCGTGGCTGTGAATGGCGCGGCAAGGTTCCTTGCCAGGCATCTCCTCTTTTCCTACCTAATTTTGAATGTGAACTGGTCATAACTGAGTCTTTTCAGATTGAACACCTCCTCCTCCTGTCCTTCGGAGCTACCTAGATATAATAGTGCAAAACGCGTGTTGATTGCAGTCACTTAGATGGATGGTAGCTCTATCTGTACCCCTATTATTGGATGAGGTGTCTCAGTGTCTTTGGAAGAATTGTCTTTTGATCTTCGATCCTCTTCCTCTTTTCTCTTTTGTTCTGCTTATTCTTTCAATAGTCGCTCTGCCTCTGCCTTATCCTGTTTTTCCTTTTGTCTGCACTCAAATTCTTCTTTTGTTTCCTTTTCTTCCTTCCTTTTGCGTTCATCTTCCACCTGATCTAATTCTTTCTTGAGCTGACGCTCAGCTTCTGCTTTCACCTCCCACTCTTCCTTTCTTTTGCAGGCATCCTCCGCCTATTTCTTTCTCTGATCTACCTTACGGTGTTTCTTATGTTTATCCTCATCCTCTTTTTCTTTCTTTTCAGCTTCTCGTTGAGATTTTTATTCCTTTTATTTATGTTTGGTGGAAGATCTATGGCCTGTGTTACTTTAGAATTCTTGGCCTGGGAAGATGAGGCTCCTCCCAATTCGTGGATTCGCTCTTCTAGAGTTTGATCATCTTGGTCCTCCCGATCTTTCAATGCTTTCGGGGCAAGTTCCCTATCCTTATTTTACCAATTTATTATCCCATATTTAGCTGGGCATTCAGTATGTTGGTAGCTCCATTTAAACTTGGCCCGTTTGCAATGGGCAGGACTATCCTCTCAGGATTGTATGTCCGGTAATCCAAAGGCGCCAGGAAGAATACTCTTATTTACTCAGCTTCCGCCTCCACTTCTCTAAAATCCTTGACTGTATAAGCACCAATGGTGAGTGATAGTGTGGAACATGGCTTCTTCTTACCATTATTAAGGACCTTCAAGAAGCTGTAAGTCATCTGATAACATGTTTCCTAAAGTAGCATCCTGTCAGTGATGAATCAGGGTAGAGAATGGGGATTCTTGAATGAACTGAAAACTCAAATGACGGTGCCTTCTGCAAATGGAAACCAATGTGCTACCTTGATTATTGTTTCCGTGGCTTGCCAAGACATGCATGGGGTATCCTAACCAAAAAATTTCTCGTAGAGTGCAGGGATGAAGCTGTGTGTGATTGGCTCTATATCTAGCTTATATTTGGAGTCCCAAAATACCTATAACTCCTTGTGGATTGGGCATGCGCGCTCCTGATCCTAGTTGTGAGCCCATCCCTCAAAGTGGCACTTTGCACAAAGTGCATCCAATAGATAGGAGGCCATGTGAAATTCGGACGAGCATCCCTCCTTAAGTGCTAGTGTCGCAGATATGTTTGTTTTGAGGGAAAATATCAGTAAGCTAGCCTAATTGAAACGGGTGCCATGTACGGTAACAAAGTACATAAGGGATACCCAAGAACCGTTGAAAGTGGTGGCATCGGGACAACCATACATTCTACAAAGCATAGCTACTACAAGCTTATAGACCTTCCTGAGGCCTACTACTTGATATTCATGGTCCTTCTTGACTTTTAACTTCTTCGGTTTGTTCCACCATCCTCTCAGGGTGTCTTCTATGGGAACTGCATGGGTAGTATCCCATTCCTCTATGAACGTCTATTCCCGCTCTGGAAGTGCGTAATATTACTCTGCATCCTGGCCCTTCAAATTTGCAAAAGCTTTGCCCTCGTGATCCCGAATAACCCACATCTTGGGGTCAATCTTTTGTACGATCTATTCAATAATTTTAGTGCATGGGAATATATATGGGTGGGCCCCTGTGTAGTGGAGCTTTGACCTCTTAACTTGCACACATACTTGCTAGTTTGGGAGGTCCTCTGGAAACTCAAGTTGTGTGAACTCTTGGTATACTTGATACCAAATCATGCTTTCTCCTCTACTGAATATGCACGTGGTGTCCCCATAGATAGGGGGAGGAGACATAGGTATTTCACTTTATGTGATCTCTATCTCTAGGCTCTTCTTTTTCTTGCAAACTGTTGGAGGCCCCATATTGCTTGAGGTTGAAGAGACGGAGACACACTTAACTCTGCTCCTAGGTTCCTTGGCATGTTCATAAAACAATCCCAGCATAAGACAGATGCCATATTAATGAATGCTTAATACTGCTTTTAACTATGCCCAAATAAGGTCAAGGGCGGGGTGAATTTGTGGCTTAGCGACCCATTACATGGGTCGCTGAGTCGCATTGACTTAAAACTTTAGAGGAAAGTGAACCTGTGACCTAGCGACTTGCGACTAGGTCACAGAGTCGTTGAGTCACACTAGTCTAAAAATTCATGAAGATGTGACCTTGCTACTTAGCGTCTTGCGACCGAGTCACTGGGTCGCTGAGTCGCAAGGTCGCAAAAATTCAGTTTTGAGCGAGGTGTGACTTAGCGACTTAGTGACTTAGTGACCAGGGACTGAGGTCACTGGGTCAGAGGGTTGCAAGGTCATGGGGTCGAAGGTCACACTAGGGATGAGTGGACGATTTTGATGGCGAAGCATCCTTTTACTTAATTTTAACTTTAAAAAATAAAGGGCAACAAGGAGAAAAAGCGGTAAATTGAAGATGGAAAGGTTATTGGAGGAAAAGACTGGCACTGGGGAGGCTGGTTGGCTTCATCTACAGGTTTGCATAAGAATGACAAGTTATAGGGGCTCATAGAGGAATGCAAGTTCAAAGAGGGTCTTAATGGAGGATAGCTAGTGGCTTAAAAAGGGCTAAGATAAGGGGGAAGGTGGCAGCAAATAGAAAAAAAGGAAACAACAGGAGCATTAGGCAACTTACCCGAAAAAATTGCGCTCCAGTTGGCCTGTCAGAAGCGTTTTTGCTCTCTGTCATGTGGGTGAAATACGACCTATGCGACCTTTCTATTTATAAATGGGTCATGTGTGGGGGCAATAAATGAGGTCACTGGGTCACAATTAGACCGCGTTGATGGTATGTGTGACCTCGCAACCCTTTGACCTTGCGATCTGGGGTCGCAGGGTCGCTAGGTCGCAATTGTTTAAACTTGAATGCGATATGTGACTTAGCGACTTGGTGACCTGATAGGTCATGTTAGTTCCCAAATCCACCTCAAGCTGAAATAAGGTGGAAAAATGACAACACCAAACCACGCTCAGCCTCGTAGCTAGCCCTACGAGGACAGGAGAGGGCTCTCTCCGGGTCAATCTCAATGAAAATATTCAAAGGGCCTGAGATGACCTATAATGAATACTGATTTTAGTCTAGTAAATAAATATGAAAGAGGTGTTTTGATAAATGACTGGATTTTCTGGGCTGTATGGGACAAAGAGCAGCTCGAGCAGAGAAATTAAATCAAAGACAAATATTATCTCATGAGGCAAGATAGGCGAGAGGTTTAGCATCAAATTTGAAATACTATGGAGTGGGTAGACTGTTAAGAGGTTGAAAAGGGCATAATAGATGAATCCCTATCAAATAGAAGAAAACACAGGACATGAACACTTTCCCAAGGCAGAGCAATAAATTGAATTCTACCTTTCTTAATTAAAATCATTCAACTGGAAATGATTATGAAATGAACTGTAAAACATAATGAGATACATATGAAACAGAAGGAAAAACATATGTTAAACTCATGCCACATGAATCTCATAAACCAGAGCTGCAACCTTTCATTAATTCTCTGTCAAAACTGTACAGTGAAGTGCTGAGTTTTTCTCCCACATGTTTCCTAGAACTCCCCCCTTACAAATGGTTTTCAATACAATAAATAAACTCTGCTAGGAGAAAATAGATTGACCCAAAAATAAAGAATTATTTAATCATTTAACTAATAAAAGCTAAAAAACCAACCACCTATTCTAAAAAGGAACAGCGCTCCACCTAAATCTTCTGATGACCAAAGAAGAAGTGAAGTCTGTAGGTGTAAATTCCTTTGAATCGCAACTGAAGATAAAAATAGGCCTCGAATCCTATTTCTCTGCTTATGGTTGATATCTTCATTTTAAATCTAGGCTTTCGGTCTTTGACTGCCACTTTACGTTTACCTTTTGACTCTGGGTCAATCTTTCACTGCTAACATATTCTTATTCTTGCTCCTATCTCTTGACTCTATTTTCTTTGGCATTTCATCCCCTGAAATTTCAGGTGCACCGGTGACATCTGCTTGGGTTGCAGTATTTTTTGCTTCACGGGCTTCCAACAATTTTAATTCTCTTTCCATCATATGGATGCGTTCCGCTTCAGTCATCTTAGCAATTTGATGCTGATATTCGGAAGGTGGTTTAAGAAGCAAGTAATTTTTTTGAACAAATACAATAGGAACACCTGGAACCTGCCGGAACTTTTTGCGGAGACGACCATCCTGAGTTGCAACGAAGAAGTGCTCTGGATTATCTACACCAACCATAGCCTCAAGGCACTCTGCAGCACTTTTAAGTGACTCATGATTGCACCTTGCTGTCGTGAGTCTACAAATTGCCAACACGGTTCCAGAAAATGACTCTCCCAGCTTTTTCAGCTCCTCAATGACACATCTTGTAACAAAAACCTTGACATGTCCACCCAAAAGGCCAGAGAGAGCCTCATTTACTGTACCCAGACGAGATTCCAACATATGGTGAATGAATGTGCCATCGCATAATGCTTTGTAAGGCTCCCTGAATGCAAAGCAGGCTTTGTAAAACCTCACAGTTCTCCGGTTTTGCTTCTGCTTCTTTACCCTCATATTTCATCAAAAGCTACCATGCAAACTAGCTTTCAAACTCGTTATGATAAAGCTATATTTCCTCTTCAAAAAATCGAGACTGAATGGAAGCAAAAAATAATGCCTTCTCTGAAAAATCGCCCCTAAATCACGCCTATGTTTGCAAAAGGGATATACATGGGCGCCTCGAGACTATAGTGACTTAGCAATCAGAATCAACCTTGTGCCATAAAAGTACAGATCCGACTTCACCATATTATGTGTAGCGTTTGAAAATGGCCAAGATAAACGCCTCTGCTCCAGACCATCATGATCAAACTGCCCAGCATCAAAAAACGTTCCAAAATCAGAGCCTTGAACGGAAGATTCTAATTGCAACTACGAACCACAACATCATCTAAGTTTGTTTCATCGATATTGTAATTTTCACTCCATGGAGGAACGGTTGCACATTCTAACATCCATGATGTATCTTTTGATGGTGTAACCAGAGAGGATGAAATGACACGTAACCTGTGAAGTGCAGCAATTGATTCCCTTATTGCAGATATGGTTTCAAAATAGTGTGTACAGGACGCCAAGGCAACTGGAATGTGCAGCATTTCCCCCAGACAGATGGTGGATCCTTAAAACTCTAACAAATCCTCATCAATACGAAGAAATCGATCAAATTTGGAAATTGGAAAGAAATGGCAAAAAATTAGTGTTTTTCGGGCCTGTGTGCCGCGCTCCAGCCCAACATGCCGTGCAAGCTGGATGCGCCGTGCCAGTGCAATTTTTGCACTGTGAAAAAACGCTCTATGCGCCGCGCACTTTCAGTGCGCCGCGGTCTATCCCAATGCACCGCGCCACACAAAAACTCTCAGTCTTAGCTGCAAAATGCAGTTTTTCCCTCTCACCTGCTCAAGTCGATTTCAACTGATCTTTTTGGATGCAAATGGATGTAAAAATAATGGAATTGCCTTATAAAATTTAGAACTTGATTTTTTCTTCATACAAACCCATTTATGTAATGTTTTGGCTTCGGTGCCTTTCACATTTTAAAATAAACTTTGTTTCTTTGTTTCTTTTGACTTTGAATGAGGACTTCCTGGTTGATTTTGCAGGGGTGACTGATGTTGGATTTCGGAAAAATATCAGGAGAAGCTGCATGTGAACATCTTCAACTGAAAAATCTATGGCAATTGTTTCAAAAGACGAAAAGACAACTTTTTTTTCAAAACATGGTTTTGAAGAAAAGTCATAGTCTAGCAATATGATGTTGAGATTTATGGAATAAAAACTGATTTAAAACTTCCCTCTGACCTGCTGGCATAAAACCCTAGACCTAAAAGACCTAAAAATCTTAAATAACTTTTTGCTGACCAAGATATTAGAACAGGACCGCAAATGACTTAAAATTGATTTAATCAATTTCGATGAACAGACCTGAGCCAACAGGTATGAATCATGAGGGGTAATGACTCACAAGACCTTTCCGTCAGATTATGGCATTCCCCTAGTGGAATGCAACTGAGTGAAACGAGCGAGACACATAAAAATGAAATGCAAAATGAGTTTTTGATCTCTGACGGAGGACTGACAAGACCGACTCTAACAGGTCACAAGGTCGCCAGGTCGCTGATTGGAGAAAATGACCTATTTTGCGACTTAGAGACTCAAGTATTTCGAAAATATTTGAACTTCAGGTTGTGACTTCACTTCTCGATGCTCAGGAGCTCAAAAAAAATTTAGAGGGTGAAATTTTTAGAGAGTGTTGTAGTAGCTACGATAGGTTCAAAATCGAATGAAACAACAAGAATATCAAAATTGCAGTGAAAGAATTTTTGATGTAGTTTGATGGGTATTTTTATGACTACAACCATACAAATAAATTTCCCTCGAGAAAGCTAAGAAGGATAATAAATTATCACCAAAGTATCATGGTCCTTACAAGGTGTTGCAAAACATTGGTATTATGGCATACAAATTGGAGCTTCCGACATTTTCCTGAGTGCCCCTAGTTTTCCATGTTTCATGCTTAAAGAATGTTCTAGGTGACAATATCCTAGTTCAAACAATATTTTCAGAACTTGACGAGGAAGGAAAATCATATTGGAACCTGAAGCAGTAACAGAAACAGGAACTCGACAAAAAAAAAATCTATCAATTTCATAGTATCTCATCAAGTGGAAGAAGTTACTTGTTGAAGATTCCTCATGGGAGGGTGATAATTTTATACAAAAGCATCCATAACTACTCAAGCATTGAGGAAAACATGTTTTTGAAGGATAGGGGCATGTTAGGTCCCTATAATATCCAAGAATTTTTCATTTATGTAATGTAAAGGAGGTTTCACCCTCGAATAGGCATATTTCTATGTTGTTGATCTATATTTTCTTCTATTTTGTGAGTTGGTTTCATAACAAACCATGGGTTTCATCCTCAGTGGTTGATACAAACTTGCTTTTGTGATTGATTTTCGATAGGTTAGGTGATACCATTATGCCGCACCTTATGAAAAAAGGATTTTGACCTACTAGAATTAGTATGGTTCTAGTATCTACCCTATTTTTTATTTCCAATTAGCATTCGCAACTATAATAGAAGTGAGCTAATGAGCTAGTATCTATACATTTTGATTTTGATGAATTAATGAGAAAACTGAACTTCATCATTATCATTGTTGATAACTTATTCCTTAAAGTATCATGTACTTTCTTCAGTTACTTCTGAATATCACTATTTTGTGATATGTAATGTGGTGGTTCTTACCTTTATAATAGGAGATATGCTTGTTAGGAATATGGATATAATTTAGAAGTATTTTATGGGGACGAATTTATTTGTTATATAAAATGTCATTCATGAACATGTTGGTTAGATTTTATCGTAAACATGGGATTCAAGACATATGATCTAATTATGTTGTATGTATGTGGGAATGGTGGGTTGCAATTTCTATACTATTGGATGTTTATTTTGTAAAAGGATGCACATTTATTGCACCAATAATAAGATCTAGGGGAGTGTTTTGGTTGGAATAATAGGGGATGAAATTTTTTCCTGCATATAATGTTGCATTAGATGGTTCAAGTGTAGAAATATGGTGGTATAATTTCAAATTCTCAAGAAATTTTAATCTAAATCAAGAGACACAATTCTACTCTACTGCTTTGGGGAATTTAATTCATAATTTAGAACAACAATCATAAATATGAAATCAGAAAAACCACACATGAAAAGTATTTTTTTAGAAGAAAGAAAAAACAAAAAACTCCTTAGTGCTTCCTAAATTAATCAAATGAATAAATAATGTATTAAAATTGCTAGCTTGCTCTGATCTCAACCTGCAAGTGAATAACCAATATCTCTGCTCAATGAGAAGCTCTGACCCAAACTTAGTCAATTTCTTTCCCTTCTTGAACCCTTATTTCGTCACGCAAATCTTGAGGAAGTAGGCCCCTATTATTTAGGAATTTTCCTCCAATTGATTGTGAAATTCCCAAAGTTGATCATCTGACTGCATACAACACTTGTACAATCAAGACTATTCTACAACTAATGTTACATTACCTTGTAATCTCCACCACATCTAGGGAACTTGAATTATCTGCATGCACTAGATATTTTAGGATTATTGATCAATTAAATATATGATCACTGAGTTAGACTATTGTCCTACTGCACAACTAACCTTCCACTAGTTCTCTCAATAGTTACTGAACTAGTTTAATTTAAGAAAACATGAAATGACTAACCTTGATTGCAAAAATTAGAAATCACACATGCTTAACTAAAACCATATAAATTAAATTTACTAAGATATCTAAGTGAAGAGATCCATGTCACACAATTTAACTACCTCCAAGTTGTCTGCTAATGTGGAAATTCAAATTTTCTTAATTTGACCAAGGAAAAGTCAAATTGAGGCTTTCTTGCTACACTTCTCAACACTCCTTCTTAGAAATAAAGGGATGATAAACCACCCTATCCTACACCTATTTAATTCAAACTTCCCTCTTCTTAAAGCCTTTGTCAAGATTTCGGCATATTTGTCCTCTATAAAAATGTATTGTAGCAACATTATCATCCTTTGCACACATTTATGTAAATGGTGATACCATATATATATATATATATATATATATATATGTCTGGATCAATAGTGAAATACCGAATTCTCAGAGAGATTAATGAAATTATAACTATCAAAATATATCATAGTTGGATCCATCATCTAACCAAAAAATCCCATAAGTATATTTCTCATTTAGATCACCTCACATGTTACTTGACTTGCAACCATGTATTTTTATTTTTCTAAGATGAGCGCCAGAGATATTTTCTTCATGTTGCACCAGGAAATCTTTGCGAACCCAACACTCCAAACTCCACCTAATGTATTATTTCGGTTGGATGGACTCCTTTCCCCATATGTATCTATGAAGCCACACAACTTCACTCCCTCTGTTTTTTTGTACCATAATCCATAGTGGGTAGTGTGTATGACGTAACATAAAATGTTATTCAGTTTCTTCCAATACAATTTGGTTTACCTAACCGTAGCTGGGCTCAACTATTTGACTTCATAACACATATCTAATTGTGTGTTCACAAGATACATCAGTGAATGAACAAGCTGGCGATAAATGGTAGCATCAACCTCTTCACCTAAAGTGGCATCCTCCTTCCTCCAGTTGGTCAATAGAGTTGTCTCTATGGGCTTACAAATCTCCATAATAAATCCATGAAATATCTCATTTTCATAATTACCTTGAGACGCAAATAATTACCTATCACCTTGCCATACTTCCAACCCAAGGAAGTAGTGCATGATACACGTTTCCTTCATCTCCAATTCCCTTGCAAGGTCTTCCTTTCACAAGATGATGAGATTCTCATAAATTGTTAATATTAAATTATAAACATATAAAAAAATGATAATCAATTTACCTTCTACAAAAAAATGATATAGGTTTTCATCTGCTTCACTTTTGGTGAATCCCAAACCAGTGAGATAATTGTTGATCCTGATGTACTAGGCACAGGGTGCTTATTTCAGGCCATATAATGCTCACCTGAGTCTTCACAAATTAGAATCCTGATAAAATGTCTCAAAACATTTTCGTTTCTCTAAGTACACCTCCTCTTAAATAACACCATTGAGATATGTTGTTTTTACATCCATCTCATGGATCTTCCACCTCGTCTGCACTACGAGTGCACGAATTCATCTAATTTATTAATACCCTTCTAGGATAGAGAAGGTTTCATCATATTCAATTCCCTCAACTTGAAAGAATTATTTATCCATAAATATATCATAATACTTCTCTATGCTTCCTTTTGTTGCATTCTTAACCTTGAAGATCCATATCAAACCCACAACTGATTTATCTTCTGGTCTTGGGACCACTTCCCAAACACTGTTCTTTAAAATGGATTCATATTCTTCCACCATTGCATCAACCCAAATAGGTTTCTCAACTTCTTCCTAGAAATATGATGGATTTATCTACATAAACTCATTCATTATAAACATGTAGTCAGAGTACCTCTCATGTGACCTCCTTTGTCTGCACAAATTTGGAGCTCCCACATTCTCCCTCACATCCTACATAATTCTATCTTCTTCCCTAGTTATTTTTCTTCCTTCTCTAGATGGTTCTACTTGAGTGGATTTCTCCACTCTCTGCTCCTCTATTTTTGGTTTCTCCACAACTTCATGAGGCTCCTAATTTGGAGCTAAAATCTCCTCTTCTTGTGGCATCTAAAGCTCCCTCTCAATAGAGAACTGCATCGCTTTCTCCTCGACAAAATTTGCATCCCTTCACAGAATTTTCATTCTGAGGGAAGGTAAGTACAAACGGTAATTTTTTGGAGTTTCAGTGTAGCCAAAAAAAACTCCCAAATTTTTTTTCGACTCAAGCTTCTTCCTAGAATATTTGGAGACATGGAAATATATAGTGGCTACAAAAATACTGAAGTGAAACACACCTAGCTTTATCTCTGAGAAATTCTCCTCTGGTGTAATCATAGCAATAATCTAGTGAAGACTCTCATTCTACAAGTCAAATTTTGTGTTAAATTCCTCTTCCCACAAATGTAATGGTTGGCCTTGGTCATGTAACATATCTCTAGCTCTAGCAGCTCCAAAAATGCTTCATTTCTTTCTCTCAACTACCCCATTCTACTATGGGTTGTGGGGTGTTATAAACTCCCTTTAAATGCCTTATTTCATACAAATTTTTTTGAAGTCATTCTAAACATGCTCACCTCCATTGTTACTCATGGGAGCCTTCACCTTATTTTCAGTCTCTTTCTGAAATAGTGCCTTGAATTCTAAGACTTGGTTAATGTCTCGTCCTTCTTCTACATCAAGAAGATCCAACACTTCCTTGATAAATCATCAATAAAAATAAAAATAAACATTTATGTCTAGTAGTGGAGGTTGTCAAGTAAGGTCCAAAAACATCATACTAGACTCTTTTGAATATTGCATGTGCTTTGTTGTCTCGATCATGGAATGTGGATTTTACATAGTTCCCTAAGGTACAGCCTTTGCAAACATCTTGCTACTCAAGTTATCCTTTAGGGAGGCCAATGGGTATTTGTTGCATAATCTTTAAGGCGCCATGATGAAAATGGCACAATATCTTTTGTCATATCTCACTAACATCATGGCTTTGCACTTTTTCCACCTTATTGCTTAATGTAGCACAATATTCCACATGAATTTTATATAGGTTCTTCACATGAACCCCGATCTTCTTAACCTGTCTAGTGGCTATGTGTCTCAGGAATTATTTCCCTTTGATAAAGATCACATCATAACCACAATCTTCCAAAACTTCTACATAGATGAGATTCTTCTTTAGGCCTGGAACAAACATGAAATATTTGAGGAAAATAGGAGATCTCAACCCTCTCTTAAAGGTTATTGTACCAATCTCGATAGCATTGTACCTTCCTTAATCCCCCAGCTCAATATGCATCTGGATATTTTCTCCTCCAAGTTGTCACTGAAAAAATCTCTATACCCTACCATGTATAATGAGGCACATGATTCCAAGTACCACACGCTCCCCATCATGGTGTTGGTCATCATGTGATAAGGGTCAACTCAAGCTTGAATTCTCAAGCTAAGGATTCACCTATTTTTCCTCATGAGTTCTTCTTGCTCGACTTTTTGTGTGGACACTTTGTAGCATAATGCATGAATTCATGACAATTGAAGAATTTTATTTCGGAAAAGTCTCTCTTCTTTCCCCCTTACCCGAATTCGGGTTTGGTTTGATACTTATTTCCCTTGCCATTATTTCCCTTTCCAACCAATGTAGTTTTTTCTTCATCCTCGCCTATGGATGAACTTCCATCTCTAGAATTTCGCCTGATCTCTTCTTGTACCAAATCAAACTACAAGCATTGCTAATTTAGTAATTCCTCCCTCTCGTTCACCAAGTCTTGTTAGTTATGCCATATTTTTGGAATTCCTAGAAGAGATAGGCTTACCAAGTCATATTTTGCAACATTCACACCAACCCCTCCAAGCTCATCACAAACTTGTGTAAATTTGTTGAGATACTGCAGAGTAGTGTCATTCTTTTGCAGCTTGATATTTTGAAGTTTGTCTTTAAGGTCAGTTTCCTATGGTCACTGTTATTCTCGAAAAACTCTGTCAGTTCCTTCCACATTTTGAATGGAGTTCCTTTCCCATGGATATTTGAGACAATGTGGTTTCGCATTCCCTCTAATATTTTTCTCCTCACCTTCGCTACATCTTTCTTCTATTGAGCTAGGTTATAGGCACCAAATGATCCTGGTTTTGCAATGTTTGTCTTGACATATTCTAGAAATCCAATGTCATCGAGCAC
The DNA here is from genome assembly GCA_034641835.2 of Pinus albicaulis. NCBI lineage: Eukaryota > Viridiplantae > Streptophyta > Pinopsida > Pinales > Pinaceae > Pinus > Pinus albicaulis. Next base: position 876,315,153 of record CM076575.1, on the reverse strand, counting down.
CATCTCCATGTGATCCCTCCATGAAATGAAATTTGAGCTTCCTTTCAATGCATACTCTAATATTAGCCCGTTGAAGGTCATATTCCAAAACCTAAAGAGATCCTGCTACACTGAATCTACAAATTTGAACCTCGTGAGAAACAACTTAGAAATTCATCTTCTAATGTGAATCTTATTCGATTTCCATGTACAAATATTGTGATCTAATTTCAACTACTCAACAAATTTTATTCTAAATAAAGAGACACAATTCAACTCTACTGCTTTGTGGAATTTAATTCACAATTTAGAACAATAATCGAAAACATGTAATAAGAAAAACCACAAATGAAAAATATGTTTCTAGGGGAAAGAAATTGGTAAAAACCCCTTAAGCCCACCCATATTAATGATATTAATATAGAATGTATTATAATTGTTAGCTCACTCTCAGTTCAACCTGCAACTAAATAACCTATCTCTCTTCTTAATGAGAAGCTATAATGCAGACTTAGTCAATTTTTTCCTCTGCTTGAGCCCCTATTTCCATACATAAAACCTAAGGAATTATGCCCTTATTATTTATGAATTTTCCTCCAATTGATTGTTCAATTCACAAGGTTGATCATTTGACTACATGGAACACCTGTACACTCAATATTAGTCTTCAATTGATGTTACACTACCTTGGAATCTCCACCACAGCCAGGGAACTCGAATTCTCTGCATGCACTAGATATTTTGGGTTGTCTGGTTAGTTAATTGGATGATCACTAAGTTAGATTTTTTTCCCACTAACAATTGATCTTCCATTAGTTCTATCAACAATTAAAATTAGTTTAACTAAAAAAAAATGAAATAAATGACCTTGATTGCTACAAATTAGTAATCACACATGCTTAACTAAAATCCAAGCCCTCTAACTTGAATTTAATGAGCTAACTATGTGACAGAACCCTTGTCACACAAGTTAACTCTCTCCAAGTTTTTTGATGATGTGGAAGTTCAATTTTTCTCAATTTGACCAAGGCAAAGTCAAATTGATACTTTCTTTCTACACTTCTCAACATCCATAGCTAAAATCCATGTAAGAATATAGTTTTACTAATTAATATTATATACTATATATTTCATGGAAAACTGAGAGGAAATACGAAATTACTCATTTTAGAATTGAACTAAACAATTTTACATAAATAAAAGCATATTGGATTTCCTTTTTCTTGTAATTTCTTATGTAATCATGTGTAAATTCATAGTTTGTGGTCATTCTATTTTCTGCATTTTTGGGAACTATAAGACCTAAATTAATACTTTATGTGTTTGTTTTCTACATTGGTGTCATGGTAGTGATTCATGGGGATGAAAAAGGTATGGTGTTTCCTCCTCGAGTGGCACCACTGCAAATTATTGTTGTTCCAACTCCCTTCAAAGATGTTGATGCATGTAATTTATAATGCATGATTCAGACAATGTAGACATTACAAGCAATAATATTTTGTACAGAAGAAGATATCTAAGAAAATTATTCCCCTGACTGGAAATTTTCACACTCGAATCTTAGGGGTGTTCCTCTTCACATGAAATTTCCCCCAAGGATATAGCCAATAAGCAGGTACTAGTTAAATTGAACTACCCATTGGTTTTTTTAAATATATAGTAGATATTACCTTAAATCTAAAATAAAACTATGTGGACTAAACATGTAGTGGAAGAAATTATGTGTACTATATTTTATATTAAATAGAAAGCATTAAAATATTGTTTTTTAGAAGACAAAACTAAACCTACCTAAAGCCTCATTTCGAACCATTGAAATTATATATGCATTTAGGGTTTGCCATTTAAATTACATTCCATTGTTTGAAAGGGGTATTTATACCATATAACGTCTCGACTGTGGAGCTTGAATTATTTTGTCTTTTCTTTTATGTACATCAATTTCCATTTTTTTCATCCCTACATCATTTGCTTCAATCTTGATCAATTCCACTCTAGTATGCAACTTATTGGTTCAGAAATTTTACTGGATTGCAACCCATCAATAGTTCTCTGCCACTACTTTCTTTATTTGGAATCTACTTATTTACTTCTCAAGGAATAAAAATATTTTTAATTCTTAATACATGATGACTATTTCCTCATTTATTTGTATCTTTTTAAATTCGTCATAATCTAGTTTGTGACCAGAGTTTTGTCCTTGTTTTGAGCCTTTTTTTTGGAAAGGCTTCATTTGACTAGTTATAACCAAAAAGGCATACACATTGGAGTATGTACATTTGAATAATTTTAAGCATGCTTCCAAAAATTTCCTATCAATTCAAAATTTATGTCTTCTAGTAATTTTTTTTCATAAATATAGTTCCACTCAATAGATAAGCATATAGATGACTCATTTAGCAACAATGATAACATTTGAACAATCTAGGAGATGAAAGAAATGTTGCTAGAATCATGTTGGAAAATATATTACAAAGGGTATAGGAAGAATATTATCGACACCATCATTGAAAATATCAACAATGTTCAAAAATATAGAGATTTACATTTTTTTACAAATTTTTAAACATCTAAAGAAACCCCCTCCCCCCTAGCACTTTTATCAGCAAATGTAAAAATGAATAACCCCTTTGTGCTCAATCCCTTGATTTCCCTATTTAAATTGAGAAAAATAATCCAAAAGGTTCCCTGTATCTGCTTATTCAGTTAATATTTTCTAATTTCTGATGATATGTTGCCAAAATGTAAAAAAAAAAATCAGATATTGTGATATATTAAAAATTTGAAAAAAATGTGATTTTTCAGTGATAATACCATGGAGTTGATAGGAACATGATATATTGTGATGTTGGTGATATATATTTGTTATTTCCAACATTGGATTAAAGTGTCCAAATGCATTTCCATTATGCTCAAAAGTAGCTTATGACGACAAATATAGTTCCAAGTTCGGTAGCCTTATCATTGAAGTTGCGTTAAAATTGTGATAATTTTTTTTATAAAATCATGCCACCTTTCCAATATCAGGGACAACTATTCATCAATATTAAGTACATTTAAACTATATAAGAGAGTAAATTCAAAAACCATTTATTGCACTTAACATCTAAACCATCTAGCAGAGTAAATTCTCAAAATGCATTGCCATTATGTTTAAAAGCCTCATATGAAAACAAATAGAGTGTCAGGTTTGGTAGCATTAATATTGAAGTTGGGTTAAAATCATGATTAATTTTTTTGATAAACAATGTGTCACATTTCCAATATGAGGGACTACCATTCATCACTCTATTGATGCTACAAAAATCATTAAGTCTTACACGAACAAAAACACAAAGCACAGATGAATATTGACATTATCTACATTGTGTTAAATAGAGATTAACATTTGTGCCAAAATCCATTATAAATATGAAATCAATATCAATGAATGAAGCACAAAAAGTTTCAATAAGTGAAAGATATATTACATTAAGTTTTTTATAGTACTAATTTTTCCATGTAAAGATCTTGTGAAACTCTTTCTTGAGTAGAGGTATACAATATTCACATTAAATTGGCTAGTAAGCCTATTAGCATTGTTGGGATCAAAGACTCTTTTTCTTCTTTCAAAAAAAAAATCACATTATTGTATTTTCATCACTCTATTTCATTTCACTCTTCTCACACATACAAGGCTCTTTCCAAGTTGAGAGATTGCAATTTCAAGGCATTTTATTGAATTCCATTCATCTTTAGTAACTCTAGAATACAATTACCATCTCAAAATAAGTCCTTCAAGTTAGAGACTTTGTCTACATCCATGGTTGTTGTCATTCATGTAGGACTACATTGTATTTGGATGATAATTCCTCACTAGGGTTTTCTCCCCTCTCCTTGAAAGGTCAGTGATAAAATATATGTCTTCCTGAGACGACCTACATCATGTGTTAGGACAGACAGAGAAACAATGTTGGTTGACATCCCACCAATGGATCAGTTGATCCAACAAGCTAGAGTGCATCTTCAAGAATGTAGACTCCTCATAATACTTAAAGAGGATTACATTCCGCAACATAATTATGTTCGCTACACTAATAGGGTGACGGTGTAAATCTCTCTCCCTCTCTCGTGCCTCCCATGGTTGGATCAAATTATATTGGTTCGTCATTTTCTCCTGATCCTTTTTTTTCTCACTTTTTTGACATATTTGCGACATGATTTTCGTATAAAATACACCAAACTCATACATAAAACATATTATTTTTATTAAATGAAAAATGTATTTATAAATATGGACACATAATTTTCAATTAAAAAAAATAATCATCCCAGTGCACCCAAATAATAGAAATGCACCAATGCAAGTGCATTATCAAACAAGACATCATTTGCACATGATTAAATACATATGATGCACTTCTTTTGGTTGGCATACATACATTTTAAATGTGGTGCATCGAGACAACCTTAGGCATCGATGCATCTGTATAGCCTTTTTGCCCTGAAACGGAACGTTTAGGTTATAGAACACATTTATATACATTTTTTTAATATTATGTTTGCGATGCATTTGGTAAATATAAATGCACAGAAAGGAATTTAAAAATTTATGCACCAATGTACACTTTATTTCTTTTCCTTATGTCTTTTAGTTTACCAAACACACCAACAACATCGCGATATGATATGTTCATGCACCAGACTGCGGTGCACCTTGTAAATTTATAGGATGCACCACTACTTGTGTGAGTTGAACTCATCGAATGCACCGCACATGAAATAAATAAAAAATAGTTGATTTTTGGACTAAATTTACAATTATAATCTACTAAAAAAATAAATTAGAGAGAAACATATAAATTACCTAGACATTTTCTCATTAGGGAGGCATAGTTGACACGTAAATGACAAAAAAAATCATCGATGTTTGAGAAATTTCAAAAGCCACGAACTAAGCATGGGACGGAAGGATGGTGAGAAAAAGAAGGACCAATGGTAGCTTGGTGATTTATTTAGGAAAGAGTGGAATTGATGCTTTAGAGCTATATAGCACTGCGAACGGTTAAAACTAAATTTAGTGTCCATAGGATTTTTTTATTTAATCCACTCTTAGTGCATTATTTTAAATGCACCAGTGTGTACTATTTCTAAGAGTACCTTATTTTTTTTAATTAAAAGCACTATATACGTTCTATTATTAAGTATGCACCGAGGCATTTTAATACATGAACAACATTGGTACTTCATTGAAATATAGTATCAATATGGTGAAAATATTTTAGGATCGACATTTTTTTTTTAAATTAACGTTTTTCTAGTGCGATTGAGTAGTGTAAGCATTGGTGTGTCATATATAGGTGGTGCACCATGTTTTTATTTGTATAAAAATAATTCTTTGACAGTGCATCACTCTTTATTAAGCACTGGGACTTTCAGTTCAATTAATTGCACGGGTGCATATAATCTAATAAGTGCACCACTATTTTTAATTTAAAAACTCCACAACATTGCATTATATTGTGTATGCACTGGGGTGCTAGTGTACTATTTTTGCATCAGTTTTCATCCGAGTATAGCACCAAACTGGGTAAAAAGAATTTTATGACCAACATTTTTTTAATTGTAACCCTTTTCCTGTGCTATCGAGTAGTATATGCACTAGTTCGCTTTTGTACTAAGCACCCTGTTATTTTTTATTAAAAAAAAATAAATCTACCATGGTGAAACATGTGCTACCAGTGCTTATATGTATAGTAAAGCATAGGTGTGTTTGCGTATTATAGATACATCGTCAAAAAAAATATGCTAAAACATCGACCCACCCAAATCTGCTAGTGACCTCTACTAAAAATGGATTTCTCAGCTATTTGAATAGGGTCTTCTACAAAAACCTCTACTAGAGTGAAGTTTCCTTTAGAGAGATATTCCTAAGAAATAAGAAAAAAATAATTTGAGTTATATCCTAATGTGCTGAAAGAAGAAGAAGAAGAATGGTGGCAGCTCAAATCATGTTTTCTTTAGCTTCAAGAAGGGAAAACAAGTTCTAAATTCTTTCCTAATCAAGTAAGAAATCAAATTTAGAAAAATAAAATTAGAGAAATCATAGCTAGAGGGTAAAATTGATGAATTTTCCCAAATCTAGGTTGAAGTGATCCAACACTATAGTGAGTTCTATAGCACTACAGACCTTGCAAAAGAACAATTAGAGTTCTACATTCTCAGCATATCCCAAAATCGGCGTCCTAGGAGGATAATATCTCTTTATTGAAATGGATCACATACAAAGAGATAAAACAACACAATCTTTTCATTCAAACCTTACAAATCTCCAATCCTTGATGGATTCTCAACTCATTTTTATTAGGATGAATAGGAAGTTATAAAAATTGACTTATGCCAAATAATGGATTGTTCCTTTAAGCACAATTACATTGGAGGGAGTATCAACTTTTCCTTTTTGGATTTAGTCCCTAAGGAATAAAATCTCTCATATTTTTCCTAGTTTTAGCCTCTTTCTCTTTTCAATGTTTCATAAAAAGTTATTTTCAATATTTTGACTACAAGTCTCAAGTTTCTTCTTCCAAAAACCATTTATGAAAATAAAGGATGCTTTTTTCATCAAAGGAAAATATTTGACAACATCATCTTGGTTCAGGAATCTATACATTCCATCCAAGAACGAAGGGATAAAGGAATGGAGATAAATTTGGACATGTAAAATTCCTCTAATTAAGTCCAACATGGATTTCTTCTCAAGGTAATACCAAATTTTGGATTTGATAGCAAATTTTTACTCTAGGCATCTCTATATGTTTTAGTCTCTTGCATGTCGCCCTTGGTAAATGGGAGATATACAAGATTATTCAAAGACTCAACATATATATTTCAAGGGTTCTCCTTCTCTCCCTTCTTTATATTTTAATGGTAGGCTCTTTCAAGAGGTGTCTATATTTTGAGAGGCAAGGCGAAAGCCTCCCAAGCATTTGTTACGTAAGAGGAATTAAGAACATCAACCATTCTCAAGTTTTATATGAAAATATTATTTTGGGAGGTTCTTCCACTATTATTTCTAGGAAATTCAGGATAGTTATTGATCACTTTCTCAAGGCCTCTAGTGGTCTAATAAACTTTGGAAATTCATAGACCTATTCTTTGAATATTACTTTTTAAAATAAAAATAAAATAGAAAATATATCAGGGTTTCACTTAGTTAAATCCTAGAAAGAATTCAAATAGATTTTCATTCCTATCTATTTGAAAATCATTCCTCTCAATCCAAGGCTTGTATCATCATAAATTCAAGAATTTTTTTTCTAAATTGCGTGATTATTGGCTCAATCTAGTACGCTGACTAGTTTTCATAAATGTTTTTCTTTCATCCCACCCTCTCTACTAGCTCTTTGGTTTGGCCAGTTCACATGGTATCCCATCAAGAATGACAAAGGAAATTCAAAATTTTATATATGAAGTAGGTAAATCCAACATAAATAAATTCAATTTATTTAAATTTTCCATGGTTCACTAGTCCAAATCTCTGAATGGAATTGGTATTAGATACCCACTACTTATGAAAAAATCCATTGGATAAAATTTGGTTTAGAGGTTTTTATATCTAAATGAAGAACGATGGAAGGTAGTTCTCAATTCAAAATACATATTTAGCCATGCTCTTACTTGGACTTTATTCAACCACATTAAGGATTCTCATCTATTTGGAAACTTTTCACAACCTCTCGTTCCCTCAATAATTGAAAACTTTTTGGAATCCTAGTAATGAAATGAGTATCAATTTATGGTTTGATAGGATAATTAATAAATAACCCCTTGAGAGGGATAGAGAACTATAGCCACTCAAGAAGTTGTTTGCATAAAATGGAAAAATGACCTTGGATAATATATCAAGTTGGGACTATGAAGGTGACTTGGAGCACTGAATTTTAGAATTCATTCCCCTTAACCTAAAGCATATAATCCCAAGACTTTTTGTTCATCTCATTTGTTGCACCCCATGGAATTATGATGAAGCTTATGAGACATGTTGTAAATATTTGGTAGATATGGTTCAAAAGGGGCATGTTTCCTTGATTTTTCCTCAAGATAATCCCCTTATATCACATTTTTGGATGAAAGTATGGATTTCTAATAGCCTCTCCAAAATTAACTCCTTTTATTGGTTATTGGTTCACAATAATTTTTTGATGGGAAAATATTAAGGTAAGTGAATTATCTAATGATATTCATAATGTCAGTTGTGTACGCAAATCAAACATTAAATTCACCACTTTTTTTTGGAGTGCATGTTTTTTAGGGAACTATGGATTTCAATATTTTGGCCTCCTCCCCCCCCACTTCACTTGCATTTCAAAAAGACATATGGCCTGGATGATATATTGATCTCTTTTCTTAGTAGACCTTGCATTACTTGGATATATTCTTTCTAAAGGTGCTTTTAAATAAAATTTGGGAAGATTTGCCAAAAATTATCTATTAGATAGTTTTTCTTGATAGAAATATTTTTTTTTAATAAATCTCTAGTGCTTGTTCAATCAATATGTTATATTTCCATAAAACCATGTAACTGTTTTGCAATTTTCAAATGTGAAACTAGACATACAAACAATTGTTGCACTAGAGACTTAAATTGCAAATACACTAATTTTTCTATGTAACAACCGTGGTTTACATGGAAAATCAACCACGGTTATTAAATAGAAAAATTATTGTATTTTACCAATTAAGTCTCAGTACAACAATTATTATATATATATATATATATATATATATATATATATATATATATATATATATATATATATATATATATACATGGAAAATCAACCACGGTTATTAACATAGAAAAATTAGTGTATTTAATTATAAAGTCTCTCTTTTAACAATTGTTTGTATGTATATATGTATATGTACATATGTATAGATGTATATGTACATATGTATAGATGTATATGTACATATATATATATACATACATATGTATATATATATATACATACATATGTATATATATATACATACATATATATATAGATATATATATATATAAGACAAAGGTCATGGGACTCATTCCAAGATGAATGGTTGGTAGATATTATAGTGGGGATCACTCTCAGTTCCTTTATGGCCATGGAAATTGGCAAAGGCAAAGAGGCATTAATTGTTATTTATTTATGAGAAATAAATAAAAATAGGAGAAAGGGAAGGTGAAGAGACATAAATTTTCCTACTAAAGAAATTAGAGGAAAAATTAACGAAAATGAAGAAAATAGAGGCATCAATGATATAAAGACTTCAGAGAATTAGTTTCTATATTTTTTCAATTTAGTTTTGGCTCTCTCATTTCATTCTCTCATAATCTTTCAAACCTAGAAAATTCTTGGAGCACTCTAGTATTCACTTCAATTTGGATAAATAAGGCAAGGGAAAGCATGAAATTACAAGGGAACATTTGGATCAAGAGTTATAGCCAGACTTATTTGTAGGTAATAGGTGCCATGTGTGATTTCCTTCAAAATTTCTGCATGCATGGTATATGCATGTGATTTTTTGGTTATGTGTTGTCATTGGCATAGATATTTTCCTTGAGTGATAGTGGTTTTTTCCTTGCCTTGTCATTTCCTTCATAGACATGGTGTTGTGGGTATTTAAACTATTATTTTTTTTATTGGTTCTCAATTTCCCAATGGTTTTGGGTTGGAAAAAAATGCTCTATAAGCCCTATAACATCTTAGGTCAAGTTATTAGTCCTAGAGCCTATGTTGGTAAAAATGCTATGGAGCCCTTAATGAGTTGAGTTACTAGTCCCTAGAGTCAAGATGGACAAATGCTTTGTAGCTCTAGAAAGGTGTGGGTTGAGTTATTAGTTCCTCGAGCCTTGGAAAACTTGGGTAGATACCAATTTTTTTGGTGTTAGTGATGTCCAACCATAGAGGTGGAATCATTGTGGTTGACGGTTGAGGTGGTTTGGCCTCTGGAAACCCTGGTTACTTTTTTCTTGTTTTAATCCATGTGATGCCATGATCATGCTTGAAATATGATGTGAGGTTTATTGGATGAAAGAGATATTTGGTTCATCCCAATCTATGGTTAGGTGGTACGTTGATGTCCCTGACTTGGTTGGAATTTTCATATTTTAATAAGGGTTATTTTTCTAGTGTGAGTTTTTAATTCTTGTAGCGACTATGTTGGTTATATTATGGTTAATTTTCCATGGTTTCTATGCCAGTTATTTGTTGGCGATATGTTGGTTACATGATGTATGTTATCTATATCTCTTCTCATGAGTTTCTAATTTATTGAATGGTTGAAGAATGTATGGACTAATAAGTGTTATTTCAGCTAGCTAAAGAGGGTTTAGCTCCATCTTGGTAATTCTTAGATGAAGACTTAGTTTATTATGAGATATGAATCCATGAACTATAGCTTACACATTTTCCATATTTTTGATGAAATTTATGTTATGAATTATGCATATTTGGGTCAAGTTATTTCTTAGGTTATGATTGACTAGAATTTTTTTTACCTTTGATTGCATTCTATAAAGTTTCACACAATTCTTGGTAGTGGTCTAGAGGTTGGTTGAAAAGGTGGTGCAAATATTGAGACTGCATTCTTATAACTAAAGAGTTTAGGCCATAACTGCATGGAGGAAACCCTGTGAGTGTGGTTATAGCCTAATAATTGTAAGGAAGTAGTGTCAAGGGTGTGGTTGTGGGTCTAGGTTGGTGAAACAAGGTTCTAGATCAAGTATTTATCACCTAGGGTGTTTATTTAGCTACTCGGTGATTTTTGGTCCCTGTAGGATGTTGATTTTCGCTCATTTTTTAGGAACCACTTCCTTAACTGGAACTTGGAGGTTAGTTCATGTCATAGTGATACTCGTCTCATGTTTACCCTGGCGAGATGGTGAATCTGGGTAAATGTGGGAGGGATGGTTACATGGTGGTATCAGAGTGTGTTTCCATTCTCTTTGGGTGATATATGATACCATATGGTTCTACGAGAGCTTACAGGTTCAAACGCTTGGACAGGATGGGTAAATGTATGTGGTTGTCCATGCATAGCAGGTCATACATGCATCATGGTGGTCATTATGTAGTTTTTTTCATCATGATGTTGTTGGTATGTTATGATTTTGATATGTTGGATAAGATGGAGAAGGAGATGCCAATTATCAGAGCGAGGTTGCATAACTAGACCTCGGGGTAAGAGCATATCATCATATAGGTTTTTGTGGTTGACATGCATGTATGATTGTTAATGGTTTTTATATGCAATATATACATGCCTATCATTCTATCACTATTGTGGTTACATGCATGGTAGATGTTAATTAATCAATGTGGTCATATGCACATGCATTAGTTAGTCATACATGGTAGCTAACACTTTGTTATATGAACTTCGGTAATACACATGATGATTATGGTCATTACAGCTAATATCTTGATGTTATATGTCTCATGTTAATTTGGATCAATCTGTGCGGATGGATATGGTTATGATATTCAAGTATGACTTGATATACTTGTGATATTATTTCATACTAATTTTGAATTACTTGTGCATATGTGATAGACTCCCCTGAGATACACTAAGGTAATATCTGATTATGTATACTATTTGGTTTAGCTAAGAAGGTATTTTTGTAGGAGATGGAATATAAGGGTTGAAGATAAGAGTAGTGGACTATGATTCAAATGACTCCCTTTACAGACCTGACTTGAAATCCACATAATGGAAAAATGGCATGATTATGTGGTATTTTTTCAAGTACAAAATGCATGATATGAAAATCAAGTTTTGGACAGTGGGGTTAAACTTAGTAGATCTTTGGAGATTCCATTTCTATAGTTATACATTGGAGATCGATCCATTATAGTAGCTTCCTCATTCTATATTAGTGTGGACCGTGGATATTAAGGGGTTATGTGTATAGGTTTTTTGATTGTTTGATTAATTACACGATATGAATATGTTTCCATAAGATTTCATGAATAAATGATATTAGTTTAAGACAATTTTATTAACACAATATGTGATAAAATAGTTGATATGCACTTGAGTACAAGTGGGTGATAATTGTATCATTATTACTAATGACTGTGAGTTTATTGTAGACTATGACATTCTTATTATTCTCAGTAAAGGCACTTCAGATCTAAAATCCCTCTCTCTTGATGGTGTAGAAAACCCAGACAAAAAAATGGAACTCAAAGGGAGCTCACAAGAAAAATGGTAGCAAAATATGACAATGATGGTGGATCAAAGTCAGACCAAAAGTATAGATATAGAGTGATCTTTTGGCAACAAAAGGTAGTGAATGGATGGAAAAACCCTTATATTTATAACAAAATATTGAGTTATTCTAGATATTGGTGCATAATTAAAATATTATTAACCAAATCAAGATCCAACTTTTATGGAATATTTTATTATATTTTTTGTACGGAAAAATAATTTGACTTGGGTCAAATCCCTTTATTTGTAAACAATAAATAAATAAATGATTTAATTTATTATTTTAAGGATGTGGTTGATTAATAATAAAATAAATAATAGTTTATTTAGTTATTTATGAATGATTTAGTCAAATTTAACAAGGAATATTATTTAAATAAGGTTTAAATAATTATTCCTAGAAAATAATAAGATAAATAGTGATTTATCTAATTAATTTTCCTATTTTGGGTTAAATATGACTAGGAATATTAATTAAACTGTAGTTTAACTAATTATTCCTTGAGGAAAATCAAACAAATGTAGATTTATTTAATATTTCCTCATGGGATTTATTGTTTAGACCATAAACAACTTAATAAAGGTGGTTTACTAAGTTATTTTTCATAGTGAAAGCAATTTTAGTTAGGGTAAAATTGGTCTTACATGGTGTACTTAGGTCCATCTAATAGTAATACGTTAGATGACAAAAAAATGGTGTAACAAACATAATAATGAGAGCCACCGAGGGATGATACTTGAGCACGCCCCCATACATTTGTATACACAAACTCTAATTTTTTGCACTTATTTTCTTTCCCAACTCTAAGAAATATGACTCTCTTCTATTTTCTATAAACACAATTCTCACAGAAATCCAAATCAATACTCTTCAAACCTAGCACCAAGTTTCTTGAGTGAAGAATCTTCATCCCCTTCTCATTCATGTGTCCAATCCTATAATTTCATAATGTTGCATCTACTCCTGTGGATATTAAAGTATTAACATAATTATAAATACCATTGCATAAATAAAATGTACTAACATTTTCTCCTTATTCTATTACTAGGGCTCCTTTAATGACCTTCCAGGTTTTATTTGTAAAAGTTTTCACATAACCTTCACCACCTAACTACCCTATTGAAATCATATTCTTCTTCAGATCTGGAACATGCCTTACCTCCTTTAATAACCATTGGTTTCCATTTTTCTATTTTACAATAACTTTACCCATTCCAACGATTTTACAGGGTTTATCATCACCCATACGAACCTGTCAAAAATATCCTTGAACATAGTCATGAAATTGTTTCTTATCAGTTATGGCATGAAATGAGGCCCCTGAATCTACCACCCAGGCATCAATAACATTTTCTAAAGGAATAATCAAATCATATTGTAACACATAACCTACACATTTTCTTCATGATTTTTTCCTTGTTGTGTGTCTCCTTCTTTTCCCTTTTGAGACTTACAGTGTTTCTTCAGGTGTCATTTATTCCCACACTTCCAGCACATCATCCCCGATCTGGAATTGGATATGACTTTCCTTGATTTACTATGATATCCCGAGATTTTTCCTCTTTCCATTTTTCTTCTGCTAGTCTCTACACTCAAATCATTTCTCGATCCAAAGACATAGTTACTAATGGCCATAACTAAACCATTCCAACTTTCTTGTAATGAGCACAGAAATAATAGAGCCCTAAATTTATCATCAAATTTTACTCCTTCAAAACATAACTGACTATTAACCGTATTAAATTCATTTAAATGGTCAGTAACAAATCCACCTTCTGACATCTTCATATTAAATAAATTTTTAATAAGAAATACCTTATTTTAGTCCAAGGGTTTTTCATATAGTTTCAAAAATGTTGCCTTGAAACCCTATGTTGTCATTTCCTTTGAAATATTGAATGCTACCAATGTGGCCAAGCACAATAGTATTGTTCCAAGTTCCTTTCTATCGAGAATCTCCCATTATTTGTCTTTCATAGGTAACAACTTCTTTTTTTTTATACTCAATGTTGTGTATAGCTATTTTTGATACATATAATCTTCCATCTACATCTTCCACAACTAGTATTTTTGGCTGTTAAATTTATCGACCCTAAACCTGCTATTTTCTACCATTGCTCCCACTTGAACTAGGAACCCTTCTTTCCTGTGAGTTTATAAAAAAAAAATTACCTTCGGCTCTGGTACTAACTGTTATAAAATTATATATTATAAAGCGATGGAACACATAAAATATGCAGAAACACAAACACATAATTAGCATATAAAACAAGAGAGACTCACATATATGTTGTTCATATAACTTGAGCTCGTCCACAGAAACAGCCAGTCCTTCGTTTCTATTATCCAGCAAAAGGGAGAGACAGAACCTACAGCGGATCCACTGCAATATCCTCTATTCTCTCACACAGTCCCCATTTCTCGTTCTCACTCTAAATATAGACACTATACATAGCAGCAATATAATACCCCCATAAAAAACAAGGGGTTGCGTTCTAGGGAAAAAAAGCCTACATTAAACATAACTTCTACTGTCATATCATGCACCTAATGAATGACCCAGATTGACTACAAAATTACCATATTTCACAAGGCAATTTTACATTTTTTTAAAGCTTCAGGGCACTACCCCTAAAACCCCCCACCAGGGGCGGGGGCTCATATAATCATCGTCGCCCCCCCCCCCCCAAGAACCCCTAACAGTGATTAAGCGACGAGCAGTGTTTCCACCCTGTTAAAGACAGGGGTCCAACGCAGTGATATGGAAATAAAATAATCAGAATATACACCCAAAATGGAAAAGGTAAAAGAAATGAACTGGGCGATAATTCCTTTGGCTATGTTGGGAGTCTAAAATTCCAAATGAATGAGTGTGTTGTATGAATACAAAAAGTCTTCTTAACCTCGATTTTTTCTAACATTATGTGGATATGTGTTATATTCATGAACATGTATTGATTGTTATAACCGTTTTTTTCCAGTTATGGTTGATTCATCAAGGAATTGGGGCCCCGAGAGAGATTATATATGTATGTGTTCAGTTACAGGTTAACATGCTGGGTACAAAAAGTTAAGGTAAATGGTTTATTTTTTTGTTTATTTATGCACTGACAACTATGGGTTTATTGTAGTATGATGTAGGGGATTGCATGGAAAAATAAGCTGCCATGAAATCTTGAATAAAGCTCAGTTTGATATTTCCCTTGGAAGCAATGGGAACCCATGGGGATTGAGTCATGGTGTATGTTGAAATTTTTGTGCTTTCAGTTATTTTTTACTCATTTTCACTTGATTTGAAAATTTGTTTTATGGCTAGTGCATGTCCATGACACTTTTTTTGTGGTGTCATATTGATATTATTTTTCATGGTTTTCTTATTGATTGTTTTTTGTTCTTTCCTTTTATATTTTAAGGGGCTTGGGAATTTATTGGAAGAAAGAGGAAATTTAATGGAGCTTGAGGAGAGATGAATGAAACCCAATAGGCAATGTAATACTTGGATGAAGCCTGATGCTTGTATAACGGTAGTTGAAGGAAAGAATATGACAACCAGTTGGACTCATTGAATCCACTAAGATAAATAGATGGTGGTAGGACAATCATAACAAGGGTAGCTAGGAAAGGTAAAGTAAATGGATTTGAGGCATCATATTCCTTGTCTATGTTTGGAATTTTTGCTCTCAATGTTGTGCATGTGTTGCATGGATAAAGGAAGTTATATTAACCTTGACCTTATGATATTTGGTAATTATGTTTTGATCATGATTATGTTGATGTATATATATTTATACATGTATGTATGTATGGGTGAAAATGTGAATATGGGTAAACTTTTTGTGAGAATTCGGGGCGAAAAACTTCTTTCCTCCATAGTTCGGCAGAACATTTGTCAATGTTCGTTTGAACTATTCAGGATTTCGACCTAACTTTCGAAATTAGTTCAGTTGAACTTTGTCTTCCATTTACATTGATGGTGTACTGACGGCAATGGCAAACAGATTTTTCATCGGAGATTGGAAAACCAGCAAACAAAGTTCACCCGAACTATTAGTTTGACCGAACTTTTAAAATAGTTCGGCTGAACTATTATTTTATAAATATATCGCCAACAAACTGTTATGGTTTTCTTGTTCACATCTATCTCGCACGATTGTATATGATTTCGTGTTGCACTTACATTTGTCCCATGTGAATTGAGTTGATTTGGTGTTGCACCCATGCGAATTTATTTGATTTGGTGTTGCGCCGTGAGAGTTTTTTTATTTGCACCACGCTGAGGAGGTAAGTTCTACTAATATTTTTATTTTCTGTAATTTTTTTTTTATAATTTTATTTTAATTTAATTTTTTTTTTGCAGAGTTCTTCCACAACATCTTCAGTGTCTTTAGCGCCTTCAAGGATCGTCTTCATCAACTTCAGGGATCGAATTAATGACCAATTTCTAGGTACGTATGTTGCTATTTTTTTCTAATTTACCGGCTATAAGAAGGCTAGGTTCAGCTTCTCTATCATTATCTGGATATTTTTTTTCAGAAAGAAAAAAAAAAACTGGTTTTATAAAATGCACCAGTACATGATCACCTTTTCTCAGAAATACCTTACATAGAAATACAGGTATGTTCCAGTTTATCATTATACATCCCCTATGTTTAACACTTTAACACTGTCATATTCTACATTGCCATGCTAAAGACAATATATAACTTGAATAAGATAAATAAAAATAAAACAAAAATCTATTATAAAAGAAATAGATGTTCAGAAATGGCATCTCTACCATATCCCTTGATCTCCCTTTGATCTTCCACCAATAGAATTATCTAGACATGATGCCCCTTATATTTCTAAAATTTCTCAATTGTCCAGAGAAAAAAGTGAAAATAAACTATCTTTTAAGCAAATAACAAATCATTTATTCGTCTCTTTTCTCCGATATTGGATTATTAAGGATTTGAAATACCTCTCTGTAAGTTGTCCCCGTCTTTGAGAAATCACAAGCTTAATTCACATGATGCTGACAACTTAGATAATAACCAATAATAGTTATGTAATCTACACTAGTTGATGTGTTCTATTCCTTGTGTTAACTAGTGTAATGAGAGCTTCTAGTAGCATGCAAGTGGTTACATTGTATTCAACCTTATTGAATATGTACAACATTTGTTAGAATAGGTAACAACTTATGTTAGTTACGTAATCACAATATTGGGATCAATGGCATTTCAACATGCTATTACTCGTGTTATTAGAACTGTAGACCTCATTAAGGCTCATTTCTTTTGCTAAGAATTGACTGGTCATATCTCATATGAAAAGTAATTAAATTAAATTTACTTAGAATTCAAGCCTCTACAAAAAAAAGATTTAATATTTCTTATCCTAATATTTCTTGAAATTCCTTCATGATATCTATGGTTGCTCACCTTCGTTCAATATTAAAGAATAGCCAAATTATTTCTTGATAGCTTAGAGAATAGCCAATACTAGTTATGTAATCTACACTAGTCTATGTGTTCTATTCCTTGTGTTAACTAGTGTAATGAGAGCTTCTAGTATCATGCAAGTGCTTACAGTGTATTCAACCTTATGGAATATCTACAACCTTTGTTAGAATATGTAACAACTTATGTTAGTTACGTAATCACAATACTAGGATCAATGGTCTTTCAACATGCTATTATTGGTGTTATTAGACCTGTAGACCTCATTAAGGCTCATTGCTTCTACTAAGAATTGGTTGTTCATATCTCATATTAAAATTAGTTAAATTAAATTTACTCAGAATTTAAGCCTCTGCAAAAAAGATTTAATATTTCTTATCATAAGATTTCTTGAATTTCATTCATGATATCTATGGTTGCTCACCTTCGTTTAATATTGGGTAAAAGTTCATGGTCTTACCTTAATTTCTATTCTAATTCCCTTTCCTAACTTTGATTTTCATTTAATATTTCTTATCATAATATTTCTTGAACTTCCTTCATGATATCTATGGTTTCTCACCTTCATTCAATATTGGTTTAAAGGTCATGGTCTTACCTTAATTTCTATTCTAATTCCCTTTCCTAACTTCCTAACTTTGATTTTCATTTAATATTTATTATCATAATATTTCTTGAACTTCCTTCATGACATATATGGTTTCTAACCTTCATTCAATATTGGGTAAAACGTCATGGTCTTACCTTAATTTCTATTCTAATTCCCTTTCCTAACTTCCTAACTTTGATTTTCATTTAATATTTATTAGCATAATATTTCTTGAACTTCCTTCATGATATATATGTTGCTCACCTTTTCTCAATATTGGGTAAAAGGTCATGGTATTACCTTAATTTATATTCTAATTCCCTTTCCTAACTTCGCCTTTTTTCAGTATTCAGTATAAGGTCATGGTGTTACCTTAATTTCTATTATAATTCCCTTTCATAACTTCCTAACTTTGATTTTCATTTAATATTTCTTATATCATAATATTTCTTGAGCTTCCTTCATGATATATATGGTTTCTCACCCGCGCTCAATATTGGGTAAAAGGTCATGGTCCTACCTTAATTTCTATTCTAATTCCCTTTCCTAACTTTGATTTTCCTTTTGACCTTGGAGATAAACCCAATCATTAAATATGATAGGCATCCCTTCTAGGGAATTTAGTATGGGTTTCTTACTTGTTTCGAACCCTTATGATGATGTGAGGTGGTGTTTCAAACATGGGAGTAACTTGTGCTTGCATGTGATGCTCACGGGCCATGGTTTCTTTTGTGGGTTATAGAAGGTTTAGTTCTACCTCCTAAGATAAAATTTCTAAAAAACTTCCTTTATTCCTTATAGTCAAAATAGATCTATACTAAGGATTACTCTTTATATGTATTTCTACCATATAAATTCTAACGATAATTAATCACATATATGTGTTAAAGTAGAATATGACATAAGCCCTTTTTACACTTGGCTTGGCTCTTAGGTACATAGATGTGTGGGTTTGCGAATGTTGTTCACGTGAAAAGTAATAGGGATGGATTTAGTGGAAGCCTTTTATAAGATCAGGACTCAAACAATTGTGATATTTTCCCTTCTTTCCAACTTAGTCCATCCTTCTAGAAAAATCCCTTTTAATGAAGGAGATATATCCATATTGATCCACTGATATTTTTTCACCAACAACTATTCCATTTTGGACTTTTATATCTCAAAACTATGCTCATTGAATTTATGCATCTATATCTTTAAACTACTTGAAACTATTTTATTATACCATAGGAATCATTTCGAGAAAAACGCATTAGCCATAAAAGTTTCCCATTGAAACCAAAAGTGATTTGATACAAAACATAGGTTTTAACCTTATATAGTTAATTGTTTCAAATATATTTTTAATAAAATAAAAAATATTCAATGTAAAACACATGCACACATTAACATGTAATTGTGATATTTTCCCTTCTTTCCAACTTAGTGGTCATCCTTCTAGAAAAATCCCTTTTAATGAAGAAGATATATCCATAGTGGTCCACTGATATTTGTTCACAAACAACTCTTCCATTTTGGACTTTTATATCTCAAAATATACTCATTGAATTTATGCATCTTTATTTTTAAACTACTTGAAACTAATTTATTACACCATAGGAATCATTTCGATATATCTCCCATTTTAATGGGGTGTATCACATTTCGAGAAAAACACATTAGCCATAAAAGTTTCCCATTGAAACTAAAATTGATTTGATACAAAACATAGGTTATAACCTTATATAGTTTAATTGTTTCAAATAGAATTTTAATAAAATGAAAAAATTTCAATGTAAAACACATAGTATTTAGAAACAAAAGGTAATTTGATACCAAACATAGGTTTTAACCTTATACTATGTTAATTGTTTTGAAAATAGATTCTTAATAAAATGAAAAATATTCAAAGTAAAACACATGCATATTAACATATAATTGTGATATTTTCCCTTCTTTCCAACTTAGTCCATCCTTCTATAAATATCCCTTTTAATGAAGAAAATATATCCATAGTGATCCGCCGATATCTGTTCACTAACAACTATTCCATTTTGGACTTTTATATCTCAAATCTATGCTCATTGAATTTATGCAGATCTATATCTTTAAAATACAACTATTTTATTACACCATAAGAATTATTTTGATATATCTCCCATTTTAATGGGGTGTATCACATTTTGAGAAAAAAACACAAATTAGCCATAAAAGTTTCCCATTAAACCAAAAGTGTTTTGATACAAAACATAGGTTTTATCCTTATATAGGTAAATTTTGTTTCAAATAGATTCTTTTAATTTAAAATGAAAAATATTGAATGTAAAACACATGCATTCTTATACACCCTTATGTCTACGTAAAGTAATTTGAGTGATTCCACGGGTCCTCTACACCCTTCATAGGGTATAATTGGGACATGTAGTCTTAATTCTACAAGTTCTATAGGTAGAGTTTGTAAAGGGCCAGGTAGCTTCTGGATCTCATCTTTTATGAAAGGTGACATATCTAGTAAATTCCCCTACAGACAATCTCTGGAATAGATCTAAATTCAAGTTTTTCATTTTCATATCCATGGGCTCAAACAATGAGAGAGAAAAAAAACCTTTTATATTCAATGTAAAACACACATGCATTAACATATAATTGTGATATTTTCCCTTCTTTCCAAATTAGTCCATCCTTCTAGAAAAACCCCTTTTAATGAGGCAAATATATCCATAGTGATCCACTGATATTTTTTCACCAACATCTATTCCATTTTGGACTTATATATCTCAAAACTATGCTCATTGAATTTATGCATCTATATCTTTAAACTACTTGAAACTATTTTATTACACCATAGGAATCATTTCGAGAAAAACACATCAGCCACAAAAGTTTCCCATTGAAACCAAAAGTGATTTGATACAAAACATAGGTTTTAACCTTATATACTTAATTGTTTCAAATAGATTTTTAATAAAATGAAAAATATTCAATGTAAAACACATGCACATTAACATATTTAATTTTGATATTTTCCCTTCTTTCCAACTTAGTGGAAATCCTTCTATAAAAATCCCTTTTAATGAAGCAGATCTATATCCATAGTGATCCACTGATATTTTTGCACAGAAAACTATTCCATTTTGGACTTTTATATCTCAAAAATATGTTCATTGAATTTATGCATCTATATATTTTTAAATTACTTGAATCTATTTTATGACACCATAGGAATCATTCCCATATATCTCCCATTTTAATGGGCGTATCACATTTCTAGAAAAACAAAAATTAGCCATAAATGTTTCCCATTGAAACCAAAGTGATTTGATACAAAACATAGGTTTTAACCTTGTATAGTTTAATTGTTTCAAATAGATTTTTAATAAAATAAAAAATATTCGATGTAAAACATGTATAGTATTTAGAAACAAAAAGTAATTTGATACTTGAAACATAGGTTTTAACCAATTATATAGTTAAGTATTTTGAAAATAGATTCTTAACAAAATGAAAAATATTCAATGTAAAACACATGCACATTAACATATAATTGTGATATTTTCCCTTCTTTCCAACTTAAGTCCATCCTTCTAGAAATATCCCTTTTAATGAAGAAAATATATCCATAGTGATCCACTGATAGTTGTTCGCAAACAACTATTCCATTTTGGACTTTTATATCTTAAAACCATGCTCATTGAATTTATGCATCTATATATTTTTAAATTACTTGAAACTATTTTATTACACCATAGGAGTCATTCCCATATATCTCCCATTTTAATGGGGTGTATCACATTTCGAGAAAAAACACATTAGCCATAAAATTTCCCATTGAAACCAAAAGTTCAATTTGATACAAAACATAGGTTTTAACCTTATATAGGTAATTGTTTCAAATAGATTCTAAATTTAAAATGAAAAATATTCAATGTAAAACACATGCATTAACATATACAATTTTGTGACGCTTTCCCTTCTTCCAAAATTAATGGACATTCTTTTAGAAAAATCTCTTTTAATGAAGAAGATATATCCATAGTGATATGCATAATGATCCACTGATATATGTTCACAAAGAACTATTCCATTTTGGACTTTTATATCTCAAAAATGTGCTCATTGAATTTATGCATCTATATTTTTAAACTACTTGAAACTATTTTATTACACCATAGGATTCATTTCGATATATCTCCCATTTTAATGGGGTGTATCACATTTCGAGAAAAATACATTAGCCATAAAAAATTTCCATTGAAACCAAAATCAATTTGATACAAAACATCTAGGTTTTAACCTTATATATATGTTTCAAATACATTTTTAATAAAATGAAAAATATTCAATGTAAAACACATGCATTAACATATAATTGCGATATTTTCCCTTCTTTTCAACTTAGTGGACATCCTTCTAGAAAAATCCCTTTTAATGAAGTAGATCTATATCCATAGTGATCCACTGATATTTGTTCACAAACAACATTTCGAGAAAAAACAAATTTGATACAAAAACATAGGTTTTAACAAAGTATATAGTTAATTGTTTCAAATAGATTTCTAATGAAATGCACATTAACATATAATTGTGATACTTTCCCTTCTTTCCAACTTATTGGACATCATTCTAGAAAATTCCCTTTTAATGAAGCAGATATATCCATAGTGACATTGATATTTGTTCACAAACAACTCTCCCATTTTGGACTTTTATATCTCAAAACTATGCTCATTGAATTTATGCATCTATATTTTATTACACCATAGGAATAATTTCAATATCTCCCATTTTGATGGACTATATCACATTTCAAGAAAAATATATTAAAGCCATAAAAGTTTCCCATTGAAACCAAAAGTGATTTGATACAAAACATAGATTTTAACCTTATATAGGTAATTGTTTCAAATAGATTCTTAATTTAAAATGAAAAATATTCAATTTAAAACAAATATATCCTTATACACCCTTATGTCTACATAAAGTAGTGTGAGTGATTCCACGGGTCCTCTACACCCTTCATAGGTTATAATTGGGACAGGTAGTGTTAACTTATACAAGCTCTATAGGCAGAGTCTATAAAGGGCTGAGTAGCCTCTGGATCTCATCTTTTATGAAAGGTGACATATCTAGTAAATTCCCATACAATCAATCTCTAGAATAGATTTAAATAGAAGTTCTTCATTTTAATATCTAATGTAAAACAAATGCATTCTTATACACCCTTATGTCTACATAAATTAGTGTTAGTGATTCCACGGGTCCTCTACACCCTTCATAGGGTATAATTGGGACAGGTAGTGAACTGACTTCTACAAGTTATATAGGTAGAGTCTGTAAAGGGCCAGGTAGCCTCTGGATATCATCTTTTATGAAAGGTGACATATCTAGTAAATGCCCCTACAACCAATCTCTATAATAGATCTAAATAGAACTTCTTCATTTTAATATCCAATGTAAAACAAATGTATTATTATACACCCTTATGTCTACATAAAGTAGTGTGAGTGATTCCATGGGTCCCATACACCCTTCATAGGGTATAATTGGGATAGGTAGTGAACTAAAATCTACAAGTTTTATAGGAAGAGTCTGTAAAGGTTCAAGTAGCATCTGGATCTCATCTTTTATGAAAGGTGACATATCTAGTAAATGCCCCTACAGTCAATCTCTGGAATAGATATAAATAGAAGTTCTTCATTTTTATATCCATAAAACACAACCACTTTAAGGTAAACTATGTACATGTGTCATTTCTCCCACAAACTTTAAGATAAACCATGCACATGTCATTTGTCTCATGATCTTGTGTCATTTCTCCCATGCATTTGCAATAAATGTCAATTTAATATATATTTTTATTGAATTTTTTTTTTTAGGGATAAGAAAACCATTAAATATGATTGAAAAATGGAAATTATGCATAGAAGTTTCTTTCTTTCCCAATCCAGGGAAAGGAGTGATTACATATGTGCTTTTCAATATTGCGACTAGAAAAGTCATCCAAAGGAAAATGAAAATACCGGGAAGAACAACAAACAACGAGGTATATTATATTGGATTGATAGAAGGCTTGGGAATAGCTATGGAGTATGGATCAAATGAAATTTTAGTTTTTACCAATTCTGAACTTGTGTGAAACCAGATGAATGGCGTGTACCAAGTTAAGAATGAGAGGCTAAAAGAACTGCATGGAATAGAAAACAATATTGTTAGCCAATTTAAATTTTTTAGTATAAGGCATTGTACAAATGTGAATAAGATGTCTATTGATCTATTGCGTGGGGCAATGCCAATTTAGGATTCATCTATCAAAGATGAATTAATAGATGAATTAGAATTATATGGGGCAATTCCAATGCAAGATTCATCTCTCAAAGATGAATTGGTTTTGGGACGCTCTTCTTCAAAAATTCAAGATTCATCTCTCAAAGATGAATTAGTTTTGAAATGCTCTTCTTCAAAAATTCAAGATTCATCTCTCAAATATGAATTAATGTTGAGATGCTATACTTCAAAATTTATTGATGGACATTGTAACATATCTTGGATATGTGTGTGTTGTGTACTTATAAATGCATCTTTTTTATTGACCATGTGTTTTTTTCAATTATATACCAAATGTGTTCCCACCACAACTTGGTGCACTTCACATTTGCAACATTTGGTGAACTTCACATTTTTATAAAATTAAAATGCGGGGACTTCAACAATTTTTTGTTTAAATGGAGTTTCACTTGTTTTTTAATGACAATGTCTTTTTTTCAATTTTATACCAAGTGTTCTCCCACCATGTAAAGCGCAATTTGGTGAACTTATCATTTTTATAATTTTTTTGCTTAAATTAAGTTTCACACATCAATTAGTGCTTTGAAAGTTGTGTTTTACATAATTTGTGTACACTAAATTACATTAATTTTCTGAAATTTATTTTGAATTTCTTTAAATTAGTCATTTAAAAAAATAATTGTAAATGTCCACCGTAGATATATATATCATGGAGGATGACCGACGAAGCTCAACAGAATCCCATATCTCTCCGAGAGGGGGGGATCAGGGATTGAGGGATGTTCATGGTATTTAAATATAATCTTAAATCTCCCTACACGTGTGTACATATGGAATTGATTTTTTATCAACTTTGTCAGTTAAATTAGTTGTTAATAAGTTTTATTTTTTATTTTTTAGGATCTAATAAGAGGAGAAGGGTCTCTACTCCATCCATGGAGCATGCCCATGGTTCACCTAGTTTTGGTATGGTTTGAACACAATTTAACCAATGAATATGTACGTGTGTATTTATATGTATGAATGTATTATTTAATTGATTATAAATTCATATTTTTTTATGAAGCTTCTCTCTCCTCTCGAGAGGTTGGTGCTGGTTCAAATCCCCTTAGAGGGCCATTAATAAGTGCTGGTAGGTTGCGTGAAGGTGGTGATATTTATTCCCCTGGAGGCCAATCAACGACTCGTGGTGCTGGTTCTCAACATGGTCATTCTAGCTCTCAACAGTTTCAGGGTGGGGAAGATGTTAGCCAACCATGTCGAGGTTGACATCAATTTCAATATTTTTTCATTCAATTTGTACAAATTTGTTTACATGTGTTTTTTCTAATATAAAAAATTTTATATATTGATGCGGAGGTTGAAAATGCTCCAAATGTTGGTCAAAAAAGATGCAGGGCAGAACACTACATTTAAGAAGAAGATTGTCCACCCACCACGACTTATCCGGCTGACATTTCTGATATACCATGGGAAAGAAACATGGAGCAATGCACCTTATAAAGGTGTCAACAACTTCATGCAAAATTACAGAGAGATCTCATGGATTTGACTCTACCTGCTGAGAGTCGACAAAGCCTATAAATTGTTGCACATTCTTTATGTGAAATAGTAGCTGTGAATCGAAATATTGGGCCAACGAATGATACATTTGTATAAGTCATGAGAAAAAAAAAAGGAAACAGTAATGGGTCCTAATAAATGGGAGGATGTAAAACAAAGAGTTACAACAGAAAATGTGAAGTCAATGTTTAATTTCAAAGAAGGGCTGAAAAGAAAGATGCTAAAGGTGCAATATTTCAAGCACCCCAATATAGCTCACTATTTGTATGATAGCACCTTGTGGCCTATGGAAGACTCCCATGGAACGATGAGGTTCCTCTTTATTTTGAAAAATTGTTTTATGCAGAATCCTTTTTGGAAATGAAACCCAATTACAATGACCTTCCATCTCAATTTTTTTGGTCCTGGAAAAGGTCGATTGTGTGACTGTAGGGGCGCTAGCTTTGTTGTTGAGTTGCCTCGCCCTGAGCCACCATTGGTTATTCGACATTTTCGGATCGAAAATTTGCGGTCAGATATGGATGCCACTTCTCAAATTAGTTGAGAAGCAAGGGATGCCATCATCGACAATGTTCACAGTGGATTGGGTGGAGTCATTGTTTGTCTAAATCAACAAAAAACACGTGAGAATGCACGTGCCAATTTTGTGTATTGTACAAATGAAGAGGTTGACAACATGAGTGTTGAAGACCTCAGAATATATGAAAAGAATTTTTGCAATGGTTGGCAAGACCTAATTCTTCATGAGGAAGAGGGCATGGGAACGGTATGTGTCAATCGTTAGGGTTCAATTATTTTAACACATACATGTACAATTTGTAATAAATACACATGTATATGTATACATTTATTTGTATGTACATTAATCTAAAAAAAATGTATCATTATATGTTAAAACACGATTTTGAGTTGTCACGCATGATGAATGTTGAAAATGTTAATATCACGTTCGGAGCCTCTAGTTCAAACAATAAAGATGGGTATCACCATCAAGATATGTTGACAAATGCTAGTGTTTTTTAAGTGATATTTTTAAAATAAATAATTGTGCACACATGTACATGTACATATATAATAATAAAATGTTTCAACAGATTTCGATTCCATCCAATGTTTTTGGGATGGTGGTACCTTCTTCTTCCTTGGGATATATACCTTCTACCCACTTAGGAAATGTGCCACATCCACAACAAGTATGGACAATTTTTCACTTTTAAAATTTATGTTTTTAAGTTATATATACTCCACCTCAAAAAGTTCCATTAAAAATTGAGATATATCTATATCTTGATTTATTTTAAATTCTTTTAATTTTAGGTTTTTGAAGATTTTCTTTTGGAGCCTCTCTTAGGAGATGTCCCAAATTCACATGCAAAAGTATTCAATTTTTCACTTTTAAATATATATATGTTTTTTTTAAATGT
Source organism: Pinus albicaulis (assembly GCA_034641835.2). NCBI lineage: Eukaryota > Viridiplantae > Streptophyta > Pinopsida > Pinales > Pinaceae > Pinus > Pinus albicaulis. Next base: position 876,287,655 of record CM076575.1, on the reverse strand, counting down.
TATAATTTATAAATTGAAGTTTAAAAGTTTTATTATAAATTTATATTTTGATCTTGAGTTATTTTATACTTTTAAAATTTTGAATTTTAGGTTTCTATAGAATATTTCTTTAATCCACAGACTCTAGCAACGGAGATAGGAACATCCACACCTTTTCAACCATTTGAACAAGTTGTCTAACATTTTCTTAATATTATTGAAAATAAGTTTATATATACATGCATTTTCATCTGAAATTTTTTAATATATATATAACTGTACATGTATATTGTACAGTTTACTGTTGGAGATGTTCCCATGGGGGAAGTTGTAGCAGGCGAGCAACAAATGGAGAGGGAACCTCATGAGGTATTTCATGATTTTTTTTATATTTTGTTTTTTATATGAAGTTCTATTTATTCTCACTCATTTTTAAAACATCAAATTTTAATGTTTGTACGTGCATTGTGTACAGGTTCCCCACGCTTCGCAAGATAGTGCGCGGATTTAGACTCTGCTAGGAAAGACACTACATCCATTTGTATTTGATGGACATGATTTATAGATTTGATTGAGATTTCTAGTCTTAAATTTACCTTTTTTATATATTATCTAGATGCATATATATATATATATATATATATATATATATATATATATAGACTTGATACTTGTGAGATCTACAATTTTTGGACATATTTTATTGTGTTAATATATTTTTTTTTGTTTTTAAAAGCTAAGTTTTGGATGGTTGAAGTACTTTTGGCATGTGAATGTGAAGTTATGTTGTTATATAATTTGTTTGGTTTTTAAAACTTAAGTTTTGGCATGTGAAGTAATGTTGTGATCGATAATTTTTTGTTAAATTAAAGATTAAGTTTTGGGTGGTTTCAATCTACATTTGGCATGTGATATCATTTTAAATGTTTTTACTGGATAGTTGAACTAAAATTGGCATGGCATGTGAAATAATGTTGTGATATAGTCAAAAAGATTTTAAAACTCAAGTTTTGGATGGTTGAAGTACATTTGGCATGTGAAGTAATGTTGTGATATATAATATTTTGTTAAATTAAAAGTTAAGTTTTGGATGGTTGATCTACATTTGGTATGTGATATAATGTGAAATGTTTTTATTGGATAGTTGAACTACAATTGGCATGACATGTGAAGTAATGTTTGATATATAATCAAAAAAAAATTAAAACTCAAGATTTGGATGGTTGAAGTACATTTGGAATGTGAAGTAATGTTTTGATATAATCAAAAAGTTTTTAAAACACAAGTTTTGGATGGTTGAAGTACATTTGGCATGTGAAGTAATGTTGTGATCTATAATTTTTTGTTAAATTAAAAAAGTTAAGTTTTGGATGGTTCATCTACATTTGGCATCTGATATAATGGTAAATGTTTTTATTGGATAGTTGAAATACAATTGACATGACATGTGAAGTAATGTTTTGATATAATCAAAAAGTTTTTAAAACTCAAGTTTTGGATGGTTGAAGTACATTTGGCATGTGAAGTAATGTTGTGATCTATAATTTTTTGTTAAATTAAAAGTTAAGTTTTGGATGGTTGATCTACATTTTGCATGTGATATAATGTTAAATGTTTTTATTGGATAGTTGAACTACAATTGGCATGACATGTGAAGTATTTTTTTGATATAATCAAAAAGTTTTTAAAACTCAAGTTTTGGATGGTTGAAGTACATTTGGCATGTGAAGTAATGTTGTGATCTATAATTTTTTGTTAAATTAAAATTAAGTTTTGGATGGTTGATCTACATTTGGCATGTGATATAATGTTAAATATTTTTATTGGATAGTTGAACTACAATTGGCATGACATGTGAAGTAATGTTTTGATATAATCAAAAAAAATTAAAACTCATGTTTTGGATGGTTGGAGTACATTTGGAATCTTAAGATTAATTTTGATCTCTACATACTCTAGTTTGAGTGAAAAAATTTCAAATGGGAAGAACATAGCCTTTCAATGCAACTAACCATATCAATTTAGCTCTAATTGAAAAAAGAGTAAAGAAAAGTTAACATGCCAACAAAACATGGCAGCAAAATAACATGCATGGTTGTCATTTTTATTGGAATAGCTAAATCATATTTTAAGGATTCTCCATTCAAAAAAAAATTCAATGAAGAGAATCATTAATATGATTTAGTTATTCCAATAAAAATAACATCCAAGGATGTTATTTTTTTGCCTTTTTGGTTTTTTTTACATTTTTTTTAAATAGCTCTCAATTGATATGGTTAGTTGGATTGAAAAGCTATGTTATTTTCATTGGAAATATTTTTCACTCAAACAATAGTATGTAGAGATGAAAAACAATCTTAAGATTACTTTCAAGTAAAATCAAGTGTTCCAAACATTTTCCCACATGATGATACCTTCGTTGACCTCTAAAAAGTTTTTCATGGGCTATATGTTCTGCCCCTTTCCCATAGAAATCCCTTTAATTTTGATTCAAAATATAAGAAGTAGATATACGTTTTTTTAATTGGGGTCAATGACATTAATGCACTCAACTAAGTAGCCTTGTTGATTTATAAATTGGTAAATTGATGACATTCAGTTAATTCCATTCTAGAACATATATATTCATTTGCCTCTTTCCCATATAAATCCCTTTAATTTTGATTGGAAATATAAGAAGTAGATATATGTTTTTTGAATTGGGTTCAATGCCATTAATGCACTCAACTAGGTAGCCTTGTTGATTTATAAATTGGTTAATTGATGACATTCAATTAATTGCATTCTAGAACATATATATTCAGTACGTGAAACATTTTTCATCAATGCACATGGGAAAACTACTTGAACAATCAATTGCACTCTAGAACATATATATATATATGTATATATATATATATATATATCCAATACGTGCACAACACTTTTCATCAATGCACATAGAACATATCCTACCATTGGACAGACAATTTTTTTACTAGATTTTCAATCAGGAATAGAGATGTGGGTCAAATCCCACCAAAAGTCGAAGAAGTGCTCCGAGTCTCTTGTCTGAAAGGAATATTCGTACAAAAATATAATATGGATTATTTGCTTACATTGTGGATACTTTTTACTGGAAAATCCCACAAGAAAAACTGGGCACATTGAGTTCGTGTATATATCCAGTACGTGCAACATTTTATCATCAATGCACGTAGAAAAACTACTTTTAGTTAATTGCATTCTAGAACATATATATTGAGTACGTGAAACATTTTTCATCAATGCACATAGTAAAACTACTTGAATAGTTAATTTCATTCTAGAACATATATATATCCAATACATGCAACATTTTTCATCAATGCATGTATAGAAAACCTACTTTCAGTTGATACTAGAGTGTGCATGTACCAAAACAATTTGTAAATGTGAAAACACTTGCGCAAATAACATAACAAGGCATCTCAATTTTCAGTTGAGTATTGGAAGTTCTAAAACATATCATCCAGAGAGAATAAATTGTTGGGTAGTTAAATAAAAAATAGTCCAATGGAATGCCATCTTTAATAATCCATTCATGATCAGATTTTGACATTTTCCATTTCTTAATTTTCATTTTTTTCTTTGATTGAACCTCTATCAACTTTATGCATGTTACACACACCAAGTGACTATATTGACAACTTATGAAATTAGGTTCATAGTCTTCAAAGTAAATAAAATCCCCACTTTGATTAGTTTGTCTAAAAAAATAACCTTTTAGTATAATAGATCCTCTTTCATATGGAAATCCGTGATCATTATATTTTTCTAATAATTTTTTATTTTTCATTTAGTGCAATCCATCAAATAATACTCCACATTTTCATCATTTTCAGTAGGTGCAATTACAGCAAAAACATCTCCTGCACAATAAAACAAACTTAGCAAAACTAAATGTATTTAAATTTATTTCTAGATATTTATCATTAGAAAGCAATTCAAATGTTACCTTCTATAACAAGATCAGAAACTCGATCACCATCAGATGATATTGTAGTCTCCTTTGATTGCATTTATTCAAACATTGCAATGGACATTTTTCCCTTTATATTTAGCTCTATTTGTTTCCAATCTTTTACATACATTTTGTTTTCACAAACATCATAGGATTTTGTGTTGTCTATGCAAACATGAAAAAAAAAAGAATATTTTCTTTTATCCAATGCAAACACATTTCTGGATGACTTTTTTTTAATTGAATGCAATTTTCAAGTCCCTTTTATTGTTTCAACGTCATTTCCAATTGATCTATCTACATCTTCGATCCCAATATGCCAAAAAAACCTTTATATGGAAAATTTAAAGAAGAATGTAAATATGATATCAAAATACAATCAAAGATAATCATTGTGATGAATGTACACTATTTAAAATTATATATCCAATAAAAATTAAATTGAATGTACCTTCGCACTTCCCTTGATCAGTTAGTCTCATGGCTTAGAGCAGCGTTGCACCGTTGAAAAACTTCTTTCACATCCATAAGTCAGCTTGCAGATGGGTTAATTTGATATATTTGAAGTGATCATTTTATGCATGCCCTTGCACCATCATGTTCTCCTTTTCCATGGCCAGCCTCAAAGAAATTCCAACAATGTTTAATGCAGGTTTTCTTATGAAGACAACACAACCAAAAGAATGACCGTGCAGATTTGAATTGACCTAAGCATCCATCTGACCATATCCAATGGTCATTGAATGTTAATCCATGATTTTTCAAGGCATCATAAATTTTCCAAAAAATGTTGTACAAAATATGTATCATGTGTACGATCATCACTGATATGAAAGTGATATTCTTTAATAATATGTCGATTTTCACTATTGCTTTCTATATGATCGAAGTTTTGTTCAGCATGTCTATATAGAATATGGATGAGCATGGAGACTTGGTGAGAATGATATTATTCACTCTTAATTTCTTTTTGTGGAACAAATGTGTAGTTTTCTACAAAATCAATTATTGACAAAATGGTCCCTGGTGGAAAAAATTCACGGGATTTTTTGAATTGCAAGCCTTGCCATCGAGCTCTATGGGAATGCTTGGTGTATTTGTAAATTTCTGCCTTGAACTTTCTCAAAAAATTTATCACAAAAATCTCTTCTTCTCGTAATTCAATTATTTTAACACTATTTGCAGCTTGAATCTATGTATGGATATATTCACATCTCTTCCATTTCACTTTCATGTTGGAAAATGATTGATCATTTATATAAATACGATATTTGTTTTAAAATTTAGTCAAATTTCCACAATCATCGCATTTTTTACCACCAACACATTTCTTTTCATAAAATAGTTCATCGCTTTCTCTTTCACATAGAATTTGAGATATGAAATCACAGATAGTGGAAGGAGGAGGTGAATCCTTCCAAAATGTTCTACCAAAATCAAGGAATGTGTCATAATATAACTCAAATTCCACATGATAATGACAACAACAAGTGTCGTTTACGGTGATAGGTTTTACATACCATTATTTTTATTGAACAAAAGCACTAATTGAAACATGAATTTCACGATTCTCTTCTTTGAACTTGTTGAAAAACTCTATCTGAGTGGTTTTGAAGAAATGTTTTTCATCTTCTTCGTACTGATTTCATGTTATTCTTCTTCACATCACATGCCTTGTAGTTGGAGAAACACGCGAATTGTTCTTCCAATATTCATATATTATTTTTTTAACATTTTCTCCAAGTCTGTCTTTCTATGGTTGCCTACAAATAGCTCTCCAACAAACGAGTTCATCATTTACATCTATTTGCAACCAAAATTTCTGATGTTTGTGCAAATTTTTTCACAAGGTTCCTAATGCTCATGCCATAAATTTTACCAAGCGATTCTCTTTAGTACTTGATGAAACCACTACCATATGTATTGCTCTACTTACAACTGAAACATTTTTCTCTCTAGATCTTCTAATTGAATTTATAGCACTATTTATATTTTGTATCACATTTTTCTTCATTTTTTTAATCTTTGGTTGATTTTCGAATACCCAATAAATTCATAGCTTCTTTCAATTTCCTTAATGATAGGAGACCTTTCAACATTTGGGCTTGAACTGTCACCTTTTACTTTATGAAATACTTATAAGAAATGCAGTTAACACGATATCATATATAATGCTCACTTTTTTATGTCCATATGTGTGAGTGTCAACATTTTCTAACATCTCATCATCGACATTGATTTCATCTGTACATATTCGAATGAATAGTACATAATAAGTTTACATATTCAATAAATAACTAAATTAATAAATATATGTATAATTTCAATAATACATGCATGTGTTCAATATATATATATATATATATATATATATATACACACATCTTGTGATTCAATTTCTTCACTTGAATTTCTTTCAACATTTTTACCATCTTCAATCATTGGTTCAATATCTCTTTCACTTTATCTTTCAAAATTTGGTATCTCATCATCAATGTTTTGAGGAATATCTCTCTTTGTTTACATTGCAAAATATTTTTCAAATTAGTTCATCAAATAAAAATGAAGCTTCACATTTTACACTAAGAAAATTTTAAATATATCAAAATCATAATATCTACATTTACATACTTGCTTCAAATTCTATTTTAGGTTGATTTTCCCCTTCAATATTTGAGAGTGCTTCTATCTTTCTTTTGTGAGATTGTCTTGTCTCTTCTCTATGTTCCTCAGGGTCTCTCTTTTGATCATATTTTCTCATACAATTCCTTCGATTTCCTGTGATAATAGAGTATGAAGTTCAAAAAAATTCCCTCAAAAATTTAGACAAAAACTCAATTAAAAAAACATCACAAAACATTTAATTTAAAAAAAAAAAATCATTTTAAAAATTTTGCAAAAAATACATACTCCAATCCAAAACACTTACTATAAAAAATTCGAGAAAAAAATGTCTTATAAAAATGAAATGAAGCTCAAAATATTTCCTTCCAAGTGCTAAAAAAAAAATTCATTTAAAAATTTGGACAAAAACTCATTTTAAAAAATCATTATAAAAGATTTACTTCAACCCAAAACACGTACTCTAAAAATATGACACTTAAAAAAATGCCTCCAAAAAATGTCCATTGAAAATTAATTCCAACTTCATAAAAAATACCACTTTAAAAAATACTTCCAAAAAATGTCCAAAAAATGTCCTTTCGAAATTAAGCCCAAATCCATACCTTCAAAAATAATGAAAATTAAGCCCAAATCCATACTTTCAAAAAAAATGAAGCCCAAAAAACTTCCAAAAAACTATATCACATACCTCCAAGAAATGTCCTTTGAATGTTTCTCCAAGAAAAGTCTTCAAAAATGTTCTTTGAATGTACCGCTAAGAAAATTCCTTAAACCCAAAACAATTCTTTGCAAAATCAGACCAAATGTACAAAAACATGCGAAAATAATGAATGCCTCCAAGAAATGTCCTTTGAATGTACCTCCAAGAAAAGTCCTTAAACCAAAAACAATTCTTTGCAAAATAAAAACAAGACCTTTGTAAAATCAGACCAAATGTACGAAAATATGTGAAAATAATGACTGATTTCATGACAGTTTATATTACCGCGAAATGTTTTTTGGGAGGGCTCTAAGGTATTTTCCGACCGACGGAAAGTTAGTTAAAATTTCGGCTGAAATTTTTATAAAATGTTCGGCTTGAAATTTTATGTCGTTAGACTTAACGGGTCGTCGACGCAAAAAACAGTTTGGTTGAAATTTGTTTAAGAGTTTGACCGAACTAATGCATCACCAGTTAGGCAGAACCAAACTCTGAATATGCATCTGCAACTTTGGACTTATTAAACTCCATGAAACATTTTGAATTAAATATCAGAACAAAGACAAGAATTTTTAGAATTGAATCTACTTTTAGGAAATATAATTTTTATGGAATTTCATAAATATTTACTAATTTTAATTAAATTTGTAATAAAACGGGTGCAAACAATTTCTGAAGGTCATGTGATTCATTGAAATCCAAATTCTGTATCTTCCAAAATACATTGTAAAAAAATTTGAAAAAATTATGGTGCATTACATTGGTCCATCGTCTCTAATGGGTAGCTTTTAGATTTTTAGTTTATAACTTATATGTTAAGAAATTTCTTGCATCACAAAACATATTCAAAATATGCAGTTTTTTCATATTAGACCAGTTCAAAAAATTCTAGTAATTATGGTATGCATCCATTGGCTTTGTAAATATGATGAAACCAAAGTAGACTCTATCTAGATTGCTGTAACACATTTTGTTTCTCAAAAACACAAATTTTCAAAGAATACAACATTGTGTATTAACATGACTTCTTATGAATCCTTTGATTGTTAAAAAACACACACTCAAAGAAATGCTAAGTTGACATAGCAAATGTGTATAAAAAAATTCCAAAAAATAAGTAATAGAAAACTAACAAAATTTCTGACAACTTTTCTTTTTATCGCAAAGGAAATTCTAAACAGAAAAATTGTTTTAGCTTGCATAAAGTTGAAGAACCCTAAAAAAATGACAAAAAGTGTAACCCAACTTCATATTTTCACCCATATGCCATTGTCTAACAAGCTTGTTAGGTATCATGCTTTTGGAGGAATGATTCTTATGCAAGTGAATGGCATGAAGAGTGTTATCACTAGAAAATCAAACAATAAAAGATGACATTATTAAATGTCTGGTAGAAGGATTTACAAGGCTGAGGAGCATTAGAGAATATAAATTTTTTTTAAAATCTCTAAAGTCTAGAGGAAAAATAAAATTTCATACTCAAAACACTGGAAAAATGTGCCTTTGCGCGCATTTTTATTTGATAAGTGCGCCTTTGTGTGAATTTTCCTCAAAAAGTCATACGGACTTGATAGTGGCGGAAGTCACTTTCCAGGACCACAAGGCACACTCCAAGAAATGATCCCACACTTGAAGCCACCCAAGGACACCCACCTAAGCCTCCTTGGGACCTCAAGGGAGCACACAAAGGATTCAAGTGGCACACAAAGGAATCAACCCCCTCTCTTGGGTCACCATCCATCAATGTACCAAGAGAGGGAAGGAGAATTTGAATTCATCTATAAAAGGCCACCAATATATGAACAAGGGGAGAGAACATTGTAATGCTCGCCAAAATTGATTTGAATAAATCTAGCAGTGTTCAATCCAGAGCAGAAGTAGAGAGGGGATTCGGTTATTGGCCATCCAACAACTTCAATCCTTTGGAGTATAGAGAGACCTTGCACCAAGTAGCTAGAAGGGAAAAACGTCCTTTCATCGAGTCTTAGAACTCCATAGTTGTAACGACCCCCTAGTAAAGTGTGTAAATGTAGTATCTTTCTTCCTAACAACAAGAAAGAAGAGGGGAAATCGATGCCACTTGTAGTATTATTGTTGTGTTCGACCCTTTATGAGTTTTCATGTTTATGTTTAGTTTAGTCTTGTTTTCGCTATACATATGCACACTATATCATTATTTAGCGTGTTTAATGTTTTATAGCATGTTAACTAACCTACTAACTCTTTTGTTTATCTTCCTATGACCAAATCTTAGAGGCAACAACCACTCCTCTTAAGCAATTGTGGATTGGTACAATCATGCACCAAAACCACTACCACAAGATTGATGACTCCACTAGCTTTAATTCTTTAGTTAATGTGGTTGTGCTTGATGCAAGGACCTTTTCTCTGCTCTGGAGTGTTGCTTAGGAATCTCCCCTTTTTTTCTTATCTTCTCACTCACCCTCAGTGAAACTCTAAAGTTCAGAAGCTCCGAAAGAATTTTTTTGTAGGAAATTTGTGCACATTTCACGCAGACCGAAGTGCCCTATTGTGCACATTCAACACTTACCTGCCCAAAAAAATTTGCGCCCGTGTTAGACATTTGCGCGCGGAAACCAAAGGCAGAAAATATCTTCTTTTTTCCTCAATTCCCCATTTTTAAAGTGACTAGCAGCCCAGAGAAAAACTACCAACACTGTGTGAGGTGTCCCACGACCGTTTAAAACCTATTGTTGGTTGCATTTGAGTACTTCTAGTTTCTAGTTTTAAAATCTCAAATTTTATTTTCACAAAAAACCACATAGTTTAAGTAGGGGGAATTTAATTGCAATCAGAAATAACTTATTTTTGTGAAAATTGACACCAAAAACACATAGATAATTAGCTGGAGTAAGTGGCTCTAATCCACATATGCTTAGCTAGTTTTAATTTTTCCTATTTTAAAGCCATTAATTTTAGTTTAGTTTTTGGCACTAGGAGTTGGGACCGGGAATTAATTATCTGAAGAGAAGCAGGTAATCTCTGTTGCCTTTACACCTTTTGGTGACCCTAGGAAAGCATATGAAAGCTCTCTTCTGATAATTTTCCATCTCCCTTTAGTTGATAACTTAGATTAACTAGGAAATTTTATAAGCGGCCCACTATCCACACATGATTTTATTATAGCAAAGAAAAACTAACCATAGATTAATAAGGGATGTGTAAAGGATCACCGCATATCCGCATGTTAAAACTATGTGATTGTTCACCTTTTTCTCACACACTTCCACACCATAATTGAAGTAAATCCACCTTAAAACTAACCTAACTAAACTCATTAACTCTTCCCAGAGGGGCACAAGAGAATTTATAGTTTAGGTTAGGATAAAGGGTGTAGGCATCTAATAAGCCTCCTTGGTTAGTTCACATATTAAAACATAGATGTTGACCTTTTAGGGAACTTTAAAATCCATCTATCTACCCACAGAAAAGAAAACCCAAGCACCACAGAGACCTGATTTAGAGGGGGTTAAGCTTAGGCCCAGTGCATGAGGTATTATTTGGGACTACCTGACACGTTTAGTACTCGGTACTGGTAGCTGATTTACCATGAAGCTCAAGACTCGAATGCTCACATGGGATGATGGTACTTAGTGGCCAAATCTAGGGAATCCTTCCCTATAGGTGACGGTGCAGGCAGCACTAGATCCTCTACCCATTACCTTGGTTGTTTCTTCAGTTGTTGGAAGGCGTCGCCATTTCTTTCAAGATGTTAGCCATGGTACCCACCAAAAGATATCGTCACAAGGCCTAGTTACAATTGAAAATGTGAGGATGTTATATGTCCCTAGGATTTTGAGTATAATGCACAAAAAACAACCAAACCCTCTTTTTTTATTGATTGATCACATAGAAATAATTTAAAGGAGAATTAATTTTTTTTTTCTCTTTTTTTATGTATGTGTTCACCATTTTTTATTTGATACTTCACCTCTCATAGAACTGAGGGTTTTTTCCAAAACCATACCTAGTCGACACTATAACGGACCCAACAGGACCTCATCGATCTAGATGTCTTTTGGACCTCCCCCCATTACTGGGAGGGGTTCCAAGTCTTTCGCCATTTAGGCGCCAAAGATGAAACACTGTCATCTTTATTAGTTCATCCTTTATTGGGGAATAGTTAGTTGGGAACCCTTGAGAGTCACCCAATGCCACACTAGTGGAAACCCCCACAGGGTCCCCATATACCACTCCTTCTACAACTCCTAGGCGGAAGAGGAGCGCTACCAATTTAGGAAGCCAAGTGAACACACAGCTAGGTACATCACATACAAACTCCATATCTAACTAGAACATTGTGTCTTCACAGTGTGTAATGCCTCTCAACCTATAGTCACTGTTCTTAGCATCATTGAACTTACCCGATATAACCAAGTTAACGAATGAACCTATTACACACAACCCAACATGGTTCCCCATGCCCACGAAGCTCCCTTCGGACATTCCAAAGTTTGAAGGGAAGCAAGTAGGAGATCTAGGAAATCACATAATGAGTTTCTACTTGTGGTCATTAAGGGAATTTTGACGTTTAAAATGGACCTCCTAAGAAAAATGTACAACATAAATAATTTTTTTAAGAACCAATAGGATTCAAGATGATGATGTCAACCATGGGGGATGATTCACCATTTTTTAAGTAAAAGAATAAAAATATTAAAATACAATAAAATAATAAACTACTCTTTCAACTTGTATTTTCAACTTATCTCCCAAATTTTTTACAAAAGTTTTGAGCGGGAGTACTCGTTGGATGCAAAATTTAATTCCTCATCCAAGGAGTACCCATGTTGCATACTTTCGATGGACCCTGCTACATGAAAAATGAGAAATACATTAAAAACATGATGGCAATCACATTTTTCATGTAGTAGGACCGATCGAAAGTATGCAACATGGGTACTCCTTGGATGGGGAGTTCAATTTTTCATCCAACAAGTACTCCCACTCGAAATGTGAGTAAACAATTTTGGGAGATAAGTTGAAAAAGTAGCTTTTTCCTTTTTCCCTCTAAAATTTGATGATGTAATCAAATATTATTTTATTAATTCCACTATTATTTTATAATTTCCTTAGGGGGCCAATTTTAGACCTCAAAATTCCCCTAACGGTTCGTCCAACAACATCATTGATGATACTATTCAGTTGAGACTATTCCAAGGCAGCCTAACTGTACTAGTTGCGAAATGCTATGTGGAGCAACCTTCTACCACACATGGAACCTTTAGCACCCACGCTACCATGTTCCTAACATATTTTTAGTCACCCATCCACCACGATTCCAGGATGGAATTACTGACACACTTTAAATAGACGCCAGCCGTTTATATCTCGGACCATCTCCATGAATGGCGGCAACATCGTATTTTGTGCAAAGCTAAACTCGATGATCGAGTTCTGCTGGACCTGTTCTTGAAAACTCTCACTGCAATGATTTCGAAGGATGTAGCAACACAAAAACCTACATTCGAAGAGGATACTATCAGTAAATCGCAACAACTCAAGCTAATTTACATGCATTTACGATACATCTATAATATCCTGCCTAATGCCCAAAATGCTGCAAATTTATAAATAATTTCTAGGTGCTTCAAACTCTGCAGATGGTTTGATTGGTTCACTGACCCAAAAACCCCTAGGTATCAGTATTCAATACCCTAGTTACATCTATGATTCTAACCAGAACATCCCGCAACCCAGCTACCAGAGTCATCATGCACCTTTGCAGAATATGACCAATAGGGCGCAATCGTACCACCATCAGCAAGGAGGTCCACATCCTTTGGATTAGGGGACCCAATACGCAGATAGAAATTCTAACGGAAGAGCTTCCCCCCCAATAGACATTCACAAACTAGGGGCAGAGACCCCAATATTCCCAATCCGTAGCACAAAACCCAACCATGCAAAATAATGCACTAGTGAACTTTATGTAACCTTTAGAGGCACAAACGTGCCAATATCAGGGGGATCCTACCTATCCTCCCAACATGGCAAGGAAAATATTAAAAAAAAAACAAACCAAATGGAAATCTTGGACAGGGGGGAAACAATCAACGATGCCCTCCATGATCTCAGGCTGGAGGAGATAATAATCAAAAGAAAAACCAAGAGCCAAATAACTCCCAAGGGCAGAACAAGGGGGTGAATATTTGGACCAACCACTCCTGTGCAATCTGTGGTGAATATGGCCATTACACTCACCATTGTCCTGATCTCCCTAAATTGAAGAATATTCAAGGTAACCATGGAAAAGGGGGATCCTTAGAGCAGACAATCATCATATAGGAGCCCTTCCCCCACCAAGGGATAGTTACCACCCAACATCAGCAAACAACTCCTGATGATTCTGAAAAAAAAAATAGCCATGAAATCTACATGACTAATGAAGAAATTTTTTTCAGACATGAAATTGAAAGTATGACAACCCTACAAAACACCAATTCGTTAGGGGATAGCACGAGTGCACCAATAGTACCATTAACCATATTGAAGATACCTATTGAACCTTTGCCAAAGATGGCTAAGGGACCAACTAGGTGAGGAGGAAACCATTCTAAAATATCCCATAACTATAGCATTATGGAGTATTTAGCCCAATCTTCCACTGCAATGTCAACTTTGGAGGTATTAAAATCATGCCCAAATCAGAGGAAAGCCTTACTTTCCGCATTAGGTGCCATTGACCCTATTGATTCTCACCTAATGGATTTCGATTTAGATAAAACCACCCCTAGGCTTCCTTGGATGGTAGCCTTCTAGATACTGGTGTCAGTTCAAAACATCACCATTCATTGATGTATCATTGACGAGGGTGCATCCACATGCATCATGCAAAGAAAGTCTAGTATAGGTTAGGATCTCTCGAACTAAAGCAATCAGACATCACACTCACAGCATAGAACAGGTGCCCATAAGCTCTTGTTAGTCTCTACCAAAATTTCTTGATCTTCTTAGTGGGAAAGACGGTCCCTATAGACATTGAAGTCTTGGATGCTCAACTGGATTACAATATACTCCTTGGACGGAGTTATATGTATGCCATGTCAGCCATAGCCTCCTCTGTCTTCAGAACCATGATGCTCCCCCATGAGGATCGCATCATTACTGTTGACCAATTGACATACCATGACAAGTGATCCCTAATAAATACTAATCTTGTTCTACCCTATGTAGACGCATCTTCCAAGACGCTTACATGGTACCAAGAATATGGCCTCGACAAGTTCAAACTGTCATCCATCCTTGGTTCATTTCTAGGAGATCCCCCTGTTATACTAGAACCATCATATGATATCACAGAGGCTCCAGTGTGCATGATGTTCACATCAAGATTCGAAGCCATCCAAGAGACTAAGACAAGTAGTAATGATATCGACTCCTAGGCCTCGACAACCTCTCTAACCTAAGCTGCCTCCCAAACTCCTTTCCTCTATACCCTAGCTGGTTTTGTGTCACAAAAGGTATTTTTCACTGTGGTGTTACCAAACTTATCATTTTAAATTCTAGTTTGGTACCTATTCCCACTTTCCGCGACGGGAGCCATGTACGTCACCTCTACTAGGTTAATCCCCCTTAGTCTTGAGGAAGCCCCATTGTTATAGAGACTCTCGTAAACATCCCTTCAAATGAAATTCCCATCAAAAAACCGATGGTTACAACCAAAAACACTAGTAAAAGGGGGAAGAAGGTAGATAATCTCATCATGCAATAGGAATTACAACCTTGTGCCATATGTGACATAGTAGGCTACCCTACCCACATCTACCCAGAGTTGGACGAGTTAAAACCACTCCTTAGCTCTATGGTAAATATTGTAGAAACAAGTTCCCATAAAAAGTAACTAGCCACCAAAAATCAAGGCAAGTCATTACAAACCAATCATGCATATGCTATCTGTGGCCATTATGGGCACTACACCCATCATATCCTAGAAATTCTATGATATAGGGATGCCTTACATGCCATCGAGCAATCCTATCAAGAGGATCCCTCTGTCTAGTCAACTTAAGATGAACCTCAAATCATTTTATACCTATTACACTAAAATTTGTCACCATGACATTTTAGTCTCCCTTAGAAGTCTGCAATATCAAAGTTCCTAAATTCAAGCCTTGAAATTAAGAGAAAAACTCAGAAAATTCTTAAAAACTCTGGTATCGCATTTTCTCTTAGTTTGGCCTGCGGTGCCACACCTTTTCGCTATAAATCTTGCGGAGCCAAATGCACTGTTTATTCATTAAGGGTGCGGACCCTTGTAAAATATTAAAAAGGCACAAGTAAAATCTAGAAGCTCAATTTGAGTCATTTTTGGAAGCTTCTAGAAACATTCCTGCATTGGAAAGTACGCTCCTTTCATGTTCATGCATCCCATCCAATAAGGAGCTAACCCCTTGATGTAAGGAACTAATCCCTTTGAAGGAGGATTCTATCCCTTCTTGTATGGAGCTATAACCTCCTCTCTTCCACTATAAAAAGAGGCATAGGGAAACCTTAAAGAGTTACAATTGATGAGTTGAAGTTTTAGTATTGTTGGAGGCGAAGTGTTGTTGAAACTTAGACCCTTTTAGCTGATATTTCATGTGGGAAAGATTACATACCTATATGTATCTAGTTTGGAAGAGTGCAAGGCTTGTCAAAGTAAAGGAAACGCTTATTCCAGACTCCAGGAGGGCCTGTATGACATCAAGGCAGACACGGTTGTAAGGCTCTTCCTTATTTAAGTTAACACAAATAAATCTGTTTTTCTCAATAAGCTATCAATTGATTAGTTTATTCTATGGATTCCTTGATCACCATAATAGATATGATTTATGAATATATGCTATGCAGGTGCTATTTGATGTTTTCTTTTTTATGATTGTAGATCTTCGAAGGCAACTCTTTCGGGCGACTGAAGGACTACTACTACAAACAAGCGTTGGATCTAAGATAAGATCGTTAAACCTTTATAGCATCTAATTATGAATCACAATATATCTAGAGAAAGATAGTTTTATTTGTCCGTTTGTTGCTAGTTGTCCGTAGGACACTTGGGAGGTCTGTCTTGTCAACAAGAACAATTTATCTGTCCCACAAAATGGCGACCCTACTGGGGAAGGATCTTGACCTTTGATTTATTTTATTTTTGACTTGTGAATTTATTTTTTCTGATTTTGATTGATTTATACTGGCTTGGGTAGTTTATCCCTGTAGAATCCCTAAGAAGTGATTGAGAATTTTTTGTTTTTTCTCTAGTTTTCTTGTGTCTGCTCTTTTCCTTTAGAGACAGCGCGGGCAATTCCGCACTTTTCATGTACCCACAATGTAGGACCACACTGGTTTGCACTGAATTCTGCAGACCCTGTCAAAATTTTTAAAAAATCTTAAAATCCTCTTTTATGGATTAGTTTTTTAGATTCTTAGTGATAACCAAGACCTGTATCTTCTGTCAGAAATCCTTGGTTAAGAGTTTATTTCAGCATTTTTAGTTTTGAATGATTTTATGAAAGATCTACATGTTATAATGATTTTTGCTTTGTCTTACATCCCGCTCAAAGACTAGAAACCTTGGTATGTCTTTAAATCACTGGTATTCCCTTGTTTTCTTGTTGAGTCTGACATCATTGCAAAAATATTTTTATGAGATTTAGATCCCATTTTTCTCATTTGCAAATATTTAAAAACTTTTGTTAATAAGTTTGGAATTTCACTTAAAAAACGAAAATTTGATGTTTTTTTGAGTTCTTTCTAATTCAAGCAATGAATTTCTTAGTTAGATTACAAGCTAAGTAAGACATCCTTAAAATATTTGAAGTTTTAATTCAGATTTAGTCTTAGAATTTTTAGATCTCAAAAATAGTTTTTAGCTTTGAGTGCCTTTCTAGAAATTGTAGTGTCTTTTGAAGAAAAACTTGGTTTACAGTTTCGATCTTGAATAAAAGGGATTTCTTATTGAGCATAGATCATTTTGAGTTCTCATTGAAATTAGATTTATTTTCATTTATTCTTCTTTGAAGGAAATATTTGTTTTTTAAAAGATTGCATTTCTCAACTCTTCCTTTAGCTAGAATTCATTGAAAGAAAACGAATTGTTTCTCATAATAGATGCATTTTTAGTATGTTTTGAGTTGGTCACTACATATCATCAGTTTTACTTTCGCACCTATTGTCCTAAGAAACAACTTTTTAAAATAAACACTTAAATTGAAATTAATCTACTAACTTTTATATTTCTAGGGCTCTTTTCACCAATATAGCTTAAGCTAGTGTCTTGGAGTAGGTAGCAATTAACTCTCCAAGATATTTAAAACAAAAAAGTAGTTGATCTTGTGGTAGGAAGAAATTCAATAGTCACTTGTATGCTCTGGGAAGCTCCTCTTAAAGGACTCAAGCACTAGGTCATATCTGAACCAGTGGGATAATCAATTCTATCTCATTGGGAATGATAGAATATTTGTGCATATTAACAACGGAAAACCTCGGATAGACCATTGTCGAGGAGCCTGGGGTCACTTGTCGGTATACCTTAGATTATGTCAAGGAGCCTTCAAGGGCATTGAGCTTTTTTAATCTGCCCTTGTGCATATGTCAGACCATAGACTGTTCCCCCAAGTATATTAGTTCATGTTGGTAACCATAGTGACCATAATATTACGGTTTTTTCCTAAGGTGACGGTGGAGGAAAGATCCCACTGTACTTGGATCAAACATCGACTAGACTCACTTGGACTCTCCAGAGGGTTATCTTCACTCGAGATGGTTTAAGTGGAGAAACTTGCACCAGTTTGTTTCATTAAGCATGTTGTTGGGGTAACTGTTCCAACTACCCTTTTACATTAAATACTATGATGTTGGATTTCATCACCAACTAGTGTTTTTAGTGTGGGAAGTTACTATTTGTGTGTGGTTTGATATCCTAGATTTTTAGGGGTTGATTCATTTGTTTGTTTCCTTAGTGACTCTAGGGGTTTTCAATGCAAATTTCATTTGATTGCGTGTGATTAATAATTTTTAATCGTGGTTGAATTATCAGTACAATTGTGTAGACTTCAGGGGAAGCCCCCTAAGTATACACCAAGCCAACTTGAAGGGTTGTGAGCTCTAGTATCGCCTACTGATAGTAGAATTAGATCCATAGAATCAGGAGAGTCATCTATAGTTTTTCATCCTGACTATCAACTACAAACAACATAGCATATTCAAGAGCCAATTTCAGTTTCCGAGCTTACTGGTAGTATTTCTCCTTCCAGTAAATTCGCTGAAGAACCTAAAATTTTTGAACCTGATACTGAACCTGTTGTTTTGGAACCATCATCAGGATTTGTTACTCTGACTTCTAGTGATCCTGGTTCACCTAGGGTAAGACATATCATTACAGAAAATCTTTCTTCTGACCTCATTTCCATTGAAGAACTTGTCGGTCCAGACGAAGAAATAACTATTCCTGGAACCCAACAGAATTTTAATCTTAGGGAGCATGAATCTATATTCTACAGTCCTTTTAGAAGTGACGCTTAGTATTTATCATTGACAGATTTTTTAGAAAACCCGTGTCTTAGTTTTTCACCACCCCGAATTCCTTTTCATTCTACACCAAGAGGTTATTATCCTTCATCAACTATGTCAGGTGATTCATCTATGTTTTCCCAATCATCGGAAAAAATTTTATACGGTGGACCTTCTGTTCCTTCGGAGTACCAGTCACTCTCTAGTACTTTCTCAGGAGCAACTCCTCGACCAATTGAACAAGTGTTATCAACTGGTACGAATGGAACTAAAACTGAAACGTTGAACGCAGAGAAAATATTTATGATGTCTGGTAATATTCCAAATCCTTAACCTCAAGGTAGTCAGTTACTGCCTGGAGGGCAACCTCAAGGTAGTCAGTTACCGCGTGGGGGGCAACCTCAAGGTAATTTTTTACCAGGACAAACTGTAGGACAGTATTATTTACCTGGAGAAAAACCTCAAGGAAAATACATACCTCAAGGACAATGCATACCCCAAGGTCAACCCCAGACTCAGTATATTCCTTAGGGTCCTTATCAACCCCAGATTCAGTACATGCCTCAAGGTTATCAACCTCAAGGTCAGTACCCAGCTCAAGGTTTCCAACCACCTTCCAGTCAATCATTTTTACAAGGAGCTAGAAATTTACCACTTAATTATCAACCCTATGTTCAATCAAGCTATGGTCCTTCATATGCACAACCTTCTACGAATCAATACCCCGGAATGAACATGGTGTGGAATCCATCCCAAATTCAATAGACTATGCAACCTAATGCAGTTACCTAATCAACCTGGATATCCTTTAGTTTCTGGTCCAACCCAGCAACCTGTCCAACCTACTGTTCAAGTCCCTGCACCTGGTTATGTTCAGCAATCTGGGCCTAGTACACCTCAGACTCCACCTCAAACTGCTGCAGCTACTACAATTTTTTTTCAACCTACAACACCTGTTTCTGGAGTATCTGTAACTCTGGTTTCTTCTATACCTGCATCAGTGCAAATTCCTCGGGCCTCTGTACCATAGTTAGGACCTACAATTCAGACTATGGTCCAGATGCCTACAGGACAAGCTGGTACTAGTACGATTGTCTCTAGTCAACCACAATTTACTTATCAACCATACCAGGGACAGTATCAAATTGGTCAAGCTACGCAAAATCCAGCGTATCAGTATCAGTCGTACCTTGGGTATACTTATCAAATACCTCAAAAACCCCAGTATGGTCCGGTTAATCTTGGTTACCCAGGAGGTTTCACGATTCCAAATGCACATCCAATTCCAGGATATCCTGGCTATCCTCCTCCTGGCACTAGTTTGATCACTCAACGTTATCAAGACCCTAGCCATCGGTTACCATTCATAGCAACTTTAGATTTACCGGATCTATCATGCCTTACGAATGATCCCATTTTTTATCCTCCATATTGGCCACCGATGCCTAACATGTTTCCCAGTGATATTCTGAAATTTGAAGGTAAGTCAGGAGAAGACCCATCTAATCACTTTATGACTTATCACCTCTGGTGTGCATCCAATTCACTAGTCGATGATTCGATTCGATTATGTCTTTTTCAGAGAACTCTCATTGGTCTAGCTTCCAAATGGTACATTGAGTTACCACGTGGCTCTTTTAATAATTTTAATGCGCTAGCTACTGGTTTCTTAACCCATTTTCAATTGCCTATCAGATACGACAATGGTACATAATTACTGACTTCATTAAAACAGTCTACGTCTACATACATATCTAATCACATTCATGAATGGAGACGTAGAAGGCATTTAGTGAAAGTCTTATTCCTGATCAAATTTTGGTTGAATGTTTCATTAAATCGTTATTGCCCAAAATTATTGAAGATGTGGCCAAAGGAGTCGTTGTTACGAAAGAGCAAGTTATTTCTCAGCCTTAGTACCTTGACCTTGTCTATACTCAGACAGGTACTCTGTATGATAAAATCCCCGATTTACCAAGACTTGGTCAGTTAACTGCGACTCCTTTGGCTCTCATGTCGCTGATGGTGTAATTGGTTCTGTTAGTACTGGTAAGAGTAAGAAGAATTCTTCCAAGAATACTTCTCCTATTATCACTTTACCCTATTCACCCAAAGGAGATTATTCCCTAGAAAATTCTACCAATATCCATGTTGTAGAGACATCAATGACTAAATCTAAAATTGGTGGTAACAAGAAAGGTAAGAATAAAAATAAAAAATATTCAAAAGAGAAAAAAATACAGCTAAACCAACTGACGAAAAACGCAAACCTCAATATCCTTGTCTCATCTATGACCAGGATCATTTTACAAAAGAGTGCCCGCATAGAGCCGAGGTATCAAAATTCATTAAGGGCTCGCCTATACCTGCGGTCTTGAAGGATCCCTTACCCACTCAAGATAGTAACATGGTTGGATCTTCCTCCAATCTGATTGAGGATATTTTCATGGTTGCGACGCGAACGCAAGATTACGGTAGTAAAAATACTGGTAAAGAAGCAGAAACATCTAATTCTGCATCGACTACATCTCCCTTAGTTTCTAATCCATTACAGATCGAGAAACAAAATCCTGACTTAGTGATTAAATTTCCTGCAAAAGGTGTACTTCGTAAATCAGCTTTTAATCCACATGCGAGAGCTGCTCTGAATTACAATATTATTGAAGATTTGGCAATTTCCCTTCAGCAATGTCGGCTTTGGAAGTATTGCAATCATGCCCAGCCCAAAGAAAATTACTTTTTTCAGCCTTAGGAGTCGTAGATCTCTATTATTCAAACCTCATGATCTTCGATTTAGAGAATTTTACACCCCGCCTACCTCATCAAATGGCTTTTTAGATTCCAGTAATAGTAAAAAACAAGTGTATATTTTGTACTGTTGTTGATGAAGGGGCTTCTACGTGTATAATGTCATTAAAATGTTGGAAATCACTTGGTTCTCCGACAATTAACCAATCACCAACTATTCTCAAAGCTTTTTCCGGAAGAGGTTTTCAGCCATATGGTATTTTACAAGATCTACCAATAGAGGTCGAAGGCAAAGTGGTTAATCTAGATGTGGAGGTGTTTGATGCCCCTCTGGATTACAACCTTCTCCTGGGTCGTGGTTGGTCTTACGCAATGACTACTATTGTATCATCAATCTTTTGTCTCATCATGTTTCCTCATAAAGGAAAGATCGTTAAGATATATTAGCTCTCATATTATTCATCTAATCCAGCCTCTACTGATAGCATCCAACATATCAGAAAATCGACTATCCCTTATAAGGATGTCGGCGTAGTTTTGATTAAAGATTCAGCTTTATTGGGAAATTTTTCCCTGCCTCCTCCCAACGTACAAACTCCTATTGCTAATATCAATATGATTACATCAAGTACTATTTCCTTTGATGATCCTTGGAGAGTACCTTCAGAATCAGAATTGGATTCTTTCGATGGCCCAATGCCTTTGAGTCCTTTTGTGTTAGCATATCATCATGTACAGTCATTTTCTGATACTCCTTCAACCGAGTCTAATCCAGTGAATGTGATCAATCAGGAGTCATTTTCAATATCGATTTTATCTTTGACACCAATTCTGGATCCTGCTCAACAATTTTTCCATACTGATGAACATATTCGTGAATTATTTTCCATAGATGAGTTACCATGGGAAGATCTTCATCATAGATCTTCGTTTTTACCTGATCTCGATCATTTTGAGAATGATTTTTCCTCCATTTTTACCACTGATTACGTCAAATAACCTTAGAATCCTCTCTCACATTCTGATTTTGAATTGAATTTAGAAAATATTTCTACGACGGTTCCTCTTAACATTTCAGTAAAACCTGGAATTGTTGAAAACATTCACATAGGTGCTTCTTGTACGCCTAAAGAAATTCAAGCATATAAAGCCTTATTTCAGGAATTCCGTGAAATTTTTTCTTGGTCATATGAAGAAATTCCAGGAATCGATCCGTCAATTATTGTTCATGAAATTAAGACATACCCGGATGCTAAACCCATCAGACAGAAATTACATCAGATTCATCCGAGAAATGCTGCCACTATCAAAGTAGAAGTTGAAAAATTACTTCGTGCAACTTTTATTTATCTGATTCTGTTAACGAAATCGGTATCTAATATTGTTCTGGTTAATAAAAAAAAAGGAACAATAAGAGTATGTATCGATTATAGGGATATAAATCGAGCTTGTCTAAAAGGCAATTATCCAACCACTTACGTCGATCAAATTATTGACAATTGTGTTGGAAGTGAAATGTTCTCATTCATGGATGGATTTTCCAGCTACAATCAAATAAACATACTCCCTGTAGATCAACCTAAAACAGCTTTCATTTTTCCATGGGGAATTTTTACTTATCGCAAATTACCTTTTGGCCTTAAGAACACTGGCACCACTTTTCAAAGGGCCATGTCTTATTCATTTCACGACATTAAGCACATTGTGCAACCCTACCTCGATGATTTTCCTGCTCATTATTCACGTAGAGAAGATCACATTACTCATTTACGAGCCATCTTTATATGATGTAGGCACTATAAGATTCGTTTGAATCCTCACAAATGTGTTTTCTGCGTAGAATCCGGACGATTATTGGGATTTATTGTCTCAAAGGTAGGCATTCGTGTCGACCCATCCAAGGTTGAGGTAATAATCAATTTACCTCCTCATTCTACTCTTCACCAACTCCAAAGTTTGCAAGGGAAAGAAAACTTTTTACATCAATTCATTCCTAACTACACCGAGTTAACGAAAGGTTTCACTAAGTTGTTGAAACAGAACATTCCTTTCTTTTGGGACGAGGTCAATGATAGATCTTTTGATGCTTTGGAAAATGTGTTGACCCATGCACCATTACTGCATCCTCCCAACTACAATCAATATTACTTTTTGTATCTCGCCGCTTCTGATTCCACGATAGGGATGGTTTCAGTTCAGGAAGATGAATTCCATAGTGAACATGTGATTTACTATCTTAGTTTAAATTTGCATCCGACTGAGATCAAATACTGACATGTGGAGAAATTGGCCTTGGAATTTGTTCAAGTTGTCCAACGTTTTCGTCACTACATACTTTTACGCAAAACGACAATGATCTCTGATTTTAACCCTATAATGTACATCTTGACCAAAAAATTGCTAGGGGGCAAATACTCTAAATGGATTTTTATCCTATAGGAGTTTGATTTGAAGTTTCTTAAATCCAAATCTAAGAAATCATTGATATTTGTTGAAGTTATGTGTGATTTACCATGTACTAATACAAAAACTATGGCGGAACAACCAATCGCGGATGAATCCTTGTTTATTATTAGTACCATTGATCCTTGGTATGGAGATATTATTGTATATATTTAGACCCAATATTTTTGGCCTAAGCTTTCATGGTTGCAACGACGAAAAATTCGTTTCTAGTCTCAAAAATATCATATTGTTGGCAACACACTATACCATCGTGGTGCAGACTCAGTTTTTCGACATTGTCTAACTCATGACGAAGCCGAAAAGGTTTTAAATGACTATCACTCTGAATCATGTGGTGGTCATATGTCTGGGTACGCCACATCCCAAAATATATTGTGTGTAGGTTATTTCTAGTCGTCCTTGTTTAAATATTGTATTTACACAGTCCAAAAATGTCATAATTGTCAAATATTCGATCGAAAAATGTGTGCACCACCTGCTCCTCTTCACCCCATAATTGCTATCGGTCCTTTTGCAAAATGGGGCATTGATTTCATTACATGTAACCCTCACTCGGCCGAGGGGCATGGGTATATTATTCTAGCAGTAGATTATTTTACCAAATGGGCTGAGGCGATGCCTAAATTTGAGGTAGATGGAAAAACTGTAGCTACTTTCATGTTCAGTCATGTAATTGCTCGTTTCAGTGTACCCCAAGCAATAATTATTGATCACGGGAGCCATTTTCGAAATATCATGATGACTGAGTTAATGGACCAACTTGGCCTGTGCCATGACAATTCTACACCATATTATCTACGGGCCAATGGTTTAGTTGAAGTGATTAATAAATTTTTAGTCACCATGATCAAACGAATCATTGGAATTCATAAGTCGAATTGGCATACCATGCTCTTTTCAGCACTTTGGGCATATCGAACCTCAGCAAAAACATCGACAGGTTTTACTTCTTTTCAACTAGTTTATGGTTTAGAAGCAGTATTACCCATTGAATGTGAGATACCGTCACTCCAACTATCCATAGAGTTACTACCAAACACTTCTGAAGAGGAAATTTTTTTTTTATACTTGGCTCAATTAGATGAGAATCGGTGCACCGCTGCATTAGCTACCGAGGCTCATGCGAAAAGAATGAAAGCTCAGTATGATAGAAGTGTTACCCCTCATAATTTTTCAGAAGGAGACCTAGTTTTGATTTATGATCAAGCCAATGATAAACTAGGGGTTGGGAAATTTGAACCCATGTGGCATGGTCCTTACATTGTCGAGCGACAACTTGCAAAAGGGGCCTATGAATTGATTGATTTTGACGGGGTCTCTTTAGGTAAACCCAGAAATGGACTTTATCAAAAGAGATATTACGCTTGATTTTGTGTGGAGATATTCTCTATATATTAGTTACTTTTTAGCTGGTGTGCTATAGATTAGAAACATGTGCCTAGCATAAGTGTGCTCTTACGATTATTCCTGCTTATCTCGATACTTTTGATATCGCAGATGTCGACGTCCTTTCAAATGTATATTGGTTTTTCTGATGGCGCTTGTCATAGTACACGAAACATCTCTTCCGCAGCTTGGGTTATTTATTGACACACTGACGAGTTAGTATCAATGCATGGGGTAAGCCTCGGTCAAACAATGAACAATATTTCCAAATATATTGCAGTTATTGAATTATTATCGGAATCCATTTCATTTGGAATTTGGAGTTTGATTGTTAAGTTAGATTCTGAACTCGTTGTATTACATTTAAACCAAGTATATGCCATTAGAAATCCAGTATTATTAAGATTATTTTTAAGGGTTCGTCTCTTGGAATGAGAGTTCGATTATATTGAGTATCAACACATTCCAAGAAATTTAAATACATTAGCAGATGCAATTTCTTCTAATGTTATAAATAGACATTTGCAATAAAAAAGTAACAAATCAACATTCCATAACATGATTGAACAGGTAACTGGAAATAATAGTATATCATAGTATAGATGTAGTGTTCAAAAAATAGTACATCGTCTTCAATCATAGGTTCAAATCACCTTATGATCAGAAGAAAGTGATACAAAAATAAGTCTACAAGTCAATCATTCACTATCCGTGGTGATGATCATGATAATACACAACTTCTCATGCCACCCTAGTCAAAAACCTCCTGAATGGTCTAGGAACACTAATGACATATCGCTGTAGATGGAGTGGGATATCATCTATGGTGGTCTCAGGAATATCCATAGTGAGCCGCTCCAAATGGTGCTCTAAATCAATCAGGATCTCTGCAGTCTGATCCTGTGGGGGTGCTGCTGCTGCTGCTGCATCCCTTTGCCTCCAGTTAAAGGGGTGGAGAATGGCTGGTCGACTTAGACCCACATCTGCATTTGAAATTTTTGTTATCAGTTTTCAACGATTTAAAAACAAAATAAAAATTAGAAATTAGAACATGTCAAAAGAGATTTTTTACCTGGCTCGTCCCACTGAGCTCTTGGAGGAAGGGGCATTTCCCGGTCGCCATGAAAATCCATGCCAGCATAAGGAAAATCCTCTATCACAAAAATTTAGCGTTCCAACCAACAAAAATATGTCGATGGAAATCGAAAAATCTCTCCACCCTCGCTATGGCGGGCCATCAAAGCAACCCAACGAACCATCCTAGGCTCTCGAGGTCGACCAACATCAACAGCAATATGTTGCGGGGCTAATATGGGGATCCTCTCTAGAGCAAAGGTGACTACAATGGACCCATATCCAAAGTTTTTTAGCTTCCCAATCTTTACTCTGGTAAGTTGGCCTTTCACATTTTCCAACACTGCCTCGCACCAGTTGAATATGGTATCTCGAAAGAAATCTACTACTATGTGCATCTGAGATCCAGTGGCTACATGCAAAGCTACACTTTTGCACAACTTAAAAATGGTAAAATAGATCACTTTTAGCTCGGGATGGATGATATTTTTTATGTCAATATGTTTGTCTCGGGGATTGGCTTCATCATTACAGAACTCTAATTCTAGGCTGGCAACAGACTAGCCACCTAGCCTAGCCCCAAATAGAAATAGTGGTTCGCCTCTCCTGGACAAACCAGTCAAAAAATAGATGTCTTCTAGCTCAATCTCGAGCCGGTGACCTCTGATCACGAAACACTAGTCCTGAACATCCCATTTACTTACCAGCCAAGTAAGAAGATCCACTTGAGCTCTCATGCCACTGATAGCCCAAGATTTGTAAAGCCTGCATACTCTTAAAGCTTGCAAAGTAGGTTGATGATTTATTTCTACTTCATCTACCTCTTCGTGCTCCCGTTCTCGCCAAATGAGCATTGTAGATATCCTACAACAAGTAAAATTAAGTATTAGAATCACTTTGAAGAAAAAAATTTGGGTAATTTAGGAAGAAAATATTTTTTTTAATTCATTATGGCACCCCCACATTTTACGCTCAGGGACAGTGCGCAGCTCCGCACGAGCCCTGTGTTAAAAGTGTGGGGCCCTAACATTTTTCTTTGTAGAAACATTTCGGGGTCTGCAAGTACCTAATGTCTTAGGTGTGGACCCCCAAGGGTGGATTTTTCAACATATTTTCCTCCCAAAAATGAAATTTTGACCCTAATTTAAAATATTGAACAGATGAAAAGCAAGATAAGGAGGTTGTGGATTACGTGAAACAGACGGTTTTCGATTCCCACGGTCGGTTTGCCCAGAATCTTCTCCGAAGAATTTTTTGCCAAGAGCTCTAAAAACTTCACTCAAAACTCAAACGGTAAAAATGAACTTGAAAAAATCCTTTCTATAAGTTTTTTCGAATAGATGAATTTTAAATTTGTTTATTTTTCACTTTAAAAAGTCGGTTTTTCAAAATATTTTTTTATTGAAATAGGTATGTCTAATTTTTTGAGTTTTTGTGCAGAATAATGGATTTTTCAGGCAAAATGGTCATTTTTGACGAAGAGTAAACTTTTATCACTTTTTTGGACTCTTTAAAAATTTACGAAAAAGCGAAACCATGGAGTTCTCTT
Source organism: Pinus albicaulis (assembly GCA_034641835.2). Lineage (NCBI taxonomy): Eukaryota > Viridiplantae > Streptophyta > Pinopsida > Pinales > Pinaceae > Pinus > Pinus albicaulis. The sequence goes on along the minus strand of CM076575.1, from coordinate 876,259,638 downwards.
TTAAGCCCTTTTCAAACTCTCTAAAGATGAAAATATTGCCGAGTACTTGACTATTCGAACTTGTTAAAGGAAATGAACAGTCATCCCTTCAGTATAAGTTTACCCCTTTTCCAGACTGAAATGGACCATTTACAAAAAAGGTATACATTGACTAATCATGGTCAATAGATTTTTCTCTTGCATTATTTTATCCTTTTTTGGGCATGAGAGACTAAATTTACGAAAAAGTACACCCATGGAGTTTTCTTAAGTTTTTTCTTCTGATTCCCTAAAAATAAAAAACACCGAGTTTTTCCTATACTAGACTCGTTAAAATTTAACAGTAAAGGACCTGTCAATTTCAAACAGGAACGGACCACTCCTTCTTAGGGTTCGATTTTAAACTAAGTTGGACTCATCCGAAGGATGAGCTTATAAAAAAGCAAATGTTATCCTCCTCAAGCTTGTCAAAAATAAAGAGGTACTTGCCAGAAATGGTGGAGGAAAAGAGAGAAAAACATATTCATTTGTTACACTTTGATTTGTAAAAGCATTACACCACTCTTGAACACAACACTTTTTGTCACACTTCCACCTGGGTTGGAAAATCCTTTACCTATCAGTTAATCAAACCACATTGAAAGTCTTCAGTCGGTTTCTGGGTATTGGCTTAGGGAAACTATCACCAAACCATCTACAGTGTCATTATGTGTTCAAGAGCACAATCAAACAAACCATTCATCTGCAAACATTTTTCTCCATTCGCGTTGACCATCCTTGAGTCAGTCCTTGCAAAAAATTTCTTCAAAACTTGGTCTATGGTTTCATTTCATGAGCTTGCTTACAACGGATCACTATCTATCGATGACAACTCATCATCTAGGAAGTTGATCTAGAATCTGTCAGTACCTTGGAATCTGCATGCCTTAATGGTAGGTTTCTCACCTTCGACGACAGGTTGCATCATTGACCTTCGATCGAACGATTTTGTGAAATGTTCGAATTCAGATGACTTATTCACATTTCATGGATTGTACTGAGTACTTTGAGAGCCATTGTCATTATTGGTGGTTTCTCTCACACTAGTTAATATTTCACATCATTGACTAGTAATCAAGTGGTTTCTACCATGTTCGACTTCAACACATTTAATCGCATGGATAGAATCGTACTAGTTCAGGAAGAAGAAATCAAGACCCTGGATATAGTTTCCACCATCCAGGCTGCGAGGAGTTTTATTATTCATTATGCAGTAGATGATTCATTACAGATGGTTGCGTCCATGCTGTGTCTACACTATTGATGTAATATTAAAATAATTTCTATATCAGAACAAGTTTAGTTAGTTTTGATCTGAGTATGGGAATGCATACCTTAGCGATGATATTTATGTGTGTGTGTGTGTGTGTGTGTGTGTGTGTGTGTTGTGTTGAATGTTTTTACAGGGTTCCAACTGGGGTGTCCACAGGCTGATCCTTGAAATGATAAAGCACATCACTCTTCGAATATTCTCAGACTTCACACTTTAGAGGGCAATTTGTTACACTAAAATTTGTCACCATGACATTTTATTCTCCCTTAGAAGTCTGCAATATCAAAGTTCCTAAATTCAAGCCTTGAAATTAAGAGAAAAACTCATAAAAGTCTTAAAAACTCTGGTACTGCATTTTCTCTTAGTTTTGCCTGCGGTGCCGCACCTTTTGGCTATAAATCCTGTAGAGCCGAACACACTATTTATTCATTAAGGGTGCGGACCCCTGTAAAAGATTAAAAAGGCACAAGTAAAATCTAGAAGCTCAGTTTGAGTCATTTTTGGAAGCTTCTAGAAACATTCCTGCGGTGGAAAGTCCGCTCGTTTCATGTTCATGCATCCCATCCAATAAGGAGCTAACCCCTTGATGTAAGGAACTAATCCCTTTGAAGGAGGATTCTATCCCTTCTTTTATGGAGCTATAACCTCCTCTCTTCCACTATAAAAGGAGGCATAGGGCAGCCTCAAAGGGTTACAATTGATGAGTTGAAGTTTTAGTGTTGTTGGAGGCAAAGTGCTATTGAAACTTAGACCCTTTTAGCTAAGAATTCATGTGGGAAATATTACATACCTGTATGTATATTGGTTGGAAGAGTGCAAGGCTTGTTAGAGTAAAGGAAATGCCTGTTCTGAACCCCAGGAAGTCCTATATGACATCAAGGCAGACACGGTTGTAAGGATCTTCCTTATTTAAGCTAATACAAATAAATCCATTTTTCTCAATAAGATGTTAATTGATTAGTTTATTTTATGGATTCCTTTTTCACCATAATAGATATGATTTATGAATATATATTATGCAAGTTATATTTGATGTTTTTTTTGTTTATGATTGCAGATCTTCGAAATAAACTCTTTCGGACGACTGCAAGACTACTACTACAAACAAGTGTTGGATCAAAGGTAAGATTGTTAAACCTTTATAACATTTAATTATGAATCACAATATATCTAGAGAAAGATAGTTTTATTTGTCTGTTTGTTTCTAGTTGTCCGTAGGACAATTGGGAGGTATGTCTTGTCTACAAGAACGAATTATCCATCCAAAAATACCTATAGGAGGAACGACAGTCACCAGAAAGACACTCGTTCATCTTCCCCCCTCCTATCATACACTGCGCACTATGCGACAAATGTTAGCACTTCATTGACAATTGCGCAGCCCTGGAAATCATCCAAAGGTGGTATCCAGTAGAACGAGTATACTATGTTGGTTTGAGAGAAACACAATTTTGATGTTCAATGTGTTCTGCCAACCACACTTTTGAACAGTGCCATTACATCCATCGATTTCTCCTTAACTTGCTAGTTTATGCACAGCCATAGTTTTCCTCTCGCTAGAAGATGGCTCTGATACGGAATCCATGGATAGCTAAATGAATCTAGAGGATGTCACAAGTGGATTCATCCTCTTCTTGTCAGCTGAAAAGAAGCCAGTCGAGGAACCCTTAGTCACCCACAACTGCCCTCCAGGAAGAAGAACAACATGTACGTTATGTAGCACATGAAATCATGTGGTCGCCACTTGCCTTGACTTAGAAGCGCTATGCCACTGGTACCTGATCACTTCATCAAACAAATAGGACAAGAACCCCCTTGTAAGGATGTTTTCCCTAGTGTGTCAAGGAAACCACCATGAGCAACGTTGTACGTATATCCCACAAGTGCACCCTCTAATTGACATGATACATCTATTATAGAAAAAAATTCAGGAATTCATCAACCCTTACCCCAATAAAAGGTAGATTGACCAGAGGCGACCTACTCCATACTCATTCCAACATATTGGGTAAGTTAGGAAGGCACGCCAGCCAAGAACAACACATGTTTAGCCTAGGAAAACATGCGGGCTATGCAATAGAATTGGCCACTAGGTCAATCAATGGAAAGAACTGAAGCACCTCGCAAACATTTTTCGCATAGTATCTTCCCTCCCTCAAATACATCTCTACAAGCAAGAAAAGATCAAGCACTGAAATTGCCAGATTTTCTCACACTTTTATCATAGTGTTATTACCAAATTGATCTTAATAGGTTGCTCATCAATCAACTTAATGTAACTCTTTCAAACCACTTCTAACTGAAGATTAGTCCCTTCAGTTTGAGAGGGCTCTCTCAAAAGGGATTTATGATTTTCAATAGAAATACTATTTAGATGGCTAACTCTATGAATTGTGACTTGTTTTAGCTTGATTGCAGGTTAAAAAATGAAAGGCTTGCTACCATTGGGCTATGGAGTCAACATTAGTGAACATAGTGACAATAATTCTTCTCATGGAAGCTGAGGCAAATAGAGTTTTTTAATAAGGATGATACATACACACAACATAATGAAAACATAGCAATTTAATCCCTAAAGGAATTCAGAGCGTGATACCATGAATTCTTAGTAATTAGAGATAAAACTCACTACAGGTGATTAGACATAAAAAATATATAGCAGTAAAACATTAAACACCTCATTAGAATCTCAGGTCTGGAAGTAAGATGTCACTTTATATTACTGAAAATGGAAAAACATGACAAGTAGCAAAAGTTGGTGCAATATTCTCCAACTCTTTTCTCTTCGATGTTTAGTCTATAAATAGACATCCTTTAAAATGAAAATGATCTTCCCAGGTGGCCAGATTCTTGAAAATCTAACTTTGACACCTAATCATAACTGAAAGTACTTTCTTGGAACATAAAAAGGGCGGCTATCCTTTAAGAAGTCACGCTCCTAATAGGACTCTACTTCCTATTTATTACATTCAGTTGTCTTAACAGTAAAACATTTATATGATAAATATCACATGTTCGAGAGACATTCACCATCACTAACATATCTAAAGTACCCCCTAGATTTAGGAAACACAGTCCTACTTTTCAGGAATGGATACTCTCCACTTTAGTCTTGGTCTGCACGTTGAGCTGGATGTGTGACACTCATTTTGAGTAATGGATCTATGTTGTGATGGCCCACTGACAGGTTGGATGTCTTGAGATGGCTGGTGTGCTGTTTGAACTTACAAAAATATTCAAAAAACCTTATGCTATGAAACATATCATTTTAGGCAGTTGCGTAGCGTGGTTTCATAGTGTATGATTTTTTGCCTTTTCATCCATCTCCCCACCATCGTTTTTGGAAAAATACCTTTATTATGCAAAAATATTTTAAAAAAAACCAACCTCCCTTCTTACTCCTTTAAAAAACTGAATTTTAAGGAAAAATAGCTTCTTCAAAAATTTCGTAGCATGTTTTTGTCTTCAAGCCTGAAGCATACTACGAAACTATCTAATAAACCAGAATTTGTTGATTTTGTGACTTTCTTCAAAAATTTATCTACTCAGCCAAAATTTAGGTTCTTTGAAAGCCATGAACCTCATAAAACATGTTTCAACTCAATTCTTCAGCTTTTAGGGGTTTCTTATTCATTTACAATAGGTTGGCCTATAGTTCCTTCAACCACTTTCATCCTCAGCCCTTTCTTCTCCGGCTCAACTTGAATCATGTCCAACTGCTCCTGAAGTTCTTCCACTTGATCCTTTAATGCTATGTTTCTAGCTTGCAGGTATAAGTTCATATTCTTGGTATTTTTTACCACCCTCTTAATGGCTGAGACCTTTTCAACAATATTTTGGCATTCTCCATAGATTTTGAGACACTTGAGATTTGATTGTCTCATCTTTTCATCAATTGTTCAAATTGAACCTTCTTAGACCTATGTTTCTCTGCCTCTAACTTCAAATCTAATATCTCTTTACCTGCTTCCTTCAGTTGTTCTTTGAGGGATTCTATTTCTCATTTTTCAATTATTTTATCTTTTCCATTTCTCTACCTAATAACAACTTATTATTATGTTGCTGGAGACAAATATATGATGCTTATAGGCTGTGCAGCTTCACTGATTTTCTCTGTATCTTTTCTCTCCATGGCCTTCTTTGCAAACGTGGTCGTTACCTTCTTTGGCTGAAATATAAAACCAACATCTTCACCTGAAAAATATAATTTCTTAGCAGTCTTACCTTGCTTCATTTTTCTTCAACCACCTTCAATATCTTATGCTTGCATTATTTGTGACTATTCAATATCAATTGCATGAAGGATATCCTCCATATTCCCTTTGGCCAATTTCTGGCTTCTAGTTATCCTCTTACTTCCTTGTTTGTTGACTTTATGTTTTTTTTTTGCAGGTGTTGGTTGAGGGGTGTCAGTCTCTTGCAGAGGTTATGTTCATATGTCCATTGGTTCTGCAGGGGATTGTCTTCTTTCTTCTTCAAATTATTCTATCACAGCTGGTGATGTAGTAGTTCTAGGTTTTAATATTTTCTTTGGAGTGACCACATCTATCTAATACCCACTCATAAACAAAAAATAATTCCACTCTCTGTTTAACCTTTTGAATTCTTCCAACACTAACAACTTTATTAGACCATGATGAAACAAAGATGTCATATTACCTTCTGACTTGACTTGAACTCTATCTGAAATTTTTCCTAAACTCCTGTATAAATAGAAAGGTAAGTCCAGTGATCTCTTACCTACAAAGTGCAAAAGAAGTCTGAGATGGTATGAGTAAACCATGTGGAATCTTCCTTCACAGGTGAAATATTTTTGAATGGCCATCAACAGGTTTGCATAATTCTCCTTCATAAAACTCCTAGGGATACCATTGGTCAAATCAACTTCATTGTGTTCTTGCTTGAGAAATTCCTTACAACCCTGCATTGTAAATTTTGTGCCTTTAAAACACTCTTCACCACCTCTAGGGATTCCTGTAGCTAGTGATATTATCTCTGGTGTCACTATGAAATTTAGAATCCCAACTTTTGATTTTTTTCCTGTAAAATTAGTGGCAAAATCCTTTGAAACTTGTGCATGGAAACCCTACAACCTCTAGCAGAATTGCAAGCAGCGAGTCCTCCTAAAAACCTCGATAGCAGTAGGGTCTTCATTGAGTAATTTCAAATCCATGGGTTCATACTTGAGACAATGGCCACCCCTGTTTTTTTTTCTTTCTTGAAGCCATGGGTTCTTTATAGTATTCGTTGTATCGCTTTCTCATGACACCTACAGAATTTGAATTCGACAACAACCTGCTTGGATTGATGAATAAACTCTCCAGTGATTGGTTTACATGTAAGGATAAATAGTAATATGACAAAAGCATGATTTGGGGTAAGATTTAAAATTTTAATTAACATCTTGGGTATTAATCATAGCACATGCCTACATCAAATACGGTTGTGTACGTTAGAAACTTATCGAAACGACCTTGAAAGACCTCAAACTTTACTCTTATTATCATAAACTGACACCTCACATTGCTCTGATAACCTTGGATGAAAAAACGCAGTTTCCTAGTGTAGATAGTTAGGCTACTGACAGATTCACTACGAAACTATTAGGTAGTTTTGTAGTGAAATCTACAGATTTCCTTTGTAAACCACTACGAAATTATGAAAAACTGACAGGTGTGCACCTTTGATTTTAAATGCATGGGAATGAAAACCAACATGATATGGGATTTATTTGACTAAAGTGGCATGGATGGAGGTGAACTTTAAACTTAAGATAGACTTCATAAAAATGCATTAAAAATCATACATCACATTGAATGGCTTAAAAGACCTCATCCATTTGGTGAATGACCTGCATGACCATATCAAGGAAAGTTTTAAAAATAAATGAGTGATAAAACATACAATAAAATGCGATCCTCTCTGGAAGTTTAGAGCAGCAAGAGCAGCATTAAGTATACACTTCCCAAGAGAGCTAGACATACGCAAGCCAGAAACTAAGAAATGGCAGCAGAGGACCCTCTTCTATATGTCTGGTCCCAGAAATGGCAGTAGTGTTGTTTCCCACACAATCTAATCAGTTGACACAATGGTACCATGCACCATTTTCATCGGCCATAACCACGAACTAGAAGCGTTCCCACTAATGGAAACATTCAGGCACCTTTGTACTATGCACAACTTCCATCCCTAAGAAAGTGCCCAACCTAACAAGGAATATAGCCTTGCACTCACGCAAACTCCCATGAGGGAAATTCCTACCCCACCAGATGTCGATGACACAATACACCATATATAATTCATATCATCATTCATCAGAACCATGCCCCAGGCTCTCTACTCATCTATCATAGGTGTCGAGTCACCTACAACTACGAGAGTATTTGTACCAACAATAGTGCAAACCAAATCTGTATGCACTCTGTCAACTGCATCTGGTTCCACCACATTAATGATGGAATCACTTTCATGTCTATCAACCAGCTCCATTCAGATGGAACATATTCCTCACGACCTTTCACATAATAAATTCCCCTTAGGATCCCTATTTCATTTATATGAGGACATCTTTGAGGCTATGACAGAGCCAAATTATCCGCGTGATGCAATGCATCAGTGCTCATTTTTTCTCCCTAGAAAAAAATTCAGTCTTGACGAGACATGGGAACAAGAGATTTATGCAATTGAATCAAAATATTTCCTCCCATCAGGAAAATTTGATTGGTTCAAGAACCCCATCCTTATGCTCGAGGCATTCGAGGAAGGAAACATGTCAAACATTTCACCTACCATCAAGGTGAATATATCTTGAAATCCTAGAAGGGTCAAATAAATATCACTGGGGGCAGCATGTTCACCAGAAGAGATAACCTATTATACCCATTTTTTATAAGAGTATTGAGATATCTTCGCGTGGGACTACTTTGAGATTCCTAGACTTAGTCCCACTATCGTAGAGCACCATATTAATAGTTGGCGTGACTTATCACCAATATGCCAGAAACATCGTCAACTACACCCATCCAAAGCAGAAGTAATAAAATTAGAAATGGAAAAGCTTCACAAAGTCGGGTTTATCTACCCCATTACTTACACATATTGGGTTTCCAACCCTGTTCCCACCTTGAAAAAACAGGGCATCGTATGTGTTTGCACCAATTGTTGTGATTTTAACAAGGCATGTCCCAAGGAAAATTTACCCCATTCATCGACAAAGTCATTGATTCTTGTGTGGGTTAATATGCCCTCTCCTTCATTGATGGATTCTCTATGTACAATCAAATTCAAATCCACTACACCGACTGGTAACAAACTGCGTTAACTATCCCCTCGGGCACATTCGCATACAAGGTAATGCCATTTGGCCTAAAAAAATCAAGAGCCACCTTCCAAAGGGCCAAAAATTACATCTTTCATGACTTCACACACCTTATCCTTGCCTACATGGATGACCTCACCATCTGATCCAAGAAGCGTTCAGACCACCTCGAGGATCTGCGACTAGTATTCCAACGATGTTGACAATAAAAACTACACTTGAACCCCCTAAAGTGCAGCTTTTTCATCACAACAGGAATACTTTTAGGTTTTATCATGTCCCAACAATGAATTTGAGTGGACCCCCTCAAAGTCCAAGCCATGAAAGAGGTACCTCCACCTCAAACCCTCAAGCAACTAGAAATCTTGTAGGGAAAGGCCAATTTTATGAGAATTTTTGTCCCAAATTATGCCACTTGCACTCAAGGATCCCTTCACCTCCTTCACCAGGACATCCCATTCAAATGGGATGACCAAGCCAAACAAGCATTCGATGCACTGAAAGACACACTGTCTTCAACACCATTGATTATTCCCCCAGATTACAACAAAGATTACATTATGTATCTATCAGCATCTGAGATCTCTTTGTGTGGAGTATTGATCCAGGAGGGACTAGATGGGAAGGAGCACGTAATCTACTATGTTTGAAAAACTTATCAGGCCCTACATTAAGATATGAACCCAAATAAAAGACTACCCTAGCGCTAATTCACGCAGTCCAAAAAATTCTCCACTACAACATCTTAAAAACCACAATGATCATCACATATATTAATCCCATCAAATATCTACTCACATGTCACCTAATGAACCACAAATACATCCATTGGATAGTCATTCTATAAGAATACGACTAACATTTTCGCTCCCCCAAGATAAAAAAGGCGTTAATCTTACCAGAGTTCCTTACAGACCTCCCAGGTCATACCAAAGGATCACCAGTAAATGATTCACTACCAGAAAAACATCTCTTCCTTGTAGCAACTGATGACCCTTCGTACAAATATATCCTTCTCTTCTTACGAACCCAAAAAATTAGACCCCATCTTACTCGTGACAACCATCGGTGCATTCGCCACCAGGCCCCTTGATACCTCCTTATGGGAGATGTCTTATACTGGTGGGGCATCAACACCATCTTAAATTGATGCCTCACCCATGAAAAGGTAGAAAAATCCCTTAATTACTGCCACAACAGAGCTTGCGATGGCCACCTCTCTGGAATGGCCACTGCCCAAAAATTCCTACGGGCAGGATATTTTTTGCCCACTTTATTTCACGACTGCATTTCAACAATCAAGAGGTGTGAGAAATGTCAATGCTTCGCTCATAAGGCAAGAGCCCCACTCACTCCCATGCACCCTGTCATCATCACTGGTCCCTTCTATAAATGGGGGATCGACTTCATGACTTGTAACCTGGCATCGTTGGTCAATCATAAATACATCATTGCGGCTGTCAATTATTTAACCAAGTGTGCAGAGGCTATGCCCACATATGACAACACTGTAGAAACCACTACATGATTTCTATTTAGCCATGTCATTTTTGGTTTGGCGTACCCAAAGAGTTAGTCTCTGATCATGGGAATCACTTTTAGAACGAATTTTTCTAGGAGCTATCTCACCATCTCGGATTCACACATGAATTCACATCACCATACTACCCCCAATCTAATGGACAGGTAGAAGCTGTGAACAAAGTCCTCAAAACTGTGTTACAACATATGGTGAATAACCACAAAACAAACTGGCACCACATGCGTTTCCTCACCCTGTGGGCATGCCGCACAATCGTGAAAATATCCACTAGGTTCACACCCTTTCACTTAGCATACAGGGTCGAAGCTGTGATTCCCATAGAACACAAGATCTCGAATTTACAGGCTGCCTTCGAACTCCTTTGTGACACATAGCCTCTAGAGCAGTGTTTAGTACAACTAGAAGTCATCGACAAAAATCGACGGCAGTCACTACAGCACAACAAGGCCCACAAAAAAATGGGTAAAAGCATCATTCGATCGCCACATAAACTCTTGTTCATTCACTAAGGGAGAGTTAGTTCTCCACTACAATGTTGCAAAAGAATCCCTAGGGCCATGAAAGTTTGAAACATTTTGGAAACAAACCTACATCATAAAAAATTGTCTCCTTAATGAGGAATACATCTTGATAGAGCCGGACAGAACATACCTCAGCAACCCTATCAACGACTTTTACCTCAATAAATTCTACCCATAAGGGCCAACAGGGCATATGCCTAGAGTCAAAGTACACAGACCAAAACTTCAAATTTTCAACCAAAAGACTTGTCACAAAATACGCTCTAGTGTCATAATGGATTTTCAACCCTACCATTACTTTGGATTCGCTTATGGAGCATCTCAATGGTATCAAATTTTAGCACCAGTCGCCTGGGTCATCTATCACCCTGGCCAATCATCATTCTTCACTAATGATGTATGCATCGGCTCAGTGACAAAAAATAAAGGAAAATATGAAGTCATCATCAGACTTATGTGTGACTACCTCAATCAAGGCATCCGCCATTTTCATATCTACCTCGATTCCCAGTTAGTGGTGTCACAGTTAGACCAACAATTTGAGGTATGATATTCGCATCTGTTTAGAAAATATTTGCGTGCAAAAATATTAAGTCGTCAATTTGATCATATTACATTCACACACGCACCAAGAAATCAAAACCAAAAAGTTGATCGCATAGCTAACCATATCCTAAACTTGAAATCATCTCTTATAAACCATCATACATAAAAAAAACAAAAATATAAAAAACATAGATACCCATTAGCACAACGCATAATCCATATACACATAACAATAGGGGATACACCATGTAGAGCTGCAAAAAACATCTCTCTCATATATATCAAAAAATATATGTCTGAGTATAAAAAACATCGTATCTCTGACCCATAAGTCAACCCAAAGATAAAAATATACAAGTCCACAAAAATAAGTAAGGATCCTCATAACGGGTGTTTTCCCTATGTACATTAAGCCTCTAGGTATGTGCCCCTCCAGGGATGGCATCTACACCCACAACTGCTCCCGGTACTAGCACTTGAGCCACTATCAAAACTGAGATCACCACCTAGTGCAAATTTGGCCGATAACCCCTCTCCTAGGCCATCAACGTCTCTAACCATGCATCATCGAGGACATCCACAAAACCTCGGGTAGGAATCCCTTGGGTCAAGCGTTCCACTCGACCACATGCATCCTCGAAAATGAGGGCCCTGAATTCTAGAGCAATCATCTGCTCTATCACCTCTGTGATGCAAGCCTCCATCACCTCGGCACAAGCGATCGACACGGTGTACTCAGCAATAGCTGAGCTACTCCCCTCCCCCAAGGGGCCAACCTCCCCGCTAGGAGCTCCACCCTTAGGCTACGCTAGAGCCCCTCCTTATCCCCTGGCTATCCGAAAAACACCTCAAGGCCTCCGGATTGGATCATGTCCCACCAACTGAGCCACAAGACACCCCACCTCACCAACATATACAAGAATAAAAAAGCTATGTCAGTTTTATCATAATACACATATAGAGCATAAATACTCAAGTGAATGTAGAATAAAACATAAGAATAGACCTGTTGTACCTGATGCATATCCCACAGCAAGACCCATGTTTGGGTCTCCACGGAAGTCCATCCCCACATAGGGAAAAGGCAAGAACATATAAGGTTTGGCCTCAAACCAAGCATCTGTAGTGGTGCTCTAGTAATTCTCCACTCGATCTCCCCCACCATGAGGCATCACAGCGGCCCACCTCTTCATGTGAGGCTCTTGAGGACCCCCAGTAGGCACGACTACTATAGGCCTCAGCAACACCACTCTCTCATACATGATGCTACATAGGATGCTAGCATAAGTAAACAACTTAGACCCATCATGCACCTTTGATAGATGAGCCAACATCCTGTCGTAGTAGCGACGGGAAAAATCAAAAAAGTGTCCAGCCCTCAACCAATGCGGAACACCGATCTGTGGGCCCGATGCTCGATTGGGAAAAAACAATCCTGTCAACTGCACAATAGCTACTAGAGCACACTGCTCAGCTAGGTCAGTCATTGAGGCTATCTGAATACACTCCTCCATGAGAGGTGCCCCACCACAATGGCCTGCTAAGAACCACTGAACTTCCACCGTCCTAGGGGGAAGTGGATAAGGAAGTTTCTGACCCTGAGGCAGCAGCCCGGTCACAAAATCGATATTTGTCTCGGGACATATAGTCAGGTCACAACCCCGCAGCACCATAACCTTGCACCACCTATTCCAGCATTGGATCAGGTAGCGCAATAAACAATCTTGTGATCGTAAGAGGTCATTCTTCATTAACTTTAGAAGACCCCACCTAGCCAGCTATTGGCATGTATTGGCATTACCTTCGAATGCGACTTGGAGCAGGCCAATCCCTATCCCTCCACAACATCCTGACATCAAATAGGCATACATCAATGACATTAAAAGCACCAAAAATTTGACAAATTTCAGAAAAAAAATTCAAAAAAATTATTTGGCATTTCGCATGCCTACTCAAATAGGCGTGAAAGGTGAGCACATGTTTCTCACAAAGACACGTAAATGGTGCACTAAAATCTAGTACAAGCATGATAATTTTGCGAAAATCCTCGATTTTGTGTGAAAATTATATGTGTGTGCCTTGATCGCCCACATGGTTGAGGAAAAAAATTTCCTGGGTTCTATACAGGCCCAGTTTGTATGGATCCTAACCCAAGCAAACTAAAAAAATTAAAATGCAGGACATCATGGGGCCTACCTAGTTTAAGAATCGTGAGTACCGGGTACTCAGGCTAACCGAAACAACAAGAACAGTGCCACAAAATCCTTTGACCTCTCAAAATCTCAAATACTCAAATGTCACAAATAAGTTTAACTGAGCCATATCGGCCTATATGTTTCCCTCTTCTAATTGTGTGGAGGACCATAACGAGATTTCAGAGAGCCCAATGGTAGAACCAAGAGCAACATAGTGATCCACACCTCATAATGCCCAAAGGAGGCTCCACACATTCACACCTCCGAAAAAATAAATTTTCAGTGCCGGCAGGTATGTCCTCTCTCATCTTCTTTTCATTTAGCACATGTTTTTCAATAATATTTGATTGAAAAAGATTCTTTCACTTGGGGTATTTTGTTGCAGGTATTTCACAAACAATGCATCACTCCATCCACTGAAAGTGTCAGAGAAGGTATCATCCTACACTCAGCATGATAGAGTTCCAGAAAATCCTTCTTCTCTTGAAATCATTTCTCCACAATAAATTAACCATAGGTTCCAAGCACTAGAAAATTTTTATAATTTCCCCACCTTACACATGATAAACATCCTTGTTGGTCGGTAGAGCCTCCCCTCCATGGCGCCCGTCACTCAAAGTAGACCATATATTAAAAAAAAGCACAACACCATGGCCATACAACTTCAGTCCAGGAAGCACTTCATGCCCATTCACCCACCATGCATCAAGTCAATTTCTACCATATCAAAACAAAACCCCTTTCTAGACTACCACGTTTTACAAGCATATCGAAAACGCACCACCGTGCCTCACATTTGGCCTACCATACCCCCATCAGCAAAGCCCATCCGTGATATTTTCCATCCGCTTCACTACCCTCAAACAAGAGACCAACTAATGGGGCCCCCACCCTCATCCAAAAAACCCTCTTCACATCCTCAGTGAGAGAGCACTTTCATGTTTTGGGGCACTCGTCTCTATGTTTTATACAATCCAATCACATTGTTTCATTTTTTTAGTAAGTGTACAAAGACCACAAAGAGTGAAAAATGTCCCCCACTCATCCATCCATTTTTCTCCCATGGCAATAGTCACTGGTCACCCTTGGTCAAAGTATCACACCTTTCACACATAAGCCACCATGAAATTCATAGCCAACATATACCCACCCTCGACGTCCTACTGACTCTAGGGATTTCCTCATCAGAAATAGTCATGACTACCGCCAAGCTACCTTTTATACTCCAACCTTGGGCTATTGAATCCCTACAATTAGTCTTCAGCTACCCCTCACCATCATGCCCATGTTAAACCTATAAAATCCAATATCCTAATCCCTTGCATCAGCGACTCCCTCATTTGGTTGAGGCTTCCATTTTGTCAACTTCAACTCCTATTTTCCAAAAAGGAAGTGGTACCTTGGATTACCCCTCACCACAATAGGGACATACTCCAGTGGCAATGTGGGAATCATCATTGCCAACAGATCTCATCGATCCTCTTGAAATTCAACTACAACACAAGATTTCATGTCAAGATGGTATCATACGTTACAACCATTGCACTTTTCTCCATACCATACACCCATATGTAAAATGATAATTTATACTCCATACCAAGCTTATGCATGTGGGTACCACTTTCCACCTATTTTTAAATAAAAAATGCCCCTAAGGGCATCAACAATCATTGTCATCAACCAAATCAGTAGATCACTACCATACTAGTGACACAAAAAAAAATTGTATCTGTCAAATAGATTTGTTTAGCTAGCCAAAGCATCAGAAGCATGGAACATTCTCGCCTCGTATAAAATTTTTATTTATTGTATCATACTATTTCTTGCAGGGTTCCCATAGGAAATGGTCACTCTTTGACCCATTGTAAGGCATTTCCAACTTTTTGCTACATGCATCTCTCTCTCTCTCTCTCTCTCTCTCTCTCTCTCTCTCTCTCCACATAGTACACATAAAATAAACTAAATGTATTTCAGCTATACAATTCTTCCTAGACCTCACACATTAGGGGGCAATTGTTATCACTGGAAAATTGGACAAGTAAAGGTGACGTTATTAAATGTCAGGAAGAAGGATTTACAGGGTTGAGGCACATTACAGAATCTGAATATTTTGAAAAATCTCTAAGGTCTAGAGGAAAAATCAAATTGCGCACTCAAAATACTAGCAAAATGCGCCTTTGCACACATTTTTCTTCGATAAGTGCGCCTTTGCATGAATTTCCCTCAAAAATCCACACGAACTTGAGAGTGGCGAAAGTCACTTTCCAGGACCACAAGGCACACTCCAGAAAAATGATCCCACACTTGAGGCCACCCAAGGACAACCACCTAAGCCTCCTTGGGACCTCCATGGAGCACATAAAGGAATCAAGTGGCACACAATGGAATCAACCCCCTCTCTTGGGTCAACATCCATCAATGTAACAAGAGAGGGAGGGAGAATTTGAATTCATATATAAAAGGTCACCAAGAGATGAAGAAGGGTAGAGCACATTGATATGCTGGCCGAAATTTCTTTTAAGCAATCCAATAATGTGAAATCAAGAGAAGAATTAGAGAGGGGATTTGGTTGTTGGCCACCCAACAACTTCAATCCTTTGGAGTAGAGAGAGAGACCTTGCACCAAGAAAATAGAAGGTAAAAATGTCCTTGCATCGGGTCTTGGAAATCCATAGTTCTAAGGACCCCTCGGCAAGTGTGTAAAAGTAGTATCTTTCTTCTTAACAGCAAGAAATAATAGGGGACATTGATGCCACCATTAGTATTATTGTTGTCTTTGACTCTTTATGAGATTTCATGTTTATGTTTAGTTTATTATTGTTTTCTCTCTACATATGCATACTATATCATTATTTAGTCTGTTTAATGTTTTATAGCATGTTCACTAACCTGCTAACTCTTTTGTTTATCTTCCCATGACCAAAGCTTAGAGGCAGTAACCACTCCTCTTAAAAAATTGTGGATTGGTACACTCGTGCACCAAAACCACTACCACAAAGAGGTTTTGGGTTTTATGAGGAATCAAGTGGGAAGAGTAGACCTTAAAAATATATGAGTTAGTATCGTGTGGATAAGGTTTGATATTTTTTTCTTATAATATGTCTATGTTTATGCTATGGTAGGTAGATATTGAGATATACATCAATGTTACAATGAAAGCAATGTAATTTGCAGCATGTTGGGAAAAACATGGACAGTGGAAAGAGCCACAGACTTGGAATTTGGATTTTTTATTCAAACCGTAACATGTGGGAAACACATTAAGATCAAGGCTTCCCGGTAGAGACAGTGTGGTCTTCAGATGTGTAGGACATTTGGTGTTGTGTAGATTTTGTACATGTGGTGTTGTGTACATGTTGCACAGGTGGTGTTGTGTACATGTGGCATTGTGTACATGTGATGTTGTGCACATGTTGTACATGTGGTGTTATGTAAATGTTGTACATGTGGTGTTTTGTACATGTTGCACATGTGTTGTTGTGTACATGTTGTACATGTGGCTCTATGTACATGTTGTACATGTGTTGTTGTGTAGATGTTGTACATGTGGTATTGTGTACATGTTGTACATGTTTTGTTGTGTAAATGTGGTAATATGTTATATGTATTATCTAGTAGGTGTATCGTGACATGTGTATTTTTTGTGTTGTACTTTGTGTATGTATATGTGTTGTTTTTTACATCGATTTTAGGTGTATGTGTTGTGTTGTACACTAGGTATAGGTGTATGCATTGTGTTGTAAACAAGGTCTAGGTGTATGTATTGTGTGGTACATCATGTGTGGGTGTATGCATTGTGATTTAAATTATGTGTATATGTATCTGATTAAAGAGAAGAGAAGGCAAGGGAAAGTAATAAAGCACAAGGGAACAATTGGATCAACAGGTAAAATTGGATTTCTTTTTAGGTAATAGGTTGCATGTGTCATTTCAGATGCATGGTATATACATGTGATTTATGGTTATGTGTTTTCATTGGCATGGATATTTTCCTATAATGACAATGGTTTTATCATTTCCTTCCCATTTCCTGGATAGTTGTGGTGTTATGGGATTTTCCACTATTTTTTATCTCATTGAAGCTTATTTTTTCTAAGGATGTGGGTTGGAACAAATGCTCTATAAGCCCTATAACAACTTGGGTTTAATTACTAATCTTTGGGCCTAGGTTGGGAAAAATGATTTGGAGCCCTTGGTGGGTGGATTGAGTTACTAGTCCATGGAGCCGGGTTGGACAAATTATTTGGAGCCTGGGAAGGTTGTGGATTGAGTAACTAGTTCCTAGAGACCTGGAAAACTTTGGAAGAAAATGATATTGTTGGTGTTATTGATGTCCAACCATAGAGGTGGAATCACTATGGTTGAGTGTTGAGGTGGTTTGGTTGTGGAACGCACTGATTGGTTTTTCCTTGGTTTAATCCATGAGATCCCATAATTACGCATGAAATATGGCATGAGGGAAATTGGATGAAATAGATATTTGGTTTAGCACAATCTATGGTTGGGTGGTACGTCGATGTACCTAACTTGGTTGGCATTTTCATAAGTTAATAAGACTTTTTTTTCTACTGTGATTTATGGATTCTTGTAGTGATTATGTTGGTGATATTATGGCTAAGTTTTCATGGTTTCTATGCCAGTTATTTTTTGGTGATATGTTGGTTACATGATGTATGTTATCTATATTTATTTTCATGAATTTCTTTGTTATCGAATGGTTGATGAATGTTTTACAAACAATTTTTATTGCAGCTAACTAGAGAGGGTTTAGAGCCTTTTTCGTGATTCTTAGGTGAATACTCTCTTTTTGTGATGAGTTATACATTCATGACCTGTAGCTTACATTTTTTTCCATATGTTTGATGAAATGTATACTATGGATTAGGAATATTTGGGTCAATTTATTTCTTCAATTTTGATTGAGTAACATCGTTAGTCCATTTTATTAAATTCTTGAAACTTTCATACAATTATGGGCAGTGGTTTGGAGGCTGGCCTAAAAAGGTGACACAAATCGTGGGACCGCATGCTCAGAACTAAAACGTTTATGCCATAATTTCATGGAGGCAAGCTTGTGAGTGTGATTATAGCCTTATAATCACATGGAAGCGGTGTCAAGGGTGTAGTTGTGGGCCTAGGTCATTGAAAAAAGGTTCTAGCTCAGTGATTGACCACCTGGGGTGTTTCTTCAACTCTTGGGTGATATGTAGTCCCTGTAGGATGTCATTTTGTGGTTGATTTGTAGGCCCCACTTTCTTAACAAGATTTTGGAGATTGTGTCATGTCATAATGACACTTGTCTCATGTTTAACCTCGTGATCTAGTGAATTTGGGTAAATGTGGAAGGGTTAGTTACACTTTAACTTAATATGCCTAGAGAAAAATAAAGAATAGATATGAATACAAACACATTCAACACATAGAACACAATATATACCTAGGAAACCCCAACTCTGAGGAAAACGTATATCTTTGTATGTTTCTTATTATCAGAGAAAATAATAAATATTTTTGAGATTTATATAGCAATTTAATGCTTCCCTTCTATAACAAACTCCACTCAATAAATAGTTTGAATCAAAATCAAGACAACCCCTACGTAATTTTTGTGTAGATCTTCTCTTATGCACACAAATTCACATGGTATGACCACACATGCCAATTTCTCCTTGCACATTGGAACTTGTTGTATGGTCATTCTAGTTTTGAGCTGGGCTAAGGCTATTCAACATCTTCCTCCCTACTTCTCAATCCCTGATTTTCTTATGCACTTTTGAAAAACCCATCTCTCATTAATTCAATCACACACTCTATGCTCTTGGAAACTAACCACATAATCACTCTATCTCCTCTTATAACTTTGACCTAAACTCCTACTTCATTATGAATTGATGATATTAAATTGTGATGAAGGGCTAATATTAAATAAAAATTTAATGTATGTTTACTAATTTTTTTCTAAGTATAACTTTAGAAAATAGTTAAATAACTTAATATTCCACTAAAATGGTTTTCTTTTGGGTCCCTCTTCTAGCAGTAGCACCAAAGGAACGAAAAACCCTTACTTCTCTAGTCCAATCAACATGGTGGCAATGGAATCTCTATATTTTTCCTCTAAGTTCCTATCCTAGAAAATTAATAAAGAACTTCCTGTACAAAGGATAGATATTGTGGATATAGCTGTCCATTCAAACGTTTCTTTCAATTCTATTAGGATCTAGATTTCATGGATCACTAAGACGCCAAATAGAGAGGAATGGAATATTTGTCTCTCATGGTTGGAATTTAAAATATGGAGGCAATATTATTTTTAATTCATACTGAACATTGTTGGTGCATAAAAAAGAAATACAAGGGTGCAAGAGGTGGAGGGGTTTTCTATGGTCTTGGTGGGAAAAGAAAAAAAAAACTTATAGCACTCATGGGGTTTGTGGAAGATGAAAAATAATCAAGAATAAGTTTATGGCTTACAATAGGGCACCCTCCTTGCTAAATAAAATCACATTTCCTCTTTCATTGTGTTGAGTAACTCTCTTATTATCATTCAAAACATGGTTAAAGATTAATCTCCAAGAGATAAGTTTTTGGATAATATTTTCAAACATGTCAAGAATGCAATAAAAGATACACCTATTATAAGTTACAAGCATATACTACGAGATAATAATAAAGAAGAAATGGATGTGTCAATCTAGGACACAACCTAAAATTTGGCAAGTTGATGGTTAATGGCTAATTAAGGTCATCCTTCATTCCGTAGTAATAGTTCCAATGATAATTCATGTAGCATCAAGTTACATCACACACTAGGAGTGTATATACTATGAATTTTAATTATTCTAGGCCTCTATTGGAAGCCACTCACCTCTAACCCCCTCCCCCTTGTTTCCCCTTGTCAATATGAATAATGTCTTTACAGAGAGGAAAGTTTTGATTTTTGATAGAAAAGATCAATCTATATGACTTAGGTTTATGATGATGTGTTTCCCTCTGTATTTGTTGCCTAGTATTTTCCTCGTGTATTTGCAACAAAATAGACACAAATTTTGATTTAATACAAAATTTCCCATTAGTGTTAAAAAAAAAAAAACATAAAACATATTTTCAATATTTCTTAAAACGTTATGAATAAATTTATAAAATTAATAAATAAATATAAGAACAAAGAGAAACTCTAAAAAATTCCTCTAAAAATACCATTTAGTTTATAAGTTAGACTATGCCCCACATGTCCATATGACATTTTTAAATTAGCGAATTTAAGAAAAATAGAAAAAGGAAATAACAACATTTTATTTGTGTACAGTACCAAGAATATTCTAGAATATTCTATGGATGTTAGATCTCTACCATCCACCTAATAATTATTGATAATTAAATAAAACAATTTGGAATATTTTCCAAAATATACAACCCTATTAGTGTAAACTATATCACTACTATAAATATTAAAAATAAATATTCTTAATATAAGAAAAAAATTATCTCCATGATTGTGAAATTGGAAATTATCTAATTCTCAAGAAATCATCAAATGGAAGACTAGCCTTAAGAGGATTGAACATGAAAAGGGATTTCTCCTATATTAACTAGATAATATTCATATTAGATCCAGCTTCCCAAATATTTGTGGCACGACCAACCTTCTTTACTTTTAATTCACAAAAACTATGGTGATATTGACATTATTCTCTTAATGCTTCTCAAACATACAAATAAAATAATCAATGATAGTAATCCCTTCGATTTTAGTGGATATTAATCATCAATTTTAGTGGATATTAATCATTATCATCATCAAGGTAGATAAACCATTTCAATATTAATTTTGCATCATGAGTATTATAATCATTCTCATCTTCATAATCATTCTCATCGTCATTAAAACAAAGTGATATATTTATATGTTTATGATTATAAATGAAAAATATTCTTTGTTAATTATTATGTATTTATTTTCTTAATGAAATGGATAAATTCTGTATATTTATATGTTTTTTAATTACAAGAAGATAGGATTAGAATTTTTTCAATATTATCTTTAACCAATCTAAATCAAGTAGGCTTCATCATAACAAATACAATTGGAAAAATCATGGGTTGTCAAATCGTGGAGCCCAAAATCGCCATTGGTAAATCATTAATTTCATTATTTTATTTTATCCGAGAGTGGAAAAAACTTTACAACATCTTTTCCATATTGGGCTGGAGAGCACCTCTTGGACATGGAAAATTTATCTCTCAAGGTTGGAATTCAAAAGATTGAAGCAAGCTTCTTCTAATTTCATACTCATCTTTATTGTTGCATCAAAAATAAATACAATCGTGCCAAGAGGGGAAGTGGTTATCAATGGCCTCAATAAAAAATAAATGAGTACTCATGGGGTTCAGGAAAAATGACAAATAGCCACCAAGAAACATATAGCTTACTACAAGGAATCATTTTTTCCAATGAAGATCAAATTTCCTCACTCATTGTGTTGGGGGACTCTCCCATTATCATTCAGCACATGGTTAAACATTCATCTCCATAGGATAAATTTTTAGATAATCTTTTAAAATGTGTCACCAATAAAACAAAAAATATCCCTATTATAGATTATAAACACATAGTAATAAATAATAATAAAAAATCATATAAATGTATCAATATAAAATACAATCTAAAATTGAGTAAATTAATAATTAATAACCACTTAAATTCATTCTTCATAGTTCCAATTCATTCTTCATAGTTCCAAAGATAAGCCATTCATCATCCAGTTACATCATAAACTGAAGTGTGTGTATTAGAAATTTGATTTTGGATAGGATTGTTATCTTATGAGGATGTATTTCTATATATATGTGTGGCATGATGTATCTATGATCATGTATTTCCCTATGTATTTGTGGTTTCATGTATGTGTAGTGAACCGGGAGCATATTTTGATTCAGTACAAAAATTATAATATATATATATATATATATATATATATATCATGTTTTCAATATCTTTATTAAACTTTTTTTTAATTAAATTAAAAAATAAATAATTAAATATAAAAATAAAAAAAATTTAAAAAAAATTAATTATAAGTATTAAAAGCAAAATGAAATGTTTATCAACATTTAACTTTATAATTTTATTAATTTAAATAAAGTTTTTTTTTTAATAAAAATAATTATAATATATTCATATTTATATTATATTTTAATATTCATCAATTCATTATATATATATATATATATATATAATTTTAAAGTTATTTATTTATTATTATTATGATTGATACAAATCATTAATATATGTTATATGATAATATATAGATTTAAAAAAACATGTAACAAGATTATTAATTATAAATATTTATTTCTATTTTATTAATATATAAATAGGCTTCGTTACAATGTGTGGGCGTTTATCATATGTCCAAAAATTTATAGCTTATTTAATATTTTACATTATACATATGTCATTTTTTAAATTAATGAATTTAATTAAAAAGGAAAAAAAAAGATAACAACTCTTGATTTGTGTATACTATAAAAAATACTCTAAAATATTCTATGGAAGTTAAATCCATTCAATGTTTCTAATAAATATTGATAATTTATAAAAATTATGGCACCCTTATTCCAAACTATACATACTTATAAAAATATATCATTACTATAAATACAAAAATAAGTGTTCTCATTATAAGAAATAAAAATATTATTCAATTCTCAAGGCATCATCAGATGAGAGACTAGCAATAATGACATTGAGATAATTGAAGATTAAAAAAAAAAAAATTCTTATATTCAAAAACTAATATTCATATTAAATCTAATTTATTTTTTTTGGGTAAGTTTAGTTGTGCCTTTCCATTTTTCTATTTATCAAAAGATAAGCAAGTTTACATGTCAAAACATGATTGCCTCAACCTGCAAGAAGGAAATTGGGTCTGTTGGCCATCTTATCCACTTAAAAGTCATCTAGTATTGAAATTGTTTTTTCATCCTATAAACTATTAACTCCATTTTATTATATCTACCAAAGTCTGACAACAAACTGTGAATATAAATGCAATCCGCTAAAAACATGAAACATCAAAAGTGAAAAACATTAATCCATCGGAGGACTCAACTGGTGCAAGGTATTTGTCAGTGGAACCGGACATGTCCACTTGGTGTATCTTTTGAAGTTACCTCTCAATTCTTCCAAGTCATGTTGTTGCATGATGCTGATAACCGGGAATGTCTTGAAGTTTCTTTTTAATACCCTGCAGAACTAAAACCACCTGCGAAACTACATGTGGGTCTCCTCCCACTTATTGAAGGCTCGTGACAACCTCCACCTGCGAAACTACATGTGGGTCTCCTCCCACTTATTGAAGGCTCGTGACAACCTTTTCCAGAACACATTTAAAGATCCAGTAAGTCTGAATAGACTAGTAGAAAATCCCTGGATCAATAATAAAGTCCATTTCATCTTCTTGTATTTCTGTCTCTTCCTCTTTATGCTCACATTCTCTCTCATCCCTAAATAAAATTGCAAGCTTGAGAAAGATTCCTATAATATAAACTTTGAAAAAATTCTCTTTAATCTCCTTTTAAATTTCAAAATTTAAATATTCATATTAAATTTAAATTTCAAAATATTTATAAAATTAACATCTATCTTTACTTTTAAATTATATAAACCGCTGTGATCTTAAAATGCGCTTTTCTTAATGCTTCTCGAATATACCAATAAAATGATCAAAAATTATGAGTAATCTCTTTTATTTTAGTACGTGAATGGTCATGATCAATGTACACAAACGGTTTCGATATTAATATTGCATCATTAACATCATCACTCTTGGTTGATTATGTATTTATTTTCTTTTTGAATTAAATAGAAATGGAAACTTGGATATATTTATATGCTTTTAATTATAAGAGAAAATGATGGTTGGTTTGTTTTTTATATTTATATTATAAGATTATTATTTTTTAACACTATTTTTAAATAAACTAATTCATTTTAAATTGTATTAAGAAATATTAGTGGATTTTATTTAGTATTATGAATTTCATCAATTTTTAAATAGGTTTTATCATAACAAATATGGATTTTCTCAAGTGTTTAAATAGTTGTTAGTCTAACAAATAGCATAGGTAAAATAATGTGTTGTTAAAAGTATAGTCGTTATCCTAACAAATGAGTTGTTTTTAGTGCAACTTTTTGAAAGTTTTTCTGGTGGATTTTTCTGGTCTAATTTCTCTAAAATTCAAGAGGAAATGATTGAAAATGGAAGTTTGATGGGTAACATTGCACAATCGAAGTTCCCTAGGAGTTTTTTAAGGTGTTGAATCCATATATAGTAAAAAAAACAATTTAAATAACAAAAATCAAATTTAACCTCCAGAAACTCCAAAAAAATATAATTGTTTATTAATAAAAAAAGTATAATTATTTATGTAAATATGTGTAATTAAAATAAATTTCAAGAATATAATTTAAATTAAATATTTACTATTTTTAATTTAGATTAGATCTAAGAGAGTAAATTAATTGATAATAAGTTGTATTGATAGCTATCTATATTTAACTTAAATTATATTTTTGAATTTTGTTTAATAGCACATATTTATATAAATAATATTCATTTTTTATTATAAATTATTTTAAAAAATATATCTTTAGCTAACATGAAAAAGGAGGATTTGATTATATTTTTGAAATTTATAACCTAAGAAAAATACATTTATCTTTCCTTGATAAGATAAGATGAGATCTAAACTAGTTACCCCATATCTATTTCAACTTAGACTGGAGTGGATATGGACTGTGGAGTTGGAGTTTTAATTTATTTTAAATGAACAAAGAGGAGAGGATTTGATCACTGTGAATATTCTTAGTCTAATAAACTCTTGATGGGCGGGTTCCCCAGGTTATGAGCCATGGGTAATGCGTTAATGTAATGTTGAGGAAGTAGACTCTGGAGCAAAATAATTAAGAACAAGAAGGTAAACATGTTAAAGGAAGTTATCAGAGGCTTTATTTCTAGAATCTGGTTTACTAGGGACCTGGAGAGGGAGGCACCTGTGCAACCCCCGGTGTATAAGAATTGGTTTAAATTTTTATTCATTAGTAAACCATGTGAGAGCTTCAAAGTTTAGGTGTGTAAGAGATGGTGGAACATTAGTGGTTGTATCACTTGCTATTGTCATTGATAGTTCTCATTTTTACATTAACTATCATTTGTCACCTGACTCGTTGGGATCAAAAGTTGGTTTGAGAACTCTGGTTTTTCTGTTTCTTTGGGTAGAAAGGGTTTGGCACTGACATTTTCCTTCGGCTTTTCTGGTGGATGCATTTCCGGATTTTACCATTCTCTTAATTTAAATTTTTACCAGAATGGCTCCTTCTGACAACGACGACATTTCTTGGGACCGCCTACTCCAACCACCTTCGTACTTTGGAGTGGACAGACTAAGGCGTATCCCTCTAGGCCAATTTCCACATTACTCTCATGTACTTTTATTGGTATATCCCCAAAAGGTGGTGGATTATATTACTAGCCTCCATATTCTATGTCCTCTTTGGGATCGATGGGTTGTTGATCATTAAAGGTATATTTTAATGATTGAGGCTAATTGGAGTACTTGAGAATCCTGCCATCAGGTGTTGTTTTTACATTTTTTATTGAAGTTGATCAAGAATTTAATGGACCATTATATGCTTTGGTATTTTTGGATGACATGGTTATAGAACTAAAGAGGGGATCCTATTTGGCGCATTTCTGCTGGTGTCAGTCTGCTTATTTGGCACCTTGGTGGAATGTTGTGGGTCTTGGTCTGATATGCTGGACCCATGATGATGGATCTTAATAATTATCTTCAGGATAGCAACGAGGCTCTGTTGGATGAGACCTTCTTGCATGCCATCAAGGTGGCAGAATAAGACCTCATCCCTTGTGTTGATTGTACACATTCTCAAGTCAAATGCTCCTCACTCCCTTATCACCCGGGAAAGGAGGTTTTTCTACCTGAACAGAGATGTAAGTCCTACCTGATTTCTGACCAGCGTGCTTCTCCCTGAGCGATTTCTACGGGGTCGAAGCCTTTCAAACCTTTGGTGGATTTCCTACTATTGAGTTTTGGTAGTGACCTACTGTGGGAACAAGTAGAATTTTTGTCTAAGCGAGCCATTATTGGCAGGTGGATGTTTGAAAAACACGGCTCCACAAACATGTTGAATTGTCTTTTGAAGGTGTGGGAGAATATGTTAGGATACACACCAAAGGTTAGCAGACTGGAGGAGGGATGGTATTGTTTCCATTTGGAAAATGATGAAGATGCCGGGAAGGTGTTAAGAAGGACCTGGGTATTGGGTAGATGCTTCCTTTCCCTTTACCAATGGGATGTTGGATTTCATCCGAGGAATAATGCGCCTGTGAATCATATTATTTGTGAAAAATTGTATGGACTACCTCTAAAATTCTAGAATGCCAAGGTTTTCAATGTAATCAGTGATAGCATTCGCAGATGTCGATTTGTCGACCCAAAATGTCATGACGCTTTTGATAAAAGGGTGGCCTAGGTTCTTATTGAGATGTCGTTTGCTAGGGTTCTGCCCGCGAATATCGATCTGATGTGGGATGGGGTGGTGCAACGACAATAAATTGATTATTGGCACATCCCTTTTAGGTGCCATCTCTGTCATGAGATGGGGCACCTAATGAGGAAATTCTCTAGATGGCGCGGGGATGTCTTTCGTCGTTTGGATTTGAAGGGGAAACCTGAGAGGGAGACTTTAGCTCTTGTGGAGAACCATGGCTGTGGGCAACCTCAGAAGACCAACCGATTTTCACAGGTATGAAAGCCTCTCCTGCTTCTTCTCTGCCCCTTAAATTTTGCAAATGATGTCTTGTTTGAAACTAGTATCGATATCCCTGGGGTAAATCCACCCGGCAAACATCCTTCTGGGGTGGGATTGGAGACGGGGGTCTCGACTAAGGCTTTTACACCGGAGAGGTCTCGCACTACACTTGTTATTCCCTCCACTGGATGGGAGGGTGTGTCAATGTCTACATCCTTAGCTGGTGAATTTCAGGATTCTTCTGATATCTTTCAGGAGCCCAGACATCCCACTTTATCCTCTCCACCCCCTCAGTCTCATGTTATTCTTTCACCCCAAAATTCTATAAGGAGTGATTTAGAGCTGATTTTGATGAACCTTGATGCGGGTTTGGCTCCAATTCCGGTGAGCACTGGTCCATATTACCTTACTATCCTTATCATCCCTTCTTCTAAATTGAATGTGACTGTTCATCGGGGCAAGGACAAACAAAAGCGGAAAAATAAATTGGCCTCTATGGCAAGTTTGAATGATGATCTTCCAGATGGGAATTACCGTGATGTCCCTATTTTGTAATAAATTGACCAAGTCCTTAGAGCACTGTCCCCTTCCTCTGAGTCTCCTTTATGAAGATTGTATCACTAAATCTACGGGGGTTGGGGGATCACAGAAAGTTTCTATATTTTAAAAAAATTGTTTTTTCTATCAAGCCTTCTATCATTTTGATCCAAGAAATGATGATGGAGGCTAACCGATCCATTACCTTCTGTCTCTCCATGCTTCCAGAATGGCACGTTGTGGCGACTGATGCAATTGGATTATCGAGTGGTCTTGCTGCCCCTTGGGACTCGCAATGTTTTACATTAAAAGAATTTTGTTTTTTTGGGGGAATTATGCTTACTGGTTTCTGTAGGAGTTTTCAACAAAGAATCCACATTATGAATTTATATGCTCCATATGTAGGAAGGAATTATTTTTTGGAGAAAATGGAGGGATTTGGCTTTCTCTAGCTGTGAAACTCCATTATAAGTGGGTATTTCAACTGCACCTTTCATTAGGATGAGATATGGGGAGAAAAAGGATGGCCAGATCCTTTTGCTGAAGTGATTCAGAATCTTATGCTGGATTCTAACCTAGTAGACACCTTGCTTAAGATAAACTGCTCTACCTACTTCAATGGCAGAAAAGGTAAGGATTTCATTGGCAAACACATTGACCGATTCGTGGTCATCGTTGGCTTGAGATCCATGATGCGAGGGATTTTGGATTTTGCAGAGGACCTCTCCATATCGGACCACAAACCGATAACTTTGGTTTGGGAATTTGAGAAGAAACAAGAGGGTTATCCATTCAAATTCAACAGAATTTGGTTGGGTGATGAAGATTTTAATAAGATGGTTAGGGAATTTTTAAAGTTTCATAATAGGGTTGAGGGATCGTCTGCAATGGATCACCTCTCCAACATTTTAAGGGGTTTAAAGTGTAGAGCGATAAAAAGGGTCTTTTTAACTCCTAATTACCTTCACATTAATTATCAACCCAGGGATGACTTTTTATTTCAAGAGTGTACTCAGTCTAAGGCGGCTATTTACTCAAGAGTAATGTTTTGCAGTATAGTGCTTAAAATGCAAAACTAAATGAAAGCTGGAAACAAAATCTAATTGGAACAGCAAGAAACTGAAATGTTCTAAACTAAATCATTCACTCAAACAACCATCAATCGAGGATACAGTAGCAATAACTCATTCCTCTGGATTTGATGCAATTGAAATCAAACCGGAACAAGACAATCAATCTAGGAACGAGGAAGCAATAACCAATGTTCTCTACAGTTGAGAGTCCTTCTTTAAAGCAATTAAAAGGAAATAGAAATTAAACTAAAGCTGCCATTGAAAGTAAACTAGGAAAACTCTTTAAAAGCACTCTTGCAATTAATCAACAGAAATGAACAGCAAAGCTTCATCTAACAAAAATGATTTATTAATGGAAGGGAATAGCAATGCTAAAATACTAGAATTAAACAACAATCTTAAATGGAACCGAACAGCAAAACTAAGTCATTAGAAAGGCACATCAACTATAAATGTAATTGAATCAGCAACCTATCAGCATGAACATTAATCACAGTTATTGAAGCAACAACAATTGTAGTCATAATTGAATAGTAACTTAATTGAACAACCATTGCAATTATAACGGAGCAGTAATTAAATGAACCATAGTATTAATTAGATAGCGCAACATTAGATCAGAATTATCAGCAGGACATTTCAAGTTATAGTTAATAATTCTATCACTCACGCAATCCAATTATGATTTCAATATAACAAAGCAATTCTGCAAAATGTTCATAAACAAAAGATTACTGAACAAAACAATTTAAAGAAATGAAAAGGAAATCAAACCATCACACGGCAGCAATTGTAAATATATGATACACAGTAGCAGCAGCGTACTCCACCAGAGGCTGGGCCCTTAGCCGCCAGCGGACGCTGCTAGGTTACTTCAGAATGAAAAGAATGAACAGCAACTCCCAAATCATGTATTAATCAGCAAATTGTGGAATCATTACAACAGCAAAGGCTTGAGAATTACAGCATGCAACAATCCCTATCCTATCATGAATAATCCACCATCATTCTTCATCATTTTTCCATCATTTTTCATCCCCAAATCACCCCCATCTCTGATCTATGTTTTCATTTAAATAGAGAGAGATCAGAGAGAAGTTATAATAAAGATAAGTATAACATGATTTATATTACAAAATTGATTTGCTTCTAACCATTTGATCAACAAGAACAAGGCGAATTTGGCTTTGCAGCTGAGATTTGGAGGACGGCTGCAACAACAAATCTGAGAAAATCATGCTCAAAGAACCCTACGTTTCTCTCAGTACAAGCCGAATTTGGGAAAACCGTTCTTTAATAAAGTTAATTGGGTCCGTTCTGGACAAAACCCATGTTCCGGATTTTCCAGATTCTTCTTCATTTGCTCGAAATCTCAACCGCAAAACCGTCACTTCTTATTCCAGCGAATTTCTGAGTTGACACTTTTAATGATCAAATCTTCAATCTGGAAATTATCTTGGAGGCTAAAAATGATGAATAATGTTACAACTGATTTATTAAAACTATCATTGATAAAATCATGCATAATCATCAATTTATTAGAAATAAAGGAGAATAAATAACATTCATTCATAAGAGCATAAATCATTATAAAATGGATTTATGTAATAAATTATAATAAATGACATGATGAAGAATAATAGAAATGGGTGGAATAAGCGTTCAAAAGTGATAATAATAATGGTATATTAACGACCCAACATAAAGCAGGTGGTCTGACACTGGGAAAAAGGGAAAAAGCTGATAGTGAAGGAAAAAATTAGAAACATTCAAGTGGAAAGAACTATGATTTTAAGGGAGGTGGCGGAAGGCAGACAGGACGACGAATTTTGGGAGAAACTAGAAAGTTTGGAATCAGAATATCGATCATACTTGATCAATGAGGAGAAAACATGGTGGTTTAAAAGTAGGGCTACATCGCTGGAAGCAGGTGATAAAAACACCAAGTTTTTCCATAACTTTTCTTCAGGGAGGAGGTGAGCAAACACTATATGGGAAATCGAGGATCAGGGTAAATATATATGCCCGAATGAAGAAATAAAAAAGCCTGCAGTGGTATATTTTGGGTCCCTATATAAGCGGAGAGCGGACTAGGTTACTGATGCTCAATTAAAGATGATACAAGACTTCCCTATAATGTTTAACGCTGAAGATTTAAACAGATTTAATAAGGAGGTAAAACCTGATGAGATAAAATTGGTCTTAAAGTCTTTTGCAGCTGACAAGAGTCCGGGGCTGGATGGATGGACCCAATATTTCTTCCTACACTTCTATGACGAATTCATCGTGGATTTGATGGACATGGTGGAGGAAGCCCGTGTTAAGGGAAGGATAAAGGGCGCTATAAATTCTACCTTCTTAGCTTTGATTCCCAAGAGGAAAGGAAAACTAACCTTCAATGATTATAGAACCATCTCTTTATGCAACACAATGTATAAAATCGTTTCAAAGGTCATTGCTGAGAGACTAAAAGGTGTTTTGTCTAAATTTATAACGTCGAAGCAATCTGGTTTTTTGAAAAACAAAAGTATACATGATATTGTTGCAGCGACACAAGAAATTATCCATACAATTCAAGGCAAAAAGAAGGAAGTCGTGGTGATGAAGATCGATTTAAACAAGGCTTATGATAGAGTCGACTGGGTGTTCATGCGAATGGTACTTTTCAAAATTGGGTTGGATCAGGAGGTTGTTGCTTGGATTATGGGTTGCATCAGCAACACCTCAATGGCTATTATTATTAATGGATCGGCGACGGAGTTTTTTCACCCAAGCAGAGGGCTCTGAAAGGTATGCGCCCTCTCCCCTCTACTATTTATATTGATGATGGATGCATTTAGCATAAAAATAAAGAGGGCAGCAGAACAGGGCATTTTCAAAGGTATTAACATTGGCCCACGAATGACGGCAACACATAGCTTTTTTGTAGATGACATTTTAATCTTTGAAATGTTGCAGAAGGAAAATTGGGTGGCTTTACAAGAAATTTCATATACTTTTTGTGAAGCTTCAGGAATGATGACAAGTGAAGGTAAATCATGCTTATATTTCGTCGTTGGGGATGATAGGGAAGTAAATGAAATATCAAATATGTTCAATGTCAAAAAGGCACCACTAAAGGATGGATTGACGTATCTGGGATTCTAGCTGAAATCTATGAACTACTTGGCAAAGGATTAGATGTGGCTCATAACAAATTTCAAAAGAAGGTGGTAGAATTATCCTAACACACGCAGTTTTACAACAAATTACCTTTTTCTGGGTGCATCTTTACATTCTCCCTAATAAAATTCTGAAGGAAAGTAAAAGGATAATGGCCAGATTCATCTGGGGTGGTGGGAATGCAAAAATACCTATATATTTTGCGAGATGGGAATATCTTGCTACTCCAAAAGACAAAGGAGGTTGGGGTATTTTAGATTTGGATGAATTCAGAAAATATTTACTTATCAAATCACTATGGTGTTGCTTAAATGGTAAAGGAATATGGTGTAATTTTGTACAAAAAAAATACCTTGGACAGGTGAGAACGAACGATCTGTTTATCTCGGGATGGAAGGAAAGCAGCAGCTGCATAGCTATTTGGAGGGGCTTTGGTAAAATCTGGCCATTAATTAAATAAAGTCTCAGGTGGCACTTTGGGAACACGCACAAAATTTTGGTAGGTTGCCAACTCACGCTGGAGTCACAACATAATATTAACGCGGAGCTAATACAAAACTTGAATCAGAGGGGGATCTTTTACATGCAGCAGATCATCAATGGTTGGGAATATGAGGCACCGAGATGGAAATCTTATACATATATAGGATTGGATGAGAGCTGGGATGCTGAATGGCATGATTTCACAAAATCCATGAGGTCTTTAGGACTTTGCAAAACTGATGAGGGTGACAGACTTTGTTGGGGAGGGAACAGATCAAGTGAAGGGATAAGAGTAAGGGAGATTTATGTAGCCTTGATCAATAAAAAATTAATACAAGAATCTGATAGCTGGTTTAGGGTCATGTAAAAAAGCAAGGCACAGGTGAAAATGATTATTTTCTTATGGTTATTATGGAGAGATAAGAACTTGACATGGAAAAATCTACAAAAGAAAGGATGGCATGAGTCGAGGTTGTGCTTTCTATGTGGTGCAATAGCAGAGGACAACCAAAATCTATTCTATCTATGCTCTTTCGCTTTGGAAACCTTGAAAATCTTATGTGGAAGCCTAGATATCCAACAACTAGCATGTAGAACAACTGAAGACTTCACCAGGTGGTGGCTGCGCTAAGGTAAGAACTACAAGTCTATCCCTATTTTGTATCATTGGTATATTTGGTGTAATAGAAATCGGAAATTATTTGAGGGACAACCCTGCTCCCCTACAAAGACATCTTACCAGATATATAGCACACGGGAAAGTTTAAAAATATGCTAGAAGCCACCTGGGGATTTATCAAAGAGATTACGCCCACATGAGATTCATTATCCTGCTGGTTATTTTGATGGGGCCTCACAACAATAAATATGCGGATGCGGTGCTTAGCTAATGATATCGTCCACCTGCCATTATAAGATATATTGGAATGGAGGTACTAGAACAAATATGAAAGCAGAATGTCTAGCTCTTTGGGGCCTCTTATGGCTTGTCTGCCAGTTATATATGGATAAGATTTGGGTTTTTGGGGATTCTGAAATCCTTATTGATCATATGAATCGAAAGGCCACACTAAACCTTGGAATGCTATCACATTGGATTGAGAGAATACATGCTTTAAAGAGAACCTTTTCTGCCATTTCTTTCTCTCATGTTTACAGGGAGAAGAACAACGACGATGATCGTCTTTCAAAGAAAGGACTGAAAGGAACTTTTGGAGAGATGCATTATGAATTAATCAACTCAAATGGGACTAATGCTTTTTGAATTTTTTGTTTTTGTTTTTTTCGATATAAAATCGATTGTTAAATCTAAAAAAGATTATCACCTGATAAATGCCATAAAGAGATGGACTAAATTAATATAAACTATTTGTGAAAGAAAAGTAAGTGAAGGAAAGTTCACATGATTTATGCAATGTCAATGTAATGTTTTTATATTGAACAAAAAAAAATTTATCATAGTACTAAATATAAACCAAAGTATTTTTCATACTTAAAAAAAACTCTAAAAAAACTCATAATGGGCGGTGATTCCACGGAGTGTTATCATCTTGCCTGTTACAATGTGTGAAAATATTTTTTAATTTGTAAAATGGTCGCTGCACGCGTGTGGAAGTTGAAGAGCAATTTGTAAAAAGGTGGGTGAATTGCACCCATGTGGAAGTTGAAGAGCAACCTCTTCAATTCTCCGGCAGTTACATGATTGATCATGGCACTTGAAGTGGAACCGATCTTGGCGCCTCGACTGTATGAGCGTCATTGAAGATCTAACGATAGTAATTATTGATTTACGGGCTTCAAATTTCTGGAATAAACTAAAGCAGTGGCAGTAGTCGTAGGGGATCTGTCATATATTTGCCATAAAGCAGAAAGCCCAGCAGATACCCTTAAATAAAGATGGAAATTGAGAAAGATGAATATCTATGTAGTGTGAGTTTCTCCATGGTTTACGATCCCGTGAAGATAGCCCCCACTGACTTCCTCTACGATCGAGACTCTGTGGAGGCGTGGGTTGAGAAGAATCCACGGACAGCAACCATCCCTCAGACCCGGCACTCTTTCGTTGCCAGTGATATAACTCCCAACGCTGCTCTCAGGGTAGAGATGAGACAATACTTTCAACGTGTTAAGGATAACGAATACACGGGATGGGAAGTCATTCCCGACTATCCACAACTACTCTCGTTGGATGAAATCCAAAAAATGGTAGGCGAAATTCTTGAACTCTTCCCCAGTGCGAACGCGAAGGAGAATCAAATGAGAATGAGTGTGGAGAGTTGGTCCAACACATGGAAGCGACTCACATTTCTCCGCCTCAATCTACAGATGAACAATATCAATCGCCAAACCTTCCTTTCGAAAGAACAATGGATCAAGTCTTTAAAAAAAATTATAGTCCGCTCCTACACTCGTGGAAGAAAAAGTGAAGAATTTGACCACTTTCACAGAGAAATTCTCCGAACAATTCTTGCCCTCAACTTGACTACACATCATCCTCTAGCCCTTGGCCTCCTCTCGCCCATAGCTGAAATTCTGGAACCCAAACAACTACTTTGAATTCTGTCATACTTTAAAGATGCAGAACCCATGGCTGTTTCCTCAACTGATCTCAAAAATTTTGCTTGGATTCTCGATGGCTTCATTCGTAGTAATTTTACAGAAGATAATACCCAACTGATTCTCAAAATGCAGAAACACGTGGCGGCAGGATTTGTTCAAATTATGATTTATGCAATGGGTATTCCAGAGAGCGAGGATCGCATTGACGTAGTGGAGGACGCTTGTGAAGCTTTAAGTGTAACTCTGTTTCACCTCATTTAACTCCTAAGATGTAGTAGAGAGTTTCAAGAAACAAGGCTGCCTTTCAATATTCATATGGATCTATTGAAATACATCCACGAAATGATAGAAGAGGCCGTTAAGGAGTGTCATCTTTCTTTTCATCACTGTAATACAACAAAATCACAATAGTTTTTAGTAAATTGTTTTAATTTGAGATAAAAGAAAACTTGTGTATTGTCTTAAATATTGTATTTAAGCGAGTGCTTTAAATTAAATTGTCTCAAAATATTATTAAAGACAAACAATTTTGTCTTTAGAGAGACAATTTTATTTTTGCCTCTGGAGAGAGCTTTTATTTTTTGTCTCTCTAGAGACAATAAGTGGGATTAAAGGCATATTGTCTTTAAAGAGACAATGTCTTTGATCCTAACTATTGTCTCTAGAGACAATAAAAAATTACATTTAAAGATAATACACCATAGATTTGTAATGAACTTAGCAAATTATCTCACCATTGAAATAAACGAATATTAAAATTATTTAACTAAAAATAAACTACAATATCATTGATGGATTCATATTAGGACACATTGGAATGGAACTCACTAGAACCACTGACCTCCTTCTTCCATTGAGATATCACCCTTTAAAAAATTATGTGAGAGTTATGGCAGTCCTTGAAATTGCACATATAAGCATTGGTTTTAAAAAAATGCTCAATACATATAAGTCTTTAATATCTTGTCACAACAATTGAATCGCTTATGTTTAGCATGTTTCCACTCTTCATACATTCCAGCAATAGGAATTGTTTCAAGGATTTTTTCACATCAACTAAATATAAGGTACAAAGAAATTGACATAGCCATCCTCCTATCTATCCCTAAAATTTTTGCAGCAAGTTACATAATACAACGCACTTATCGTTACCTATTATTAATGGTAAAAATGAGAGTCAACAATGTCCTCATATTTAAATTTCACCCTAGAGGAGAAGGCTAGTACACAACCAACATCTACTTGGTCATTCAACTTAACCAATGCTAACAACCCGTTATGCAATTACACTTCCAAAGAAGTCTTGTGGAGTTTTGAAAGCTCAATTTAATAATTATTCATGGTAGTCAAAAGAGTCTGGTATATTTTGTCTTACCACATATCTAAAGTACAGCCTAAAACCACAATGATTGAAACCCTATTTAAAAGAAAAGTGATCAAGTTTCCTTTAATTCATCTTCAAAAGTTGCATCACGGTCCAACTCACAGCAATTTTGGGGTAAATTTTGGGCTTCTTTGCCCAAAAGTATATTTGCTGGAATCTGATGAGAAAATATAAGACACTCCTTCCAAGGAACCAAGTTGACCGCATGCTTCCTCTGATACATATAATTAAAACCATCAATCATGACAAGAGGTACCACACTCACTCCAATCTCTTCCACAATTCATTTGCAATTTCTACCATTTCGTACTTACATTTAACTTCTGGAAGAGTATCTTCAGTCTAAGTAGAATTCCACTCTTTGTACAGGGCCCAAACATCACCCTTTTGGGAAAATATCCTAATAGTTCCTTTAGGACTTTTCTCCCATGAAACAATATGAAAAAAAATATTTAGCATGTTTTTGGTAGATTTTCCATGCTTAAAATTCCCACAACCTGGGAGGATCACAAAATACTGACTTTACATGCCTAAAATGGCCACATCCTTGGTAAGTGCATGCAAAAAAGGATTCAAATAGGAAAGCTAACCAATTGGAATAGACAAAATTGGAATTTTAGCACACCTGTGCATACCTTATTCCATCTGCACATTATGAAGGTTGCTTCTGCTAGACTTGAACTTAAAAGAGAAGAAGACTCACAAAATGGATGAGTTTACGCTAGTAGAAAATTATGAAATTAGTGACCAAGTGACTAAAAAATTTAGTTACCACAATTTTTCCAAGTGAAATACTACAAAATTTGAGCAATCTAAAGTGATCAAACTAAAAACAACTAACATAAATGACTAATTTAGTCTCAGGTTAAAATATACGACTAGATAATAAGTAATGCAACTAAAAATGACTAATGTGAATGACTAATTTAGTTTAGGAACAAAAATATGACTACTTAAAAAGTACTACATGTTTGTAAATGTGTGAATCCTAATTGTTGCTCCCATTCCATATGTGGATGCTATGTATGGATGAGAGACATTTGTAAGGTTGAATCATTTTGATCTCCATGTAGACATATAAATATTGTGTTTGTTACACATCCTAGTGTTATTACACATACGATATTTTTCTAATCACCGTATCCTTCTTCTTATTCTAGTTTTATTGTTACAACAATGTTTTTTTTATTGTGATTCCTTTCTCTTACATGTTGTGATAGCTTGTGACGTTATAAATATAGATGATATTGATGTAACATTTGACTCAATTGGAGGGTTAGAATATGTTAAATAGGAACTTTATGAGTTGTTCATTCTTCCATTACAGAGACCTAATTTGTTTGGGTAGTGAAAGTTCCCTAGTCCTCCAAAATGTGTTTTGGCATATGGGCCTTCTGGAACTAGGAAAACATTACCTGAAAAGGAAATATCAAGAGAATTAGGATTTGTTTTCATCAATGTAATGCTAGCCAATCTAATGAGCAAATTTTTTTAGAATTCCTAGAATCTTGGTATGTTAACATATATGCCTTAGTTTTGTTTGAAGTCTTACAAGTACTTTCTTGCATTGGAAATATATTTTTCTATTACTTTTATCTTTCATGACGATAATTTGATACCTGTTGGGTCATTTTTTGTCTATTCTGATAATTTTTGTTTTAGTAGATATTGTTAGGATAGTATACTATATGCCCTGATTTATGATATATATGGCTTTACTTGAATTCCCATGCATGATGGAAAATAGATGTCTTGGGGTGCTACAATTTAAGGATGTGAAAGTATATCACTATAGCTTTATTAAAATGTTCGAGCTAAACACAATGGTTTTTGATATGAAACCGATCACCTTAGAAAAAAATCATGTCATTTTGGATTACTTATTGAATCCTAGGGTTATCCCAAAGCACAAATTTATAAGGTCTTTTATGTGACTAGATCACTAGCACTAAAAACCATCTTTACATTGGATGGTTCAACATCTTGATGATCCATATCCTTTTGACCGCAACTTTTGTACTCATTATTTCTTTCATCATAGAACCTCAAATAGATATTGATGGTGTTCATGAGCCTATTTATGGTTCTCTTATTTATGGAAACAATATTACCTCTAACGCCATTATTCCTACCTTTTCAACTATCAATTTTAACTTCTATCCCATTGGGGAAGTAGCTTATGTCGATGAATCGCTACACAAAAGGGACCTTGTGAGCCAATGATTCATGTCATTGATGTAGTTTCCACACGACACAAACATTTGACGGTATATCGTAGCCATGCACTCTATGATGGTTTTCATAGATGCCCAACCTATAACAATGAGTTGCATTTTATTGCCAAATCTTGTAAGCAATGAAAGGAATATATTCAAGCCTATTGTGACATGTTTCGCTCACATTCTTATCTAAGTTTTGAGAATCATACTTTCTTCACACTTTGTTAGATCCTCTCCATAAATTATGACCTCAAAAGAAGGTTTTAATTATGTATCTAAGGTGTGACATTGATATCCTTCTACCAAATACCAAAGACATCTTTTATATCCTATTTATATTTATATTTTCCCTCATTTTTCCCATTTCCTTTTAGTATATGTATGTGTGGAGATGCAAATACCTTTGTTATATTTTATAGGAGGATCATGACATTGTATATGAGTAAGGAGGCCTCACCTTTTGATTTTTTTGCATATTATTTTATCTCTTTTGGACTATTCTAATAACATTTCACATCATTAATGTCGCATAATCATGCCTCTTGTGCTCCTAGGAGGTTAATCATTCTTCATTGTATTACATTAACTTGAACACTAAACACATTTGACAATATCCTTCAAATGCATGAACACTAAACAAT
This sequence comes from Pinus albicaulis, assembly GCA_034641835.2. Lineage (NCBI taxonomy): Eukaryota > Viridiplantae > Streptophyta > Pinopsida > Pinales > Pinaceae > Pinus > Pinus albicaulis. The sequence goes on along the minus strand of CM076575.1, from coordinate 876,220,332 downwards.
ATTGGCAATATACTCCATCCAAGGGTCACTTTGATTTTCTTGATAAATATTAAAATTAATTTTAATTTGAAAACATAATTTAATTGACTAAATATTTTTAAATTTTAATATAAAAGATGGATTAACTATAGAAAATACAAATATTCTTAAAAAAAAAAAAAACCCCAATTTTTTTTTTAAACTAAACCCAACCCAAAACAAATAAAAAAACACTATTCTTTGCGCTAAAACATTAACAAGATGATTTAGCTCTTTTAATTTTTAACTATGAATTTATTAAGCAGTAATCTAAAATAATTTTTGATTGATTAATTTTATTTTATTTTTAATATAAAAAGAAGATTAATTATTGAAAATCCAAATATTCAATTTTTTTGTTTTTCGAAATTCAACAATAAAATTTTAACTAAACCCAACCCAAAAAAAGTTAAAAAACAAAGTGTTTGCACACATATGGTTTAGCTCTTCGGATGTTTAGTTCTGAATTTATTAGGTTAGGTTAGGGCTTAAAATGTTAGAGTTAATAGAAAGATTATTACTGTTATGGGGACTCCCCAGGAAGAAGATAGAGTTTCAAGCAGGACTGAGGCTAGGCGCCGGGCTAGGAGGAGGTGAAAGGCTAATTCCTGAGGTGCGAATGTTCAGATCTAAGAATTTCCAATCACATCAAGAGAGCCGATAGAGGGAGGATCAAGATCAAGTATCTCGTGTTGGAGAGGGATGAGAACAGGGCTCAAGCCTGCAATGAATTCGAAGTTGGGTTGAGATGGAACAAGATCCATGTAGTAGCCTGGACAGAACTCCCCATGAGTTGAATCTGAGGATTCAAGTTCGAGGTCAGAGCTTGAAAATGGTAAACCACTGTTGTATCAGCAATTCAAGCCAGAGCAATTTGATTTTCATAGGGACTACAAAATAAATTTGTTGTTGGAGCGTTCTGAATTAAACACAGATATGGAGCAAAAGGAGCCAATTTGATGGCAGGAGCCTCCGGAAGCAAATTCAAAAAAGGATTCAATCATGGACCCAGATTCAAAAGAAATTCTTATGCCAGCCACTCCTCCAAAAAAATTGTGGGCCTCTTTCAGTGGAGGATGATGCAAGTATTGATATCCCACTAATGATAAATCTATGAAAATGCTAATGATATATATTAAGGAATAGATTTTACCTCGTGTGGATCTTCCTAACATTTAAGTCAAGTCATTTTTAGTGCAACACTGCATCAAAGCATGCTTTTTGATGAAAAATACATTGAAAAGAGGTTAGGGGTTGATGTGACCAAATGCATCGACTAGAAATCAATTTTTGTTGAACTCACTCAATCCTATTTAATTGATTTCAGATTATTCATGAAACCCACAATTGGATATTTAATTTGCACTCATCCTCTCATTTTTCAACTTGCATATTAATATCATATTCATTTTGTAACGTTTTATGCATAAAAATGCAAAGCCACGAAGGTAGAGAGGGCATGAAGGTTTGCATTACAGGAGCAAGAGGGTATGTTGGATCACGGCTCATCAAGAATCTTCTCCAAATAGGATACATTGTTAACACCACTCTCATAAACCCTAGTATGTGATACGTAGATTCTTCTCGCTCTTTAATGTATGTCATGCCTACTATAAATAATTTTCTGATGTGCATAAAGAAAGGTCTTCATTCACTTACTAGGAAAACAGGAGACAAACTACAAGAAATTTCTTGTTGAGAGGTGACTGTTGCATGTCATCTCTACTAGGAAAGAAGATGAAACCCCCGCCTACATTTTCTATGAAGTGAGCAATCAATGGAAGGCAAGCTGCTGTTATCCCAAGTTTGAAGGTAGAAGGATTGGGTTCCATGCACTCAAATACCAGATATCTATAGCCTCTCACCTACATACATACATCAAACAAATTTCTTCAAAAATAATTGCATAATGAAGCCATGCCCTCCTCCTTAAAATGAACAAATGTAGTTATTATTAATTAATTTTATTTAGTAGAAGTGTATAAAATGTTGTTATATATCTTTAATTTTATGATATTTCTGTCGAATTTTAGGTAAAAACATGTTAGGAAAAGAAAAAAAATGTCTATTGCAAATTAGATTACAAATTCGATGCCATTAAATAGATAAGAATTTTCTTCATGTTCCTGGGATGCTGAAATCTATAATATACATAATTTTAATTTATAACAAGAAAGAATCTAGCTTGAATCAAACATGTTAGACAATGAACTATATTAGCTGGTTTGAAACATGGGAAAAGATAAATTAATATGATGAATCAGGAAGATAAAAATAAAAATAAAAAGTATTGTTAAATACATTCATTACCCAATATTTTTATCATTCATAAATTTGGGAAACTATCTCAAATACCATCCATGAATTTGAAAAAGAATCCTAAATTTTCCCCTCAAAACTTTAAATAAAAAAATGAATAAATTGAGGTCACCTCATTCTGTGCTATTTCACCCTGTATGCCAGGGAAAATTTTAAGGATGGAAATTCAGCTTAAATATTAGAAACCTTGGCGAATCTTACTAATCCATAATATGCAAACTATAAAATTATTGGTGATAATTTAGTAAAAATATTTCAACTTCTAATGATTTTATATAGTCTCTATAAAATTTTGGTGATTTTTAAGGTAAAATATTTTTTTCTTATAAAATTTAGGTGAATCATATTTAGGAAAAAATGGGTATTGGCGATTTTTTTTTTCATAAAAGCATGGAAAATTAGCCGATCTCCGAATATTAGCCCTAAAATTTTCCGTGTTGTATGCCCAAAGTTCCAGCAACAACATCTAAAACCACCATTGAAATGCAAACTAGGGCTCAACTCACTTCATCTTTCTCTAATCTCTCAAGCTCGATTTTCTTTATGATATATGGACACCAATACTAGTGAATGACTAGTTGCACCATATATTTATCAAAACAATCATATATACTCAAAGACAGAGTTTCAATAATATAAATTTGAACACCAAATTTCTTACAACATCCCATCATCAGCTTACTTACAAACCCTAGAGATTCATATGCTTTATTTGGAGTTTGATTCCACTTTCAAATTTGTTCAGAGCTTCACTTCAACATTTCACATCTTTTTCTGTTGTCTTATCCTATGATTATTACAAACTCTTGATTGCCTGGAATCAACATCTATGTTATCTCATATTACAAATTTACCACTTTACCTCCACATCCACATAAATTGATGGCGTCAAGCATTGTTTGTCGCCATTTTAGAGACACAATCATTGCACTGATTTTGAGATTTCAAGCAAAGATACGTTTTTAGTGTGAATGCCTATGTATTTTTTGTATCATTTGCTGGCAATATATTATGGATCTATATATATAGTAGTATACTATGGCTCTGTATATATGGCTCTATATAATCACATTAAAGGAACTTAGGAAATTTATGTAATCCTTGTAGGTACAAACCTGAAATAAATATTTTGAGCTCTAGAAATAAAATTCACGACCTATAAGCTACAAACTAAGTAGAGATTAGCATGTCTACATGCAATTGCAGTTAGTAGACAATAAAAGGAAAGGCCAAATCTATAGAAATAGAAAACATGGTGGGCCTAAAACATCATGTATGCCATGCCCATTGTCAATAATTTGTTGATGCACACAGAGAAAGGCATTTAGTCACTTACAGGGAATGGCCAGTTCTCTATGGATCATCATAGAACTGCTCACTGGTTGTTAAGAGATTTTTTTTTGAATGGGTTACCTACTTTTGGTGGGTAGAATTTATTATTTTTAAAATTTTTCCTTTAGTGGTTTTTAGCCACAACTATAGACAACTTGCCATTTCTAGTTTGAAATCCTCAATCAAACTATATGGACCCAGAACCAGTCAGATCAAATTTATTTGTATATTATACTTATATTATCTCAATAGTTATTATCTCATAACTTCATAAAGTATCTATGGCTTGTTTCACCATGTATGCCCAAAATTCTAGCCACAACATCCAAAACCACCACTGAAATGCAAACTAGGGCTCCAACTGACTTCATCTTTCTCTGATCTCCTGAGCTCTATTTGGTTTATGATATATGGAAACAGCACCAGTGAATGACCAACTGCACCATATATTTCTAAAAATAGTCATATATACTCACAGACAGAGTTTCACTAATATAAATATGAACACCAAATTTCTTACAAATTCCCATCATTCGCTGACATACAAACCCTAGAGCCTGACATGCTTGATCTGCAGTTTGATTCCACTATCAAATTTGTTCAGAGTTTCACTTTAGCATTTCAAAAAAAAAAATTGTTGTCTTATACCCTGATTATTACAAACTCTTTCTTGCCTAGAATAAACATCTATGTCATCTAATCTTACAGCTTCAACACTTTACCTCCATAGCCACATCAACTGATGGTGGTGGGCATTGTTTGTTGCCATTTTAGAGACCCAATCGTTGTACTTATTTTTAGATTTCCAACAAATATATGTTTTCAGTGTGAGTCTATGTATTATTTGTATCATTTGCTGGAAGTATTCTATGGCTTTGTATATATGGAAATATACTATGGATTTGTATAATCACATTAAAGGAACTTAGGAAATTTATGTAATCCTCATAGGTACAGACCTAAAAGAACTATTTTGAGATCTAGAAGTAAAATTCACAACCTGTAAGCTACAAACTAATTAGAGATTAGCATGTCTACCTGGAATTGAAATTAGTAGATAGTAACAGGAAAGGCAAAATCTATAGAAATAGGAAATATGGTGGGCCTAAAACATCATGTATGTCATCCCCACTGTCAATAATTTGCTGATGCACACAGAGAAAGGCCTTCAGTTACTTACTAGGAAAATAGGAGAAAAACTACAACTTGCTTGTTGAGAGGTGACTGTTGCATGCCATCTCTACTGGAAAAAGAAGATGCAACCCCCACATACATTTGCTATGAAGTAAGAAATCAGTAGAAGAAAATTGTTTGTTATCCCTAGTGTGAAGGTAGAAGGAATGGGTTCCTCACACTCAAACACCACATATCTATAGCCTCTCACCTACATACATACATCAAACAAATTCCTTCAAAAAAAACTGCATAATGAAGCCATGCCCTCCTCCTTAAAATGTACAAATGTAGTTATTATTAATTAATTTTATTTAGTTGAAGGGTATAAAAGGTTGTTTTATATCTCTAATTTTCTGATATTTCTCTCAAATTTTAGGTAAAATCGATGGCAATATCATGTTAGAAAAATAAAAGTGTCTATTACAAATTAGATTAAAAATTAGATGGCATCAAATATATAGGAATTTTCTTCATATTCATTGGATGTCCCAATATGTAATAGACATAACAGATAGATTTGATGTTGAGCTTTCTTTCCAGAAATAAGAGAGGATTTTTATTCTGCAAGTAGCAAACATTAGGTAGAAATATCAGTATTTACGAGATTATATAGTTACATAAAAGTAAGGAGGTTGTGCTCTATGTCGGAGGCTATGTTTTCTTAATGGAGTTAGTCAAGGCCGAGCAAGATGACCATGACCATGTTGATATGTGAACCGAGGAATGCTATGGGCTTCATCCGAACTTCATTAACCGGTGCAGATTGTTTTTTTTATTATATTTGTTGACATAGGTACAAAAGAAGGCAGGATGGAGAGTTGGTTTGGACTCTGGAATAGAGACAAATTTTAACTTTGAAATACTGCCATATTTGAAAAAGGAGAGTGATAAAGAGGAGTTGATCTACGTAATGGGTGTCCAGAGGGTCACATCAGCGATTTAGCAGCACTCTATGCTAGCTTTTCTGTGTGCAGGTTTAGGAACTATCTCTCATTATATGGGTTGTTTCTTGGTAGGTGGATTTTATGTGAAGTGGGGAATATTTTAGGTTGATAGTTTGTTCAAAGGATATGTTATAGAATTGGAGAAGAAGCAAGTATTGGTAATACACTGTCAAGAGTGATTGGGGAGGTGATCACAAGTTGAAGGGAGAGGTTGTATTCCTCCATTATAGGTCAAGGTGTTGTTAACTAGATAATATCGATCCTCCGCCCTACCGAGACGAGGGTTTAATATTTTCAAATTTCCTTGGTTCATAGCAAGTGTTAATTTTTCATCCATTTTCTCCTAGTCGCGGCTGGAATTTAGTGGGAGGTACATGGGTGAGGGGCTCCATCCAATACCATATTACTTGGAGCCTTTATTACTTGCCTACCTGGAGGTGACTTGGCATATGTGTTGGGAAGTTTTTGGGTATAAACGAAGGGGTGACAGATGGAGTACATGCCTAAGAACTCCTCCATCTATATTGAGGCTTCGATTGAAATGGAAGAGAAAATTGAGAGAGAGGAGTTATTGAATGTTTCTCAGTTACAAGTGAATTCCTTTCTTTCACCATAATCAGATTACTCAGAAGTACCTGTGAATTCTTTCCTTTCTCTTCCATTGGCTGGAATCAATTCCACATAGCCATCTCTAGAATAAGTCAGGACATAAGATATACAGGGAAATTAAAGTCAATTCTGGAGAAACCCCGCTCCTGTTGGGGGCATATTTGAATTGGGAGAGCTTGGAGAAGCTCCGGTCAAAGGCACTTGTGGGTAAGTGGCAGCATTTGCATATGTCAGGTGAGAACTTGAAAACATGGGTGGAACATTGGTGGTTCCCCAAGCTTAAATATCGTCTGAATATAAATATATTGTCCAAGGGATGGATTTTTTTCCACTTTCTGTCTACAAATGATACTAAGTGCATCCTAGAGGAGTCATGGGTTAAAGGGCATGGGTTTCTAGTGTTACGGTGATGGGATGCAGGTTTTGATCCTTTCATTGAGACCTTTCATCACAATCTTGTATGGGAAAAGTTGTTGGGGCTGCCATTGGAGCTCTAGAATGAGGTGCCAATAAGGAATATTGCAAATCTATTTTGATCTTTTTATTACTGGGATGGTGGTAGCATGGGAAAATTGGACAAGCGCATGGCCTAGGTCCTTATAGATATGGATTTTGGGAAAGATTTTCTAGAGGAATTAGAAATCATATGGGGACATTTCTTGATACACATTTCTATTGATTATTGGGTTGTCCCATTCCAATGCCTGTTATGCAATGCGACAGGTCACTTCTGGTGATCCTGTCCATGACCTTTTTTTGTGGGTGTTGATCATGGGTCGTTTTCTATGGCCAACGCATCTAGAGGGTTAGATGACCCCGCCCGTCCATCGTGATTTCTTGTCTCTTAGCTGCATACAGGTAACCATCATATCTATGTTCCCATGGAATCTGAATTTATCTTTGTTTCATCAGAGGAGGGATCTAGGGTGGATAAGGGTTGGGTAGTGTATTTTGAGGACGGTTCATCTCTGGAGGTTTTTTCATGCCCTAAAAAAGATGCCTTCTCCTGTTGATGTTTTTTCATTTTCCCTGGTGGGATCCTCCGACCATCTTGGTCTGTCAAGCGCTCATCTTGGACCTAGGAAGTCAGGGTCTGCACTCCCTCCCCCACTAGTGGTTTTTCCTTCCTCTCCTCCCACTAATAAAACCCTCTCCTTCCTATTCTAGTCGACCCCTCATATTTCTCTGGATATGGAATTGGGTTTTCTTATTTCTGACTCTTCTGTGAGTTTGGAGCCACTGGAAATTAGGCATACTTTATTTTAGCATGGTTTAGGTAAAGGGGTTCACAAGAGAAGGGTACTCCTTCTACTAGGAAGAAAATTCAACCTAAATTTAAAAATATTTCCACCTGCATTAAATCGGGTTCTTATTTACTGGGTGGGATGGATAACTCTGGAACTGTATCGATGAGCACTGAGGTGGTTACAAGAGTTGTTGTTCATCAATATGGGCAGGTCCTTAGAGGGGATAATCCCACGTCTAGGGTTCCTCCATGAACCTTCTCTCCCTTAATATAAGGGGAATCAGTGCTACCCACAAATCAAGAGCACTCAAAGATCTAGTTCGATCTCTTCAACCTTTGATTATATTTCTTCAAGAAACTGTGAGTGATGTTGAAATGGCTTGGTATTTTATGCATTTGATATGCCTGAACTGGCTGGTATGCATGAAGGGGGCTTTTGGGCACGCAGGTGGTCTAGGAGCTATGTGATCTTTCCATATTTAATGCTTTGGAATTTTGGAGTGATGCAGGTATATTAATTACAGGTTATTACAAGGGCACAAATCATCAGCTTTGTCTTCTCAATGTGTATGCATTGTATATGGGCAAAATATTGTTTTGGGATAATTGTGCAGGATCTAGGATTTTATCCCTCCCCAATACTATAATTTTCGGTGATCTCAACCTGGTCGTGGATGGCCGGGAGATTTAGGGGTTGAAGGCATAGTTTGATCCATTATTGGTTTTTTTCACTGATATTTTTGCAACATTAGACCTCTTAGATGTACTTCCTAGGGATCTCGTTCCTACTTGGCGGAATGGGCGAACCGGGCCCAATAAAATGTCTAAAAGATTAGATAGATTCCTAATCAGCTATTCGCTGATTTCTTTACACAATGGTGTTTAATATGTGGTCAACCCTCCTTTTATTTTTGACCACTTGCTGATCAAACTTAAGTGGGATGGTAAGGATCTAAGGGGTGGCATGCCCCTTAAATTTGATCCCAAATGGATTAAAATTCATGCTAAGTATCACCATTTTGTATAGTTCTTTTCTAATATCCATCTCTTCGCTTTTCTTTGGTGTTTAATATTTGCAAGAGAGTTCCTTGAGCCATTGAATCTTCCTAGAATCCCACTATATTGGTTTTCCTTTGCAAAGTAATTGCTGATGTATTTATTTGGAGGTTGACGCAGCCTAAGTTGCATTTACCCACAATTACGCATTTAAAAATGTGTGTCTCATTTATGAACCAAGATAAACTTAACAGTGCCCATACCTCATGCGGAAGCTATTCCTTTTTATCCAATTCTCATTTACAAACAATATGAAAATACCCACCGTATGACAATTCATATTTATGAATTGACTTTGGTTAAAACCCAAAGTGTTAACATATAAATATATTGACCCCACAACTATTGTCAACGCATCTTTGCTGGCGATATATCCGCTTCCATTTATCCAACGACAACCGTACTTCAAAATGCACAATGTTTAAAGTTTTTATAACTTGCGAAATAGGTAGTTTTTATGTGCTACGTGTTGCTTCCGAAGGCTAATCGCACACTCTTATAAAATACGACTTACCTCTTGTTGTTTGTGCGATATACCATTACCGCTTTTTGAATACTGCTTCCTTATTCTTTTGATACGTGCTTAATCCCAATCCTTTTCCAACAAATTATCATCGCAACCTCAGGATTAAGGTTCATTACTGTACCACATGTCTGCCATTTCGTGGATTGAACACTTTGCAATATTTCTATCTCCATATTTTTCTAATTCATTAAAACCCCAAATGGGTAGCCGCAAAACACCGATACATCAAACCCAAATGTGACATCAAACTATGGATCTCACTATTTTATACACAATGTTCTTCATCAATATCTCACTTCACTGTTTTATACACAACATTCTTCATCAATATCTCACTTCACTGTTTTATATACAAGTTTTATACACAACAGAATATGTAAGATCTTCTTTACAATGCTTTATACACTGTCAGCCCACAGTGGCGAAATGCATCCAGGTAGATTTGGACCTCAACTTGGAAGGCCAAGTTATTTTTTCAAGTGGCAATGATCCATTCTGTGATCGATGCTAAATCCTTGACATACTCAATCCACACATAATTTAAAATATTAATTGAATGTTCAACCCCTTAAGAACACATAGTCGCATACATTCAATAATCCTGTAGCTCAAATATATAATGACGGAATTTCCTTTCATTCTTCCAATTTCACCTACACACAATATAAACTCACTAATGAAACACGGAATTAGAAATTTAGTTCTCTCTATTAATATTCAATATTTACATAGGAATTCTCTTCTGGCCTGAGATTTGAATCAGTGGCCTCTTTCTTCCTAATGCTCGTAGGCTACAATCAAAGCCTTAACTAACTAATTTGATCCTTAATCCCCCTCTCTCTTTTAATGCCTTGAGGCTTATCATTTTATACAAAAGATTATGTAACCAATTTTGGTTTAGGTCCTCCATCTTCTCAAAAAAATCCTGAATATCCTCTAAGTCCTCATTTCACTCAACTAATCCCTAAGGATCCTCTCTCATCAACAAAATCATGAAACCAATTCTAATTTAGGATTTACATTTAATTCTCAAATCTCTCATTACGTATGAAATCTCAACTATCCTAATTCTCTCATGTTCTCCAACATTCGAGAACATTTAAAAATGCCTCACCAATTAAATCCTATTCTAAGATATCTCTCATTAAAGTCACTCAAAAATATTAATAATTATATTAATTTGTTACATAGGAAACTGACTTCCTTTAAACCACAAGACCCCCTGTGTCTACTAAATTACAATGAAATTTCTTAGTCGGATGCTCCTGCATTAGAGGCATATGTCAGATTGATCCACATTGTTTTACCTTTTTTTCTTGTTGAAGTATTCCTTTATCGTGAGGGTGAAGGTTGGAAATTTATATTTTTGAGAGCATCGTAACCCATAGTCCTTTTCTCTTGACAACATCTCAACTATAGTTGGCTTTGAGAGATGTATTAATATTTCCAAAGCTAAGATATTCCCTTTCGCTTTGTGTTCATACCAACCTAAAGCATTGTTCATATCTTATATTGTTGTCTATGAGGAAATGAATAGTGATCAATTGTACATTGGAAGTGCTTGCATGATCGTCTTGATTAGGAGTGTCTTTTCGTTAGCAAGCCATATATGGTACTTGAATGGAGCTTGTTTTATAGTTTACTGATGACTTTTGACTAGTTCCTAGTTGTATGACCTCAATTAATGAGGGAGTGGCCTAGGTAAGTAGCTTTTATTTGAATTATTTTGAAGTGAAATTCTGCGACATATTTTCTATTAGAGAAGTGGGGATATATGGAATAAAATTCAACAAAACATTGGTGACTTGGATTGAGCAATTTTGGTACTCATTTGCAATTCCAGTAAAAAAATTTTATTCTTTTAGTGTGGCTAAACCTATAACGAAAGTGCCATCTATAATAGATGGTATGAGACTGGGTCAGTAAAGGAAACCACTTTCATATTCACAAAACATTGGGATGTTATGGACTTCAATATAGATCTAGTTGATGCTCATGCCACAAGAATGAAGGGATAAGGCCTCATGATTCCTCCATATTTGATACCCTTGTTACTTCAGAAGAAAGTTGAAGAGGATGTAATCATAGCCAAACTATTGTAGGAATATTTTAACACACGCACAACTTAATTTGGTCAAATTTTATAGCCATATTTAATTTTATTAACATGATGCATCACGTGCTAATGTGGGGAGAATGACTAGTTCTTGAGCTATAACGATTTAGTCCAGTGCTTGTTTATCTTTGATAGATCATGATTGCTTGTGGGAGACATGTTTATGAGGTTTATATTTGAGTATGTTAGCTGTAATTCCAAGTTTTGCATGAGATGCCTATTTTAGCCACGTCCTAGTACCCAAAAATCCTCAAAATGTCTAAATGCATGTGAAACATCTTAGAAATTCCATCATCCATATTGTATGGCGTTTCCAAAGTATTTTCGTCATTTTTAGTGACATTTTGAGAACCTTTTTGGATGTTTGTAGGCCCACAGGGATAAGGGATAAGAGATTGAGATTTTAGGGGTTTTTCACCTTCATAATTAATGGTTATATTAAAAGTTGTCATTCTCCTTTTTTCCTGACCTTTTCTATCCTTAAAAAGGATAGAAAAGGTAGTGTTTATGGCTTGAACCATCTGGTTGGACCTTCTTGATTCATTTACTACTGCCACTAAGTATTCCTTGACTGTGTCTCATAAGGTTTGGAAAAATTTCACAGGGAACCCATGCTAGAGTTGAATGACATATTTGGTTAAAATAATTCCAAAGGTGAACCTCATTATAATTAGGATTTAAATGTTTGCAGGATTGTAGAATTTCCATTGGATTCTTTCATGTATGACGGTAGGGGATTGGTCAAGGCCAACAAACTTATGAGATTTTGTGTTAAGAAAAACTCTATGATAGTTAATATAGAATTGGGTTTCTAAAGTATCATTTGTGGATCATTATTATTTTCCTGTAAATTAGTGTGTTATTTAAAACAATGTTGCTAATATTGTGATGATATAGTGAAATTCTGATTTTTCCACTAGTCGATATTATTGTTGGTAAATGTCATGACATTTAGAATGTGACATTATCACAATAATATCACATGGTAATCAAAAAATTCACCTGCCCATGGGCTGTGGCATTAATTTTTGGGATTCCTTTTGCTCATTTTTTCTTTTAAATTTTGCTAATATTTTGTGATATTTGGAAAAACAAATTCGATATTTACAATATTTTTCTTTTTCAGAGCCTTAATGATATTTTCACCAACATTGTGTTCTGTAAATTGATTATAAAAAAACTATATATATCTATATTTTTTGTATTTTTTTATATATTTCATTTTCCTCATGTACCCATTTTTGGGGCGCTCGCGTTTCTAGGTGTTCCCGTGTTTCCATGTTTCGTTCAAGTTCACTATAATTGTGTGTTCATTTTATATGTTGTGTTGCAGAACCTAATTTTTCTGAATTTTGAAAATGTTTCAATTCCTTCATATTTTAGTCTGGAAGTTAGAAAGGTAGTGTTTATGGCTTGAACCATCTGGTTGGACCTTCTTGATTCATTTACTACTGCCACTAAGTATTCCTTGACTGTGTCTCATAAGGTTTGGAAAAATTTCACAGGGAACCCATGCTAGAGTTGAATGACATATTTGGTTAAAATAATTCCAAAGGTGAACCTCATTATAATTAGGATTTAAATGTTTGCAGGATTGTAGAATTTCCATTGGATTCTTTCATGTATGACGGTAGGGGATTGGTCAAGGCCAACAAACTTATGAGATTTTGTGTTAAGAAAAACTCTATGATAGTTAATATAGAATTGGGTTTCTAAAGTATCATTTGTGGATCATTATTATTTTCCTGTAAATTAGTGTGTTATTTAAAACAATGTTGCTAATATTGTGATGATATAGTGAAATTCTGATTTTTCCACTAGTCGATATTATTGTTGGTAAATGTCATGACATTTAGAATGTGACATTATCACAATAATATCACATGGTAATCAAAAAATTCACCTGCCCATGGGCTGTGGCATTAATTTTTGGGATTCCTTTTGCTCATTTTTTCTTTTAAATTTTGCTAATATTTTGTGATATTTGGAAAAACAAATTCGATATTTACAATATTTTTCTTTTTCAGAGCCTTAACGATATTTTCACCAACATTGTGTTCTGTAAATTGATTATAAAAAAACTATATATATCTATATTTTTTGTATTTTTTTATATATTTCATTTTCCTCATGTACCCATTTTTGGGGCGCTCGCGTTTCTAGGTGTTCCCGTGTTTCCATGTTTCGTTCAAGTTCACTATAATTGTGTGTTCATTTTATATGTTGTGTTGCAGAACCTAATTTTTCTGAATTTTGAAAATGTTTCAATTCCTTCATATTTTAGTCTGGAAGTTAGAAAGGTAGTGTTTATGGCTTGAACCATCTGGTTGGACCTTCTTGATTCATTTACTACTGCCACTAAGTATTCCTTGACTGTGTCTCATAAGGTTTGGAAAAATTTCACAGGGAACCCATGCTAGAGTTGAATGACATATTTGGTTAAAATAATTCCAAAGGTGAACCTCATTATATCTTAATCCAAAAATTTATTATTAAAAATCTACTCTTAAAATTCTATCCTAGAGGTGAATCTCATTTTTCTTGTCACAAATATCTAAAGACTAGAGACTTTGGAAAACATGACACACTTTTTTTCTGTCTTTTTTAACCAATGTCCTTGACTATCACTTAATCTTTCCTTTTTTGTACGAATATATGAATAGAGGTTGGAAAAATTACTCTCTCCTTTAGAAGAATGAGAAATATGTGCATGAACAAGTGGATGGAGTTATATAGTATTCCACATGAATTTAATATACCCTAGTGACATGGACCTATATCAATAACCACCCACTTTAGGATTGAAGAATTTTGATTTTAAAACAATACCAGGGGCACAGTTTAGCACTATTTTTCTTTCTTCCTTCCATTACCTTAAGTTTTTTTTTATTTTTATTTAATACCACTACTTCTTCATCTATAAATAATTTGTTTAAATGTACTTTGGATATAACAACAGTAGAAACATGGGTTATCATTTCATTCATTAAGTCCAACTTCTCTTTCAAATGTTGTTGATTCCTATGTTCCATCTTCCAAAATATTATTTGAGTGTTTTATAATATATATTTTTGTTTTAATTGTTTCTTACTTTTGTAACCCATTCACCATTGATCCTAATTGGATAACGGGACTCTTAAAATTTTGTACATTTATATAAATGGACAAATTATTAACACATTTGGGTAATTATTTCTTCAAAATTTCAAATAATTATCAAGAAATATAGGGTTCAATTTTATCAATAGTCACCACTAACTTATAACTGGAATTATTTACCTTTTTAGTAATAATGAATGATTTATCATACTTTTCCAGTGGCATATTTTGCTAATATCTAATCTATGTTATTATTTTTCTTATTTTCCATAAACCTTGTTGTTCAAGGTTGAGAATAAATATAATCGAGAAATTTTTTTTGGTTGGAAAAGGGCAGTATTGTTGAATTTTATTGTGAAGTGTGTAGAAGTTTCCCACGTCATTGATGTTGATGTAGAGAGGAGAAAAGTTTCAAATAGATAAGAGTGCTCTACCAATCTCACGGGAATTTGTATTCAAAACCCAAGGAGAATTGAGATAATATTCCCAAGCAAGATATTGTTGAAAATGATATTATGCCTTCACTGTTGGAGAGCCTTGAGAACATGGAAGAAATTGATAGTCAATTAAGTGAAAAACATCCCTAGATTCCACTTGAAAAATAAAAAATGTTGAATGATTTTGTAAACCATATTAAGCTCTTTGAAACTGAGTTGAAAGAAACAAATAAAGTAAGTTTGAACTGGTTCAAATTTTCATTTGTTATTAAAAATTTGTCTATTTTAGTTATTTATTGCAAGCCTATTTGTTTCTGACTTTTCCCACCTTTAGGTACTAGAGGCCACAATTGTGAAACAAATAGAACTTTTTGAATAGTTGGAGCATTTGAAAGATTCAAAATAACATGTAATTTTTTCAAAGACATCAACGTGTCCTTCATGTGGCCTTGGATGCTTGGATTTGAAAATCAATATGTTATTCTAATCTTGGTGCATTTGTTGTTGCTTTTGTTGTTGCATAGGAGAAGAATTTGCTACAGAAAAAAAAATTAAGCATCCATCTAGGGATTTGGAAGTAGATTTGAAGGAAGTCCGTCATATTTTTCACTCATTCTTGTTCCTTTGGGATGTGAGGAATCATCTACAAAATTCCCATTAAGTGGCTTCTCGGTTCTTTGTTTAGGGAGGGGAGTGCCTTTGATTAAACCTTGTCCACTCCATGTGATATATATCAGGTAGTCTAAGGATTCAACTACCATTAATTATAGAGTAAGGGTTAATATGATCTCGTGTTAAATAGACGTAACATGCCCTACTTCTATTTCTCTTTTGGTGATACATAGGAAAGGGTAAAAGGATTAAAATCAACAATTTTTCTCTTAACCCTGTTACCATGCAAGATTTTGGAAAATCATACTAAGTTTTGAGGTTTATTGTTCAAGAAAAAATTTCCATGTTTGTTATAAAGTTACATTCTGAACCAGGATAAATCTATGAGACATAAAACAATATATAACTTATAAGGTGTTGAATTAGATTGAATGAGAAGTTTATAAAGACCATCCAAACAAGGTGTATGAGGTAGATAAAAAATAGAGCCAATACTCATAATAACCCATTTTTTTGTATCAAAACTTGCTTTTGAGGTTAGGCTATTCTTTCATGATGTAATTTTAGTAACTTAGTTGAGTGATGAGACTTAAGCCTAGTTTATTTGGTCCAATATTTATTATGTATGTAATTTTATGAAAATGAGGTGGGTGAAATATTATCACTCTCCTAATGCACAAAATATTTCTATCCACCAATTTTATACTATTGTATATACCTAACATAATATAGTGTACAATTTTATTTTCTCTCGCACTTTCCTTCTTGTGTGATTCTTCTCATTTCTATTTCAATTAATGCACATACCAATAAAGCTTCTTTTCTTGTTTCTATTGTAATATGAGTTTTGTTTTTGCTTGAGGTGTTATTTTGGTTTTTTCTAATAAAGTGTATTCCTATTGATTTAGTTTAACTGTCTTGCATTCAATTATTTGAATGAGTGTGTATTAGCTACAAGATCCACAGATAGAACAGTGAAATTTTTTTTGTCTGTGCAAGATAACCAATGCTTTTCATACCTTTTCTTGTCACAAGTATGTGATTTGTATAGGTCTAATTCATTTTCTTGTTTTTGGAAGTATCATCCTCAATTTCTATGATGTATGTGGAAAATTGAAATGTTATATCTCTTTATGCGGAGGTACTTCAAGATTGGAATGCAAATGGATTTCTTAAAATATAATATAAGGAACTGGATATTCATTTATTCTTCTTAAATTTCATTGTAAAGAAGAGAGTTTTCATCTATTATTTTTAATATTTTATTTGGTAGAACACATGGTAGAGAATGATGCAATGCTCTTTTTCTCATTTATATTGATTGACTGAGTGTTCTATGTAGCTTCATTGTTGTTTATTTTATACCAATAACTTAGTTTATATTTTGTGTAGTTACCAAAATAAATTAATCTTCATTATACCAATATAAATTAAGCTACATTGTGTAGCCTCATTTTTTGTTTTATACCAATAGCTTCATTTTTTTTTATACGAATAGTTAGTTTTATGTAGCTTCATTGTTGTACAATGTTCATAATAAGAGAGTATTAATTCTTATATTTTATGGAAAATATGGATGAGCATTATGATATGGAGATATTAAGGTTGTCTTTTTTTTTTTAAACACATATTTTTTAGGATGTAAATGAATATGAAAGAAGAAAATCAAGTGGGTACATTTGGTTAGTTACATTGGAAGGGGGTATAATTGACATAGTTTTAGAAACAATTCCAAGATTCCATTTGTTTGGAATATATGAAATTTTTGGTAGGTATGTGGAGATAACATGTGAAAATGATAATATGGAGTACAACTAGTTAATGATGGACTTATTTTTATTTTTTTGACTCACAAGGGAGAGGTAAGGCCAAGATGCAATAATCAGTCATTATGTATGAGTAGGATGTTTACTTCCTATGGATCCTAAGGATAATGGCATATTGTGGAATGCTACCCACCCACATGTATGGGTAACCATAGGAGAATTTTTTTTCTTCTATGATGTAATTTTCTAGCTACTTGTCATAAATTAATTACTATATGTTGTCTTTTTATTTCCATTTGTTTTCACAAGATATCTACAACTTGATATTTTAAGATTGTAACTTAGCTAACATAATTTTTATTAATTTCCAAATATGTTATTTTACTATGGTGATGTTTTATTTGTTTTGTTTATACAGTCCATCTAGCCACAAAGTGGCCACTATCGCCCAACTAAAGAAAAATCGTTCAATTTTCTTTCTTTTCTAGGGAAAAATAGCATTCACATAATTGATGTTGAGGTATATATCATATATCTCCTTTATAGTATACTTTATTTTATGTTCCAGTGTTCAACCTATTTCATTTCTTATACTTTTCTTTATATCTTATTTCATTTCAAAAGAGGAACTCATTTTTTGATGGTCGAAAGAAGGAATTGAAGAAATAGGTGAACAATAACACTAGAGAAAAAAATACAAAAAGAGAGAGAAAATAACTAGTCTAGTGATACCCTTAAAGACAATATCTCACATGAGACACACATATAGAGACTGGTGATCAAGTCTTTAGAAATGGTGAATTCACCTACAATGCATTGGCAACACAATGATAATGTTTCGAAGAAACAATATTTCATTTGTAAATTGTAGTCCAACCAATATTAAGTTGGAAACAAATATTGTAATACTTAACATTTCATATAATATAATTTATGTGGTTGAAATTATTTATAGTTGCACTTGATATTATTTAGTATTGTAATTAACATATGTAATTTTGTGTTTTCATATTATATGAGCATGCATATTGTATGACATTTTTTTAATTTAGTTGCAAAATCATACTAATTAATTTATGTTGATTAATAACAAACACATAAAATCAATCTAAAACTACTAAATTAGTATTTTATATTGATTAATGATGAATACAAATAAAACGAATATACGACAAATTAGTCACTTATAATGATAATTAATGAAAATAAATGAAATGAATATAAACTACCAAATCAGTCGTTTATATAATAAATATGAAACTACCAAAAAAACATAAATGACTACTACAAATGATAAATTTGTGATTAAAAATTATGACTAAATTTTTCATATATATGTCTATTAGTAGATAATTTACAGTATCTTATAACACAACCAAAATTTAGTCATATTTCTTTGGTCGTTAATTGGTTTCAAATGATGAATAAAATTTGCATATATATGACTATCAATAGCTAATTTACAGTATCTTATAACACGACCAACATTTTGGTCATATTTTATACTCATTAATTGGTTTTATCAGGTGATCATATAGTAAAATATTTTTTTGTATATTTTGTCATTAATTGTGAAGATTAATGACTAAATAAATGATTAAATTAATGACCAAATTAATGATTAGATATACTACTAGACAATAAATTTGATATAACCAATTAACGACTAAGCTAAAATGACTAAAAGTTGGTCACGTTATAAGATATTGTAAATTAGCTACTACTGGTCACCGACTGAAAAATGGTCATTTATATGCAAAATTTAGTCGTATTTTTAGTAACTAATTAGCCATTTTGTACTAGTGTTAATTGTGTTCAATTTTAACTATTATAATTTTCCTGTGTGCTTTCAAAGTTTGTAATAGCTTGAATCTCTGAAGAATAAATACAAGGAAAATATATTTGAAACATACCTTTGATCTACATTGAAGCTTTTTTTTTTCTCAATTGAGAACAAAAAATATTCAAAGATATGTATACAATCTAGCCTATTCTATAGACAATTAAAAATTCGATCTGTAGATATATCATTACTCATAAGTTTTCATTGTATCCAAATTAGAATGAGTAAAATAACATTTCAAAATGATCGGTTGTTAATAACTTTTCATCTTAAACTTTCCTCCAAGTAAAGGGTTTGCACCAAATAAACTCCATATCCTTTTCGTGACTGAGAAATTGTCACAACTTTCTCTTGTTTACTATGTTCCACCGATAGTTTGCCACACCATTTTGCACTTACAATTAACAATTCCTCTGAAAAGTCATCCGTTGTAAAATCACCAATATTTCATTATTGCTTCTTATGTTTAAGAAAATATGTCCTATTTTTTAATGTTGCAGGTAAGGAAGTGATTGAAAGTTAAACTATTGCTTTGTATCAGCAGAGAAACCTTGAATATTGGAAGTATAATTACAATCCCTTGCTTCGTCAACATTAAAAATCTGAAGCAATGGAATAATCTAAAGTTCAAACATGGTTTAAAGTATTAATTTCAAAATATATCCAATCATGAATTTCATTTCTTGAAAAAGAATAATAAATTGACATAAGAAGGAAGAATTAAAATAAAATACTAAAAACATGGAGAATATGATATTTTACAAATTTACTTAAGTGGAATTTAAAAGAATACTTGGTCTCTGGGGGATTTGCAGCCACGATCAACATTTACACAATGAATAAGATAATCTATATGAAATTCATTCAGTATCACCTATGATCGTAGTGGCAGAAAAATTGAATTTCATATTATAAACAACACTCAGCTCCATTTTTCCACAACGACTAGGAAAACTAGTATATTTTCTCTGCAGCCTATGATGCCAGCCACAAGTCCTTTTACTTACATTTTAATCTTTCTTTAAGGATGTACTAGTATTATCTCAATGTTTTAACATGACTAATCCATTTGTGTACCAGTTCTACCAAATTCATTGACAAAACCAAATGGCATTGTTTTTTTATTGGAAGATATTAGTTTTCTAAAGTGGTGTACCCAAGGGAATCCTAGAATTATTGGAACAGCTGATAGTTCACCCTTATTGAATTCGGGTGGCTCCTTCCAACAGCCTTTTTTCCAAAACTTGAACTGGAGAAAGAAGAATTACTATAAATATGAGTATCACACACTTTACATAAAAAAAAATCAAACATGTCCAAATATAAAATCCCATTAATAAATTAATTAGTCATCTATAGCATGCATATTAATTCAAAACCAAATCAAAAATAGTTATCATGAAAGATAAAATTACCTCATTTAAAGGAGAATGAAAATTAAGCCTTGATTCAGCGTTATCTGGATCGATTTTTTCTAGGTATTTAGGATCCTGGATGTACAAATCAAGGGCAAAATACTCCTTGTCAT
Organism: Pinus albicaulis; assembly: GCA_034641835.2. NCBI lineage: Eukaryota > Viridiplantae > Streptophyta > Pinopsida > Pinales > Pinaceae > Pinus > Pinus albicaulis. Next base: position 876,199,705 of record CM076575.1, on the reverse strand, counting down.
ACATTTTCTTGACAAAAAATGCCTCAATTTAGTCCAAGTATGAACTAAGCTTCTGATCAGTCCATTGTGTATCTGGAGAATCCAAAATCCTTAGAAACTGAATAAAATAAGTTGTTATTAACAAACTATAATTTCTTCATTTTAGTAAAATGAAACCAAAAATATTTGTAAGAAGATATGTTGTTAGTAAACTACAACTTACAAAAGGTGAACAAAGAACACGTAGAAATGTGGCTCCTCCTAGCCACATGAGAGTTAATCATAAAATCAAAATAAAAATAAGTTTCTTTGTTTTTAACATCCTTACAGTTATGTTTTTGAAGCAAGTGACTTGGTCAAATGCCCAAGATACTAATACCACCTTAAACAGATTTGACGTGAAAGAGCATTACCTTTACCTAGACCCCTTGGTACTGATTAATATCTAATTTAAATCCATTACTATACAGAGCTGAAGTTTGGATAACTATTGGGAACTAAGTCCCTCTAACTCATGAAGCTTCCAATGACTTCAGAATTGGTGATACAAATTTGAGGGGAGTCTCCCTAGATGCTTTAAGGCTTCAACTTTGAATTCCCAGGGGAAATTGGCAACCCAAATCTACAATAAAACTTGCTAATATTCGACAAGATTTTCAAAACTTACAGTTTTTCTCTTCAAATCAGTGATAACAAACTTTAGAGTTGTTAGACGTGTCAAAATAATGTAGAAAATTGACAAATTTTCTATAAAATCCCTTTGTTTCTAGGATAAAAGTTGTAGAACAACTAATAAAAATGACCAGAAACACACTGAAAAATCTTCAAGCCATTTTTTTTATTGTTGATATGAGATATACCTCTATTAGCATTTTAAATTGACCAAGTGTTTTGTAAAAAAACCAGCAAAGAAACTTAACATAACATTATGAAATGTACTCACGTTGTCACTTTTGTTGTTTCATCTCACTATAGGCTGGTCATTTTCCATATTGGGGGGGGGGGGAGGTGTGCTAGGGGGTATAACTCTTAGATACACATTTTTTCTCATTATGTAGACCTTATATTAATGAAATAATTCATCGATTTTTCTAATTACAAAATTAAAATCATCAATTTAGGTTGGAGACAAACACTAAGGTAAATTCGATGAACTCAGTTTTCACTTAAATCTGTTACAAGGAAGTTTAAATTTGCAATGGTCTGTTGCAAATATGAATTCCTTATGCTAAACAAGAAAATGATAAAATATGTGATAAAGTGATAAACACTCTTCTATCACCTATGTCGATTGGTGCCTTGATGGATTGGACTAATGGAGAAAAGAGAGTGGAAATTTTCCACGTGAACTTATTAAGTTCTATTCTTCCAGTTGAATATGAAAATAATAATGAGAATTAAATAATAATAAGAGCATCATAATGGCACATGCTCAACATAAAACATAGAAATTGATAACCATAGGGATATCTAAGCATTACCAGCATCAAAAATACATCCAAAAATTTGATAAAACAACAATCAACTCTACAAATTTGATAAGATCACTTCTTTGCACTCTTAGTCACTCCTAAATGACACAGATGATATAATGGAAAATAATAAAAATCATAAATGATCAAGGATCTCCAACTTTGAATGTTGAAAATATCCTAGGACAGCTAAATAGGAACCATATTAACTATGGAAAGGATCTTCAAGAGTTTGTAAGGAACTCTTTTAATGATGTTCCACATGTCCTAACATTTATGGGGTATAAATCAGAATTGTAAGAAAGACATGAAGATGTCATGTTCAGATTATTTATACATTCTTTGGGATAATAGCGTAATGGTTGGCTCAAACATTATTTCAACCCAAAAGAGCATACATTCTCTGAAAAACCTAGTTGAAAGCTTCCTCAAACATTGTCACCTAATATTTCAAAAATTTGATGATAATGACCAGCACTTGTTGGCAGAATTGCACTAGGAAGGCCACCTTTTTATTTTTGTAGGAAATGATGGCATCCATGAAGATGATGTAGGAGCTTTTGTGGAGGAAGAAGACCCTATGGTGCTAAGTGAAGTAATGGATGAAGACGAAAAGGTATTGTAAGAAGAATATCTTCCTCGCCTCCTTTAACATGATGTTCATCCAAATAAGGAAGAAAATTTAGAGGGTGAATACCTATATTGTGACGATTTTTCTATTGATATGAATAAATTTTTTAGCTCAAAATTTGAGGAAGTTAGCATTATTGGAATCATTTAAAAGGCTAGTATCATACTACAGGTCCAGAAGAAGAATAACACAGTAGCCCTGATATGGACTTGATCCAGATTCATTATTTGTGCAAAGAAAATTAATATAATATGTTGTGTGTTTTGAATCTAGTCCTATTTATGATGAATATGAGCATACAAATGATATTAAAGAACATTTCTCAGATTCGGTTGTGAGCTATTTGATTTTATCGGAACTCAATATAACCACAGTTAATGTGATGTGTGATCAATCCAACCCCAAGGAAAATAATGATAGGGATGTTTTTGAAGAGGATAATGAAGCAGATTCTAAAGGGAGCATACTAGATCAGCCTTTTGATGAGAACTTAATTCTACCTTTATAATTTGTAGTGATGAAATTCTTACCTCTCCATTTGATTACATCTATGACAAATATGAAGAAAATCCATCTTTGGATGCCTTAAATGATATGCATCATGGAAATTTCAGAAGTACAAAGAATTGTACAACATGTAATGATAGGATTTTTCTTATCCTAGAAAGTGCGAGAAAGGTTCTCTCACAGCAAAAATTAAGGTAAAAGGAGAGGGTTAATTGGGTGAATTTGTTTATGTTTAGTTATCATGTATAATAGATGGCTTGACAACAAATATTACTAGATGTTTTAGTGAAGAGTAGATTGTCTTTAATCAAATATTCCACTTAAATTGCTCAAAGAGACCCTCAAATCTTGGTTTCCATCTCTCTTCTTTGTGGAAGATGTGATAAAGCGGTAAACACTCTCCTATCACCTATCTGGACTGGTGCCTTGATGGATTGGATTGATCGATAAAACAGAGTGGAAATCTGCTATGCGAAGTTATTAAGTTCTATTCTTGTAGATGAATATGAAAATAATAATGAGAAATAAATAATAAGAAGAGCACCATAACGTCACATGCTCAGCATAAAATATTGAAATTGATAACCACATGGATATCTAAGCATTACCAACATCAAAGATACATCCAAAAAATTGATAATACAGATTTCAACTTTGAAAAGTCTATAATATCACTTCTTTGCACTCCTGATCACTCCTTAATGACACATATAATAAAATGGAAGAGAAGAGAAATCATAAATGATCAAGGATATCCAATGTTGGATGTTAAAGGTATCCCTTGAAACCTATATAGGTACCATCCTAGCTATGGAAAGGATCTTCAGGAGTTTGTATGGAACTCTTTTAATGATGTTCCACATGTCCTGAAATTTATGAAGTATATCTCAGAATTGGAAGAAAGACATGAATATGTCATGATCATATTATTTATACTTTCTTTGGGATTTTAGCGTAATGTTTGGCTAAAACATTCTTGCAACCCAAAGAGCATACATTCTCTCAAAAATATAGTTGAAAGCTTCCTTAGACATTGTCACCCAATATTTCAAAAATTTGATAATCATGACCAGTACTTGCTGGCAACATTGCACTAGGAATGCCACCTTTAAGTTTTTTTACAAAATGATGGCATCCATGAAGATAATGATGGATATTTTATGGAGGAAGAAGACACTATGGTGTTAAGCAAAGGAATGGATGAAAATGAAAAGGTATTGTAAGAAGAAGATCTTCCTCATCTCCTTTAACATGATGATCATGAAGATAATGAAGACAATTTAGAGGGTGAATACCTTTATTGTGATGATGTTGCTATTGATATGGATAAATAATTGAGATAAAAAATTTAGGAAGTTAGCACGGTTAGTATCATTTAAGAGGCTAGTAGCCTACTACATATCTAGAAGAAGAATAACATAGTACCCCTGATATAGACTTTATCTAGATTCATTATTTGAGCAAATAAAAGGACTGTCATATGTTGTGTGTTTTGAATCAAGTCCAATCTATGATGAATATGAGCATATAAATGACATTAAATAACATTTCTTAGATTTTGTTGTCAGTCATTTGATTTTCCTAGAACTCAATGTCAACATTGTTAATGTGATGTGTGATCAATCCAACCACAAGGCAGAGAATGACAAGGTTGTTTATGAAGAGGATAATCAATCAATTTCTAAAGGGAGCATACCAAATCAACCTTTTGATGAGGGATTAATTCTACCTTTATATTTTGTAATGATGAAATTCTTACCTCTCGATTTGATGACAAATATGATAATTATGAAGAAAATTCAGCTTTGAAGACCTCAAATGATATGCATAAGGGAAATTTCAGAAGTACAAATCATTGTACAACATGTAATGATAGGATTTTTCTTGTTTTGGAAAGTGCGAGCAAGGTTTTATGACATCAAACAGTAAGGTAAAATGAGAGGGTGAATGGGATGAATTTTTTTATGTTTAGTTATCATATATCATAGATGGCTTGACAACAAAAAATACTAGAAAATTTAGTTAAGAGCATACTATGTTTAATCAAATAGTCCACTGAAATTGCTCAAAGAGACCCTGAAATATTGGTTTCCATTTCTCTTCTATGTGGAAGAAATGGGCATTCTCAAGATGTTGTTACATATAATGAAGTTGTTGGGAATACGAGAGTTGTCGAAAATGGACCATTCAGTCCAGAGGTGATGGGGATCCCAACATATTTTCATTTAGATTTTAATGTGTCTCTATTTTCAACAATGATCAAACATAGTGGAAATGGATATTGCAGTTTGAAGATGATGAATTAATTACTTTGGATTATGGACTTCACTTTTGCAGCCTTATCTTGAGAGTTTGGGGTTCTGAAGTGATCCCAATAAGGACGTGTTTACCCAATGGGAGAAAAGTGTTACCCCCTGGTTTTCATGAGGATACCATAAGAAATTTGTCCCTCAAAATTATCCCACAATTTGTGGACAGAGGAGATCGATGAAATGTTTGGAATTCTATTACTATGATTAGCCTCTACCAGCTCCGATGATGGATATGACAGTCTGTGGGTTTTCTCCTAAATTATAAGTAAGGCTATGGTTTGACGGACACTTCTGGGCAATTGGATTTCATATAGAATATAACTAATATAGTTAATCCCATGGCAAGAACATCACCTCGTATAAGTGATTATCCTAAAACAAAGTGTAACCTAGTGTGAAGAGTAGACATGGTATTGTATTCAGAATAATTAGGGTTTTGTTTGAAATGTATAACAAAGATGTCAACCTACAACAATTTTTTCCACAAGGATGATGAAGATATTAGACAATTGCAAAAACTAGTCAATATTTGAAGTAGATATTCCATGACTTATAAGGCACTATATGGCTACTAGTTCCGTACAATTATTGTGGGGAATGCACATCAAAGCCTAGTCAAGGGCGAACATAATATTGAAACTTAATCTAGATCCATAATATTGGTGTGTCCTGAGAATAAGAAATACATATGTATAACTATCTCATTATTTTAAGTTGTTTGTGCCATGTTTGGAGATAACTGAAAAATACCAACCTGTAGTAAATATGTAACAACAAAGGGATGAATTTCAACAACTTCTGAAGCATGATTGAGTTAAAAAATGTGAATAAAACTACCCAATACTTTGGTCTAAATGTAAATAAAATGGTCTGAGAAAACCTATGCCTAGTTGAAGTGTAAAGGGAGGTTTAAAAATACAACACACACACACACACACACACACACATGCCATCTATTATCATACCTCAAATTTTCAAAATCTCATGCTTGAAAATCAGTCATAATACTCCTTCAAAATTTCTTAGGTTGCAAGATATCATAAAATGGTGAATTTTATGGTGTATTTAAGTTTTTAAAAAATTGATAAGAGTTTAGAAATTATTCCAAGTCACATCGAAGGAATGTGTTCTGAATAAAAACTTTGAAATGATCATGACTCCGAAATTTTGAAATTTGTCAGAAAATTGTCTAAGTCCACAGCAAATACAGCATGAAATTAACTAAATTCACTACGGAAACACTTAGTAGTTCCGTAGTGGAACTGACACTTGTAAAATGAAATGTGCTACGAAATCTCTGCCAGTCTTTAACGGTTTAAAGAGTAATGATGAATGGTTAATTGTTTAATAATTTCAAGGATGTGTTTAAAAAAGTTATGCACTCTCTCATACCAGTCATCATTTGTCTTATGTCTTCTCATTCCTCTTGTGAAATTTTATTTCTCACCTCTTTCACTTCGTTTTTTTGTACTTATCATTTGCTACCAAAGCATCCCTCTATCAAGAAGCTCCCCAGTAAATACCCTTGCTATTATATCAGCCTCTCTCCATCTTAACTGCTCTCTCTCATCAAGCATTTTCTCTCAAACAGGTGTAAAGTTGTCAGGAAAGCCGCCGCCGCATCATACAATAAATGGCTACAACTACACCCAATAATGTTTATAAATGAGGTTTGCCATTCCGCTATGAACCTACAGCTCCATATTTGGTTTTAGGAGATGAACATTTCACCGAGTTATTTACAAAGGCAAGTTGTATTAATTCTTTCAGAAACTGCAAGGGCATCATCAATAGGTATCACAAGACTCTGTGGCTAATTTCAAAGGCACATTTACAAAGGTAGGCTTTATTCATATCCCAATTTCACCTGATAGTATCTCTAAAGCAACAGGGATCCCGAGAATTGGAGAGGAATGGTTTAAAGCCACCAAATTTGACTTGAAAATTTGTGATGATTATTTAAAGCCGAAGCATGCAAGGATAAAAATGGCTGAAGGAATTCCTATAAGTTGTCTTAAAGATGAATTTTCCAAGTTTCTAACAGTCATACAAAAATATTTTACATGTGAAGGTCATTTTCAGAAAATTTATATGTATCATTTCAAATTATTGATTCATTTCACAGGGAAGAAATTGATAGATATTCCATTCTATCTCTTTAGAAGTCTCAGGAAAATGGTAGACAAGGTACAAGGAAAGCCTCAAAGGAATGAAACTTCCATTTTTCATCATGGGTTGATGAAATTACTAGTCTTGGAGGAGTTAAATAAACTAAACAGAGATTGGGCCTCATTCTTGTTCATGAATGGATATGAAATTGATGTCTTATCTCCAAGGAAATCTTCCAAGAAAAAAAATGGATGTCAATACTATTGCAGAATTAGAAGGAACTCAACATGAATTTTCAAAGGTTTCAGAGAAAGACTTGGTAGAGAAAAATTATTTAGTCCAAGATACATCATCACCTCCAGCAACTAGAACTAGAAAGAGAACTAAAAAACATGTTACAGACAGCAAGATCAAATATGAAGCTAAGAGATCCAATGGAAATGCTGAAGAAAATGTTAAAGGCAAAGGCAGACTTGAAGACATCCTACAGGCCATTGACATTGCAGAAACTCTTGTGGTGAAAGCAGCTAAAGATAAAACATCTAAAGCCATAGGTAAGGGACTCATAGTCAATAAATTATACTTATTTTCAGATGATTCAACCTTTATTTTCAAACCTTTAAAACCTCTTCCTAGGTCACAAATGTCAGATAATTTTACTGTTGGTGATAGTAAAAGGAGGGAAGATAAAGGTAAAGGAGAAATGGAAAAGGAATTTATCTTTATATCACCTAGTGAGATAGAGGTTATCAAGGATAAGAAGATAGAAAAATTTAAAGATGAGCCTCAAAGGAAACTTGAGATAGATTTTTCTAAAAGACAGGTCAAGGACAAAGAAGAAACAGTCAAATAGAGAAAAGGAAAAGACAAGGCCATAGAGAAGACAGAAAAGAAGATTTTGGAAGAACAATTGAAAGTTGTCAAAGATGAATTGGCTGAGACAAATAAAGAGCTGGAAGGATATAAGAGAGATAGAGCAATGATAGATGAGGTATAGAAGAAAGTAACTGAATAGGTTATTCATTTTGAGACTTCCATTGCAAAATCCAAGAATCTGTTGAAAAGGACACAAAATTTACACATCATAGTGTCACATACTAGAAAGAGGAATTTATGTTTGCAATCAGAGAAGAGAAACCTACAGAGACAAGTGAAAGAATTAAAAGAGGAAATGGAATTGATGAAAACATAATCAAAGAAAGGAGACTTGGAAAGAGGAATCATGAACAAAGTTGTTTGAAACTGCTGATAGATAAGGAGGTAACAATTAGATCATCATATTTTTCTCTTATAAACTACATGCAGGCATGTTCATATACTTTCCGAAGCTCAAATCTAAGTTTTGTCAAATTTCCAAAGTGTTAGGCAATTCCATATCAAGTGTCAGGCTTGAAGCCCAGTTTTTGCTGCAGAATTTCTGAAGGTTTTTTTTTTTTTTTGGGAGACATAAAATGATGAGAATGAGCAGTTTTGAAGGTCATGTTTAATTTGTTTTTTTATCATTGAACGTCTTCCAATGGTTAAAAACAGCAGAGGAATTTGACATATCAACTTTTAGTGTGCGCTACGAAAACAGGTTGTTCTCGTAGCTCAAAACAGAGTTTGACAATAAGGACAGTTTTCATGATAAATGATGAAAAAGAGTGAAAAAGGTTAAGCACGTGTAAATTTATTCATCGACAAGGTGTCAAAGAGTATCAGGATGACAAAGAGTATCATATTTTCCAAGTGGAGATTTTCAGTTAGAGGAGTTTGAAAGATACTAGCCAACATGTGCCATGTCATCAAATTAATTTCTTTTAAATGAGGGGAAAAGTTACTTCATGAAGACAATCATGATATAAATGTTTTTTTAATGGCTAGCATGGTAAAAATATTATATTCCTTTTGAGGGATACTTGGATCATTTTAGTTTAAATGTAATAAATAATTGTTTATGTCCTAGAAGGACTCTTATTCTTATTTCGAATAGGTGTCAGTCCTAGTCTCTAGAATCTAGTTTATGGTTAGATTTAAATGTCAGTTTAAATATAAATGGTCTAGCCACTTGGAAGACTGGTTGTAAAGGCTAAATGCCTATAAATAATGTAGACTTCGATGTATTTAGGGTTGGAAAATGTTATAAGAACAATGTACTTTTATAAATACTTTGGAGGAGCTGATATATACAGAAGGAGTCTAACTTTTCTGAAGCTGAGATTCTAAGTGTACTTCAGTGAGCTTTATCTTCTATCATGTGTTTTACTTCCATATTTTTTATGCTTATTACTCAGAATTCATGGGAACATGCTCTGACTTCCTTTAAGTGTTAATTTACGGTGAATTGAGTTCCTTAGGTCCTATCTGTAGATGGTTTGATTCAATGTTTGATACTTATTACTCAAAATTCATGGTCATTCATGCTCTAACTTCCTTTAAGTGTTAAGCTTGGATAAATTTTTGTTAAATACTTTCCTTTCAATATCTTGATGTATCACGACTCAGAATTCATGAACACATGCTCTGATTTCCTTCGAACCTTAAGATATTGAAACTTTCCTGAATGTGTCACCCTTTCATTGAAGTATATACAAGCCTTAGCTTCCATAAGGAGAGATATTTTTTATCTTTATCCCTATCACTAACTCCATAGCCCAATGATAGTTTGTCTTCATCTTTCAACCTGAAAACATACAAAACCACAAACCATAGAGTTAGCCATCTATCTTTATTCAAAATCATTAACCCTTGAGAGAGCCCTCTCAGGTTGAGGAGGCTAAGCCTCAGTCAAAATATTGGTTTGAAATAGTTACACTGAAGTGGTCTGATCAGTAGCCTATCAGGGTCCCATTTTGGTGATAATGTGCCATGTCATCAAATTAATTTCTTTTAAATGAGGGGAAAAGTTACTTCATGAAGACAATCATGATATAAATGTTTTTTTAATGGCTAGCATGGTAAAAATATTATATTCCTTTTGAGGGATACTTGGATCATTTTAGTTTAAATGTAATAAATAATTGTTTATGTCCTAGAAGGACTCTTATTCTTATTTCGAATAGGTGTCAGTCCTAGTCTCTCTATTCCTTCCTGTGTTCCTCTTAGACTTCTTGTTGCTCATGAAAACCTTACACTTCATCTTAAACATGTTCCTTGTTCTTTGACTTTGGAACCCAAAGTATTTATTATATAGGTATATTTAATCTATTTTTTTTTTTTTTATATGTGTGTGTGTGTGTGTGTGTGTGTCATATAGTTTTGAATGTGGTGATAAGTGTTATAGGTGGTCTAACAATAGTAATTTAAAATAATTCTAAAGAAGGGACAAGGTTTACATTTACATTCAAAAAGTGTGCTTCAAGTAGAAGGATCAAAATTTATAACCTCTCAAATATACCCGTCCACCATTTTAAATAAAATAAAACATAGTAAGTTTTCGCTAGCCTTGTCACAATACACAAGCATTCATCTTGTGTTCAATGCAATTTTTCTAAAGCTATTTCAATCATAGGTATTAAAGAGGTATGAAAATGAAATTATTACTACATTTCTTGAGGAGATCACTACAAAGGTTGACATTGAGCTGAGGGAAACTAACTTTGAAGAACAAAGGTAGTAAAAAATTGGCTATAGTTTGTCTTTCTCAAATTAAGAGTAATTTTTCTAGCAAAAAAAATGGAATACTACATAATCAAATAATATGTAGTTTCCCTTACTGAATTTCCAATTGAAGGGGACCCACAAATCCTAAGTAAGGAATTTTTGTCATAGGATCAAGTATTTGACCAACTCAAAAGGTCGTTGATGTGTGCACAACTTCAAAAAATTATGGGAGGAAAGTTCTACACCCTCTACACCAACACAAGAAGAATATTTTATGTATAAATCACATGCTTAACACTAGCACCAAGATCAAACACTTGCATCGGGGTGAAACAATGCCTAAAAAAATTCCAACCAATCTGTGTTACAATAGTAGATGGAGGTTTGATAATAGTCAAATGATCGATCACTCACATGACTATTCAAGTGTAACTGCAACACTGCTTTTTTTGCAGAATAAATTGCATATAAAAAAACAATATTATATTATACTTTCAAGCTTGTAAAACATAATATTTTTCATGACAAAATCAATGAAAAATATTCAACTATGAGAAAAAAATTTCTATGTTCGGCGTACCAGATATTGTAGGATGCAAGATCCTTTGAAAGTCAACAGTTACAATTAAGATCTATGCTACAGTTGTGGAAGAAGATAAAACTTGAAAATGGTAGTGAGTATTTCTCCCAAGAAACTAAGGCATTTTACAAATATTATGGAATTGCACGCTTGAATACAACTCCACATGGTCTCGAGCAAGATATCCATGCTAAGAGACCAAATAAGAAATTGATAAAAAATACATGAAGTGTGAGAGATAATGCTATCTTAAGCAATGGATTTTGCACTGAAGAAGTTGCTAAAACTAATTGCATGGTCTCAAGCAATATGGCCATGCTAAGAGACCAAATCAGACCTTGATAAAAAATGCATGAAGAATGAGAGAGAATGCTAGATTAAGCAAAGGATTTTGAGTTGAAGCAGTTTCTACAACTAATTATTTGATTAATATGTCACCAAGTTCAATTTTAGGTGACATGATAATAGAGGAAGTAAAAGTGTAAAGAATCCCTCTCTTGCACATCTTGGGTTTTCGAAGTGTGAAACATGCATGTATGTGGCTAAGGTGGATAAGACAAAACTTGAAAACCTAGCTTAAGCAAAGGACTTTGAGTTGAATTAGTTGCAACAATTATTTATTTAATTAATACGTCACCAAGTTCAATTTTGGGTGACATGACACTCGAGGAAGTCAAAGTGGAAAGAAGCCCTATCTTGAACATCTTAGGTTTCTGAAGTGTGAAACATGCATTTAAGTGGCTAATGTTGATAAGACCAAAGTTGAAACCGTAATGGTCAACTTCCTTGACCCTTTATTGGCTATTCAAAAGGAGTATGAATCCACCACGGTTAATAGCAAGGTAACCCCTAGCAGATAAAGGGCTACAAGTTGTGGTTTTCGTCCGAACATCAACATACCTACAACCATGCTTGCAACCAAGATGTGATTTTTGAGGAGGATAAATCTAGTGGAGATCAACATCAAGAATCCATTACAAAACAAAAGTACAACCTGTGGTGATTCTAGATGAGCATAGATGAATAGCTACAATAGATGTCGAATATGGAAAATCTAGAGGAAAAAGATGAAATTCATATTCCTTTTTCATTCGAGCAAGAGTGAAAGTAATCATTAATGACGATTCAAAATGTTCAAGCTGAGAAAATCAACCAAATTAGGGTTAGAGTTTGAGGAAGCTTCATAAGTGAATGGGGCCTATCCGCCTAAGTGACATGGCTACGAGCCATCTAATTTTAGGTTATTTTCTTTATTTTGCATGGGTGATGAGCCAAAAAATGTCAGAGAGGTTCTTATTGGAGATGAACCTTATTATTAAAAGAAATTAATGGATGAAGAAAAAAATACCATGGAACATAACCAAACCTAGCATTTGCAGGAATTTCCTGAAGGAGGGAAGGCCAATAGATGCAAATGACTATTTAAGAAGAAGTATAAGATAGATGGTCCAATGTAGCAATATAAACCTCATTGGTAACAAAGGGGTACTCTTAAGTGGAGGGTGTTGATTATGATGAGGTTTTTTCCTTGATGGCCAAAATGACCTGCATTAGGTTAATTTTGGTACTAGCGATTTCTTATGATTTGGAAGTGGAGAAAAAAAATGTGAAGAGCAATTTTTTAAATGGTGAGCTCAAAGAATAAATCTTCATGAAGCAACCAGAAGGAAATTATTTATCATATAATGGAGAGAAGACATCATGTTTCAATTGAAGAGATTAGTATATGGATTGAAGCAGTGCCAAGACAGTGGTACCGATGGTTTAAGAAATATGTTTATGGACAAGGCTACCTAATGAGTGATGCAAATTAATGTGTTTACTTCAAAAGAAAATATAATAACTTCATTATTCTAAGCTTGTATGTTGATGACAAAAAGTTTTATTAGTCAAAATAAAATAAAAAACTAATTAAGGAAACCAAGTTCTAATTGTCATGTAATTTTTACATGAATAACTTAGGTGAGTTGCACTATTTCTTGGGAATCCAAATGAAGAAAGGCCACCAAAATTGGAAATTGTTTACCAACAATAGAAAATATTTGTAAAACATGCTTGAGCTCTTTAGGTCCTATGATGGATAAGTGTAAACTAGTTTGCACTCAACCTCAAGTGGGATCGTGTTTTCCACTCACATGAGTCCTAAGAGCCAAAAATAAGAAGAGGAGACAACAATAATTTCATACATAGTGTGGTTGGTAGCCTTATATGTGTAATAGCATGTACAAGTAACAAGACAATATATCATTGGATAGGTGTCCTGGGGATCTTTAGGTACTATGGGGCAATAATGACTATGCTATTTTGTATGAGGAAGATGGAGGTAAAATCATTAAGTTGCATGGGTTTTTTTATGCTAATTGGGAAAATAATATACATAATGGAAATTATACTTGTGCATATCTATTTATCATGTTTTGAAGGAGTTTTTAGATCGAGTAAGATGAAATGAGTGGTTTCCCAATCAAGTATTGAGGCAGAGAACATTAAATTTTACTAAAAAATCAAGGAAGTCATTTGATTGAAGAAATTATGCTGAGATATTGGGTTTTAATAGGGGACCATGCCTATTTTTTCTAACAATAAAAATGAAATTTCTTTGAGAAAGAATCCCAAATTAATTTCCTAGAAAAGCATATCAAGGAAAAATTCTACTATATTAAAAGGTTATGAAGTCTACTGATGTAACTCTACTAATGTTTCAAGCCAACGATAATGTGGTATATGCTTTAATGCAATGGATTAAAAGAAATTACTGGGTCAATGTGGGGAGCCAAAATTGTTTGAAGTTATTGCCAAGTGACAGATTGTTAGGATATGTGAAAATTAGTTTTTCAACGTAGCAGATCTGATTTTTTGTATGTGTAAAATGTATAGTTGGCATGTCTCTTGCTTTCAAATTCAATAAATGCATAAACCATTCCAAAATTTCTAAATTTTGGGATTTTTTTTGAATTTTTCCTATAGGTTTTACAACTTGCTATAATTCTTCAAATTTTATCCAATAAATATCAGGAAACATGATCGGAAAAGTTATTTTCTCCCACCATTATTAGAAAATTGAACCCCATACAAACACATTAGGAATCTCAAAGTTTTTATTTTTAGATTTTCATTCCCCTCCGTGCCCCCTCCCACCCCCCAAATTTGTTAGGGTCACTAGATAATTTTAATTAGATATTTTTGGCCCTTCCTGTAAGCATGGACATATTGTGAACTTCATGTTGAATTTATATTTTAAAGAATATAATATATTTGTAATGGTGACATTTTCATCTCATAAATTGAATATTACTTTCCTTGTTGTAGAGTAGTGTAGTCAAACTTAGCTAGTTCACTTAGAATTAACTGATTTTGACTCTGATTGGTAGCAAAACAAATTGAATTTATCTAATTAAATTCATGTAAGACATGTCAACAACTAGATTGGTCTAAGTTGACTCATTCCATCCAGTCACATAATGACTCTGTCAAGTCAATGTTAATGTTATAATCTTATTTTCCATCCTAAGAGTCTACCTTAGAGACACTTTGATGAAGCACCATTTTTCTATACTTAGAAACAAATATTAGCAGGTTCATCACTCCCTGTGCACTAACAAGGAGTGATGATTTCTTAATGGCCTTCAGATAAATTCATAACCTGGTCAAGCTTCTAAATTTGCTCATTTTCAAGGGGATCATTTTGAAACGGTTTTAATTGCCTCATCTAATGGCTTAGTCACACATACTGGACTCTGAATTTACCAAGACCTAGGGGTTTAGATTCATCCTATCAACAATAAATCTATATAATTAAGCCACTCTAGAGAGATATATGTAACTAAATACTGCTGAAAAATATTACAAAGAGCTTTATTTCTACCATAGGAAAACTCATGGCAGCAGGAAAGCTCTCTCTAATATTTTTACGCAGCATTTAGTTACATATCTCTGGATCTCTCTCCCTTAGGAATAAATTCACTACATAGACTTGGTGAGGAGAGGAGGAAGAATCCAGACCCTCATGTCTTAGTGAATTTAATATCTACTATAAATTTTCAGGCCATTAGATGAGTTAATTCAAACCTTTTCAAACTGATCCCCTAAAAAATAGGCAAATCTAAAAGCTTGACATGGTCATTTTTGTTGAAGGCATTAGGAAATCATTTCTCCTTGCAGTAAGGCAAAGGGATATGCATTCTCATTTTCAGTGTACAAGGAGCAATGAACCTACTAATATTTGTTTCTTAGGGTAGAAAAGTGGTTCTTCAGCAAGGTGACATCAGGGTGTCTCAAGTAAAATTTCTGGATGGAAAATAAGGTTATAGCAATTACTGCTTGATGTAGACCCATTTTAAAACAAATTAATTATATTAAATATATAAAAAAAAAATCAAAAAATTTAACCTTATATTACATCTTCAGAAGATTCCCTCGCCTCATTTATCAATCATTGTTTTTGTGGAGAGAGCTTGAAAATGAGATGTTGAGTAAACCTTCCCTATTGTAGTAGATTATTTGGGTTTGATTTCATATGGGAAACCATTTCTGTGTCAAAATAACATATAGATAATTGTACAGTTATAAGCAAAGCTCCAGGATCCTATTTACAATTTTAGCATATGCCCCTAGAAATTATGCTCTATAGTGGTCTAAAGTCAGGATCAAACTTGCAAAACTCAATGTTTGTTAAATGAAATTATAGGTGTTATGATGAAAGGTTCTAGATATTTTATCCTTAAAATGTAAAATTATATTTAAATGTTTTCTACCTTAAGTGCCTTAAGAGGAAGGCATAATATGTAAAATAAAATTTTATAGTTCTCCTCTCTTGAACAACCCACAATCTAATGAAAAACATTGTTCTTATTCTAGAAATTAACAGAGTGCATTCGAAGCAGTCTTGGATTTCAACTGTTGTCTTCTCCCATCATAATTCTTGTTAATGATTTCCAGATCAACATTTCCTAGAAAGAAATTTAATCTAGGTTGAACTTCAGTGGCGAATTAGAAATTCATTAATTGGATATTCATTACCTAGAAAATTTTCCATTTTGATTTCTTGGAAGGAGGTGGAAGGAGGTCTTCTCAGTCATATTTGTACATTTCTTCAGTCTATTATTAACTTTATCTAGCATGCAAGGCATCAACATTTTCTTTTGCATTTTCAGGCAGCAGTTGTAAGCAACATGGCGGAAAAGGAAAACCTTCTATCTACATTCCTTGGAAACAATATTTGGACAAGTCATTAGAGCCTTTTTGGATCATTAAGAGGGTAATTTAAATAATATTTAAATGTATTAAAGTTAGTTTCTTCCATGATCATACTTGCATACTTTTGAGAGGGTTTCCATGCCTTTAGTGACTGATTTTGGATTGATTGCAATTTAGTATGGGCATCGAAACATAGTCGACAATTCTCCTCCCAACCATTGGCATACTGCTATTGCAGTTATCACCCCTTAGGTCATGAATATTTTCCCAATGGCCAACATCTAGGGATTCCAAAGATCTAATTCGACCTCTAGCCTTCTGGCATAGTCATGTTCCACTACAAGAAATCCAGAGATTCGACCTCATCTCCATCCTTTTGGTATAATAGTGTTCAGGTACAGGGAGTCCATAGACATAATATGATCTCCGCCATTCTTACATATTAATTTTTAGGTACAAGGAGTCCAAAGATCTAACCTGATCTCCACCTTGCAGGCATAACAATATTCAAGTACAATGAATCTAGATATCTAACCTGATCTCCACCCGATTGGAAAAATAGTATTCAAGTACAGGGAATCTAACCCAATCTCCACCATGCTAGCATAATAGTATTTAGGTATAGTGAGTCCAAATATCTAACCTAATCTTCATTTTTCTTACATAACAGTGTTCAAGTATAGGGAGTCCAAATATCTAACCCAACCTCCACCCTGCTGGTATAACAGTATTCAGGTACATGGAGTCGAGAGATCTAACCCAATCTCCACCCTGCTAGAATAAAAATTTTCAGGTATAAGGAGTATAACTCGATCTCCTCCTTGCTCAAAAACGTTGTTCAAGTATAGGGAGTCCAAAGATCTAACCCAATATTCACCCTTCATACATAACAAAGTTCATGTTCAAGGAATCCAAAGATCAAACCCGATCTCCACCCTACTGGTGCAACAATGTTCAGGTACAGGGAGTCCATAGATATAACCCGATCTTCACCCTGTTGGCATAATCGTATAGGTACATTTGTAAAAATATTTAAGCTAGAGACTAGTGCAAACCCATATGAAATAAACCCTACTCAAATTTATTCATAAAATGGCCAAGCTAGAAATGTAGCGTTGCATATCAAATTATTCTTCGAGTTTTGGAGATAACTAAAGTTTGTTTTTGTATTTTGACTTTAATTGCATATTTTGGAATATTTCAAAAATTTGATGGATAGTTCCTGTCCATTATAATTCCTAAATATGCAATCTAGTTTAGTTCAGGTTGCATGGGAAAGGTTGCATGTCAAAAATTTGCAAAGGTTTTTAGAAAAATGAATGTTTTTTATTTGTGTGCATGGGAAGGGTTTTCAGGAAAATTAAAACCAAAGTTTGTGTGCATCTTCTTATTGTGTTTTTGTGCATTCCTTATTTTTCTCTACAAGGTTCAACTCATTAAATATTTTCACAAGACTACTCTCGTACAAGGACATGTTGTCTAACCTTTGCACTATTTTTATTTTGTTGTTATTTAGTCTCCACTTGATGGTACCAAAAATTATGGTTTGACTCTCTTGATTAAAGCATTCACAAATCCATGACACCAAATCCATTCAACATCACATTCACATCACTAGTATCCTCCTGCTCTTGGAAGGCACAAAATATTCTATCAATGAGAAACTCCTCGACATGAGCATCATCAATATCTGAAGCTACCAATTTGAAAACAACCTTTTCAGTTTCTCACTTCCATATTTCAGATCTTTGATAGTGCTTCCCACAATATCAAAAACTCCCACTTTGTTAGCTAGAGACTCAACCCAACCTAAAAATAAGAAATTCAGCACAAACTGACCCTAAAAAGTAGTTAGGATTTTGACTTTCTTAGTGTTCAAGTCTTAGACAAGGAACACACCACTTGTGCTAATACAATCAACAAAGTAAATTCAGGCCTAGTGTAAATATCAATCAGTCGAGAGAAATAAAACGATACATAGGAGAAAATCAAATTTACATAACCTATTAATTTAGTATTACTTTTGATAAGAGATAGAAGGTAGCATTGATGTTCCCATACTTGAATCGTACCATATATGGAGACCAAGGAATGTTAGCGTATCACCCCATGTCCATGTCCACTATTATTTATGGAAAATCTAGAATGATTGAGGATCAAGGAAAATTTTAAGGATGGAAAGTTATCTTGAATTTTAAAAAATTGGCGAATCTCACTAGTTCTTAATATGAAAACTATAAAAATTGTATTGATGTATTTCTAAAATTATTCAAATTTTTAATGATATTATATATATTGTATATATAATTTTGGCGACTTTTAATGTAAAATAATTTTGTATTATAAAATTTGGGTGAATCATTTTTATAAAAAAATGGAAATTGGCGAATTCTTTTTTTGGAAAAACCATGGAAAATTAGCCCACCTGCGAATATTAGCCCCTAAAATTTTCCATTTTGGGGATCCCCTATTCATGGAGACCCAAAATGTGACATATCCCATTATGACTAAATATTAAATTTGGAGATCTATGTTTCAATATTTAACTAGCGTAAATATAACCTAATTATTTTAGAACGTGTGAAGACCAACCTGCCAATGACTTGTTGGTAAGGGAGAAACAATTTTCAACTAAGTGTCTGAAGAATATGATTAGTCAAAGGCTATATCAAAAGCTTCAACAAGGGAACACAATGTACATATCTTGCATCTCATAAACTTAATCAAAATGAGAAGAGTAAAAAAATTTGTTGTAATTTAAGAAACATAACTTTGAAGTTGAAGCTTAGCTTCAAATTTTGTAGAATAACCAAACTTGTATCAACTTCCCTATCTCCTATTTAAAGGAAGAAAATATTCTATATATTTTTTACATTATGATATAATACAGCATACAAAGTGTGACATGTGTTGGGGTAAATGAATGTGTTAGGATGAATTCTAATCGCAAGCATATGAAAAAAGTACACTTTAGTTGTGCATAACAAAAAGCCCTAACATCAAAGATAGCTGCTAATTTCTTTAGATCTGCAGTTAGTTGACCAAGATAAATGCTAAAAAATCTAGATCTATACAGTAAAAGACATTAAGCAATAAATAAAAGCAAGAGTTTCTCCATGCATCCAATAGACAAGACATGAATATTTTTAAAGAATTTTTGTATTTTTTGACACCTGGGAAGGGAACATAGAAAGATGTTACCAATCCCCTTCAATGGGATGGGTTCTTGTAAGTCCTAAGCACTTCAGATCTAAGATCTCTCTCTCTCTTGATGGTGTATAAAACCCAAACAAAAAATGGTTCCCAAAGGGATCTCATAAGAAAAATGGTAGCAAAATATGACAATGATAGAGGATCAAATTCAGACCAAAAGTGTAGATCCAGAGTGATCTTTAGGAAATAAAAGGTAGTTAGTGAATGAAAAAACCCTTCTATTTATAGCAAAATATGGAGTCAGTCTAGATATTGGTGCGTAATTAAAATATTATTAACCAATTCTAGATCCAAATTTTATGGAATATTTTATTATATTTGTTGGAGTGAAAATAATTTGAATTTGGTCAAATCCCTTTATTTGTAAATAATAAATAAATAAATGATTTATTTATTATTTTAAGAATGTGGTTGAGTAATAATTAAATAAATAATTATTTATTCAATTATTTATAAATGATTTAGTCAAATTTAATAAGGAATATTATTTAAATAAGGTTTAAATAATTATTCCTAGAAAATAATAAGACAAATAATGATTTATCTAATTATTTTTCCTATTTTGGGTTAAATATGACTAGGAATATTAATTAAACTTATGTTTAACTAATTATTCCTTGAGGAAAATCAAAAAAATATGGATTTATTTAATATTTCCTCATGGGGTTTCCTGTTTAGACCATAAACAACTTAATAAATATGGATCACTAAGTTAATTTTCATATTGAAAGCAATTTTACTTAGGGTAAAATTGGTCTTTCATGGTGTAATTTGGTCCATCTAATAGTAACAAGTTAGATGACCAAAAAATGGTGTAACAGATTTCCCCCCAGCGTGCAAGCGTTAGGAGATAATTGTACAATCGAAGTACATTGTAAGAACTCAATCACTAGACACCGAAGGAGAAATCATAGAGAGAGAAATATAAAGTAGATGAAATTTCTAGAGAACAAGACCCTGAGGAGGCGAGACTTACAGGAGCGACAAGTCTCTTTTATGAGTGATTACATGTGTTATAGGTGGCGAAGGACGCATACCTATGCCCGCCGAGACAAAGTACAAAGAATAATGCGTCCAGTAAACAAGGGACTGAACTATATAGTACATCCTGGAATAAACATGAGCCAGATAAAAACATGATAATGGATCCCATATACATATTGTGCCTGGGATAATAGCCAGGACTCATACAATAATATTTGAGTACATGAAATATAAGTATAACCAAAGAGGCCCTCTAAACAGGAGAGGGTTCTGAAAATCTGAGTGATACATGCAAACGAAAAGACGCTACACGCAGCTGAGGCCGAAACCATCAAATATTTGGAGAGACATCGAAGGTTGTAATGAAGAGGTCATCCAGGCATGTGAGGGGGCTACCTGAAGGACCACCCCCTCATGATGTCTGAAACATCTCACACACACCCGAGAATCACCAGTAAAATCTGTTGCATCAATGAACCATCAAGTATACAGATCTTGATCATGTGGTAAGGAGCTGGAATTGTGAAAAAATCAAGTGAAAGGGTAATAAGGAGTCCCTTTGCCTGATTTGAGGCACTGAACAAGAGTGGAAGTTGGAACCAAGGTACACTTCCCTCTATACTTGTCTTCTGGAATGTATGAGATGATGTCGACAGAAGGAGGTCTACCATAGGTGAGGCAATAAGGGGTTCGCAAATAAGGCACGAGAAATAATAGCAGAGCGACTGACAGACTGACACCAAAGATGTTGATGGAATGGTGGGTACTGAGTAGCGCGCTGACGACTTCCCTTATTAGAGCATAAAGGGCATGGATGACCTGGCAGCAACTAACACAATATCAAAGGGTACACGGGATAGTAGGATTGAAGCCCATAATGTGCGACACGAGAGAGGAACCAAGCAATGATGGATGGAGGACTATAGCGAGATACAAAGGGACTTGGGATAGACTCCATGGATGCGATGACGACTCAAATCAGATACTCTAAACAAGAGCGACTCGATGATGCTACCACATAAAAAAGGTCTAGTGTGGACCATAAAAAACATGAGTACAACATGGTTACTCATGATGAAATTCGACACGAGCATGGTCAAGTATAGAGGCAAAGTGGTGCCCCAAGTACAAGTGTTGCAAGTGAAGAAATTTGGTTTTGAGGAGTGGTGAAGTGATCCTTCTTGGAAAAATGTGTCCCAGTGAAGGATCAAATCACAAATAAATAACGAATTCCCATTTTAGAGCTTGGTGAGAGCTTTCCAATGGTATAGACGGTTTGTCAAACTAAGCTACAGTTTGGCCGCAGCGGGTGAAAGAAAAATCTGGGGTTTCTCTTTTAATAAGGCATTTTCCCTCCAAATTCATTCATTTGCAAGTGTAGCTGTGGTGAATTTAGGGAGAAGAAAAGGCCTTAAATCTTACAGTGAACGTAGCAGAAAAATCGACCGTTGGATTTGAGATCCGTCAGTTGCTGCTAAGAGGCCTAACCCTACTCTTTCATTTTAGTGGATTGAAAGTTTAGTTTAGGTACCCAGAGTTCATGAATAGGTGCTGAGGTCGCAAGAAATGACTTGAAAAGTGAAACTTGTCAGAGAAATGGGGTTTCAGTTCTTCTTTTGGCTGAGATCTTGGATTTTTATGTTTGAGGGGCATAGGTGCCCCCAAGCATGTTATGTTCATGCCAAAATGTATTTATAAAAAGGAGAATCTAAACACATTTTTATGATGTGGTGTGCCTTTTTTTTTCATTATGGTTATGTAGTTTGAGAAAGGGAATGGAGGATTACCAATATCTTTTGGTACTACATATATGAAGAAAATGAATAAGTTTCTGGGTCGGCATACATGGTGTCACTATCGCAAAAATAGGATTTGGAGATAATGAATTGGTGCTCTCCTATAAAACCCATAGGTTGGTCAACAATAATGTCTAGGGGACTGGTTTGCTTATGTAAGATGAAGGAATGATGAGGGGTATCATTCCTAGAGTGATCTAAAGTGATATGGGACTCTAGAGGTTCTTCTAAATGGGGAAGAATAAAGGTACTAGAGTCGACATGACTATATACACTAGGAGAGTTGTGGATAATTGCTTCCCCTGGATGCTCAAATATGGCTTCCCCCTTACCCAAACATTGGGTGTCAATGTAATGGCCACAAGGTGTATGTGGTTTGAATGCATGGGTTCGATGTAAGGGGGATAGATAAATTCGGGGGCGGTGACTGCTTCTATAATGTCATCATCATAATAGAATATGGGGTGACTGGTGGAAGAAGGACCACGTGGTGAAACGAAGCTACTTGACTCATCATCATGATAATAAAGGTTCACATGCGCATCGTCATGGGGGTTGACGGGAGAACAAGTAGATGAAGTATCCACCGATGTTGAGCCCAAGGTGATCGCTAAAGGGAGGTTCGGCGAAAGAGAAGGGGAAGTTCCAGGGGGTTCTTCCGCCAAGGATCTCATATATGATGACAGGTAGTGGATAGTGGCCAATGGCTTCGTCATATTGACATCAGGAGGGGGAATTTCTATAGGAGTGAATGTATCCTCGGGTTCTGCTGAAGCAAAAGGCATAAATAAGAGAGCAGTGGACTAGTTGTGCTTGGCCTCGAATTGGCGATCCGCTACGAAAGAGTAGTGGTACTCTTTGAGGCGAGGACAGAGGTAATTATAATGGCCATGGAAATCACACAAAGCACAGGGGTGATTTGTGCCCAAAGTCTTGAGTTTCCTGGCTGAATCGGGTAAAACAACATGGACTTCTAGGATATCAAACTCAAGAAACGCTTCGTTGACCATGGGCTTGAGACGAGGCAATTCAGGAAAATTCTAATAGCAAGCGTATGAAAAAGTTCCACTTTAGCTGTTTATAACAAACAACCCTAACATCAGAGATGGCTGCCAATTTCTTTAGATCTGCAGTTAGTTGAACAAGATAAATGCTACAAAATCTAGATCTATGCATTAAAAGACATTAAGTAGTAAATAAAAGCAAGAGTTTCTCCATACATCCAATAGACAAGACAAGAATATTTTTAAGGAATTTTTGTATTTTTTTACACTTGGGAAGGGAACATAGAAATCTTTTACCAGTCCCCCTCAATGGGATGGGTTCTTGTAAGTCCTCATCACTTCAGATCTAAGATCTCTCTCTCTCTTGATGGTGTAGAAAACTCAGACAAAAAATGGAACTCAAAGGGAGCTCACACGAAAAATGGTAGCAAAATATGACAATGATTGAGGATCAAAGTCAGACCAAAATCATAGATCCAGAGTGATCTTTGGGCAACAAAAGGTAGTGAGTGAATGAAAAAACCCTTCTATTTATAACAAAATATTGAGTTAGTCTAGATATTGGTGCATAATTAAAATATTATTAACCAAATCAAGATCCAACTTTTATGGAATATTTTATTATATTTGTTGGAGGGAAAAAGAATTTGAATTTGGTCAAATCCCTTTATTTGTAAATAATAATGAATGATTTATTTATTATTTTAACGATGTGTTTGAGTAGTAATTTAATAAATAATTATTTAAAAATTATTTAGTCAAATTTAATAAGAAATATTATTTAAATAAGATTTAAATAATTATTCCTAGAAAATAATAAGATAAATAATGTTAAACAGTTGTTTAACTAATTATTCCTTGAGGAAAATCAAACAGATATGGATTTATTTAATATTTCCTCATGGGGTTTCCTGTTTAAACCATAAACAACTTAATAAATATGGATTACTAAGTTATTTTTCATAGTGAAAGAAATTTTACTTGTAAAATTGGTCTTACATGGTTTACTTTGGGCCATCTAATAGTAAGAGGTTAGATGACCAAAAAATGGTGTAACAGAATGTATTGAACAAACCTATAGGCATATTTTTTTTGTGACAACATTCAAGATACTAAGATAGACTTAACTTAGCTTCAAATTTTGAAAACTAAAAAAACTCGTATCAACTTCCCTATCTCCTATTTAGAGGTTGCAGATATTCTATATATTTTGTACATGATGATATAAGAAAACATACAAAGTGTGACAGGTGCTAGGGAAAATGAATGTGTTAGGATGAATTCTAATCGCAAGGGTATGAAAAAAGTCCACTTTAGCTATGCATAACAAACAACCCTAACATCAAAGATGGCTGCCAATTTCTTTAGATCTACAATTAGTTGACCAAGATAAATGCTGCAAAATCTAGATCTTTGCAGTAAAAGACATTAAGCAGTAAATAAAAGCAAGGGTTGCTTCATGCATCCAATATACAGGGCAAGAATATTTTTAAAGAATTTTTGTATTTTTTGACACTTGGGAAGGGAATATAGAAATATGTTACCATTCCCCCTCAATTTTATGGGTTCTTGTAAGTCCTTAGCACTTTAGATCTAAGATCTCTAACTTTTGATGGTGTAGAAAACCGAGAGAAAAAATGGAACTCAAAGGGAGCTCACGAAAAAATTGGTAGCAAAATATGACAATGATGGAGGATCAAAGTCATACCAAAAGTGTATATCCAGAGTGATCTTTAGGCAACAAAAGGTAGTGATTGAATTAAAAAACCCTTCTATTTATAACAAAATATTCAGTTAGTCTAGATATTGGTGCATAGTTAAAATATTATAAAGCAAATCTAGATCCAACTTTTATGGAATATTTTATTATATTTGTTGGAGTGAAAAGAATTTGAATTTGGTCAAATCCATTTATTTGAAATAATAAATAAATAAATAAATAAATGATTTATTTATTATTTTAAGGATGAGGTTGAGTAATAATTAAATAAATAATTATTTATTCAATTATTTATGAACTATTTAGTCAAATTTAACAAGGAATATTATTTAAATAAGGTTTAAATAATTATTCCTAGAAAATAATAAGATAAATAATGATTTATCTTATTAATTTTCCTATTTTGGGTTAAATGTGACCAGGAATATTAATTAAACTTCTGTTTAACTAATTATTCCTTGGGGAAAATAAAACAAATATGGATTTATTTAATATTTCCTCATGGGGTTTCCTATTTAGACCATAAACAACTTAATAAATATGGATTACTAGTTAATTTTCATAGTGAAAGCAATTTTACTTAGGGTAAAATTGGTCTTACATGGTGTACTTTGGTCCATATAAGAGTAACAAGTTAGATGACTAAAAAATGGTGTAACAGATTCCCCCCCAACGTGCGAGATTTAGGAGCTAATCGTATGACTGAAGTACATTGTAAAAACTCAATCACTAAACACCAAATGAGAAGTCAGAGAGAGAGAAATATAAGGTAGATCAAAGTGCTAGAGAAAAAGACCCTAAGGAGGTGAGACTTATGGGTGCGACAAGTCTCTTTTATGAGTGATTACATGTGCTATAGGCGGTGGGGGAAGCATACCTATGCCCGCCGAGACAAAATACAAATAATAA
The DNA here is from genome assembly GCA_034641835.2 of Pinus albicaulis. Classification (NCBI taxonomy): domain Eukaryota; kingdom Viridiplantae; phylum Streptophyta; class Pinopsida; order Pinales; family Pinaceae; genus Pinus; species Pinus albicaulis. Next base: position 876,173,711 of record CM076575.1, on the reverse strand, counting down.
TGCATCCATTAAACAAGGGACTAAACTATATAGTAAATCCTGGCATAAACATGAGCCAAATAAAAACATGATAATGGATCCCACATACATACTGTGCCTAGGATAATAGCCAGGAATTTACAATAATATCTAAGTTCATGAGATATAAGTACAACCAAAGAGGCCCTATAAACAGGAGAGGGCTCTGAAAATATGAATGATACATGCAAACAAAAAGGCGCTACACGCGGCTAAGTCCAAAACCATCAAATCTCTGGAGCGACATCGAAGGTTGTAATGAAGAGGTCATCCGGGAATGTGGGGGGCCACCTGAAGGACCACCCCCCCATGAGGTCTGAAACATCTCACACACACCCGGGAATCACCAGTACAATATGTTGCATCACTGAACCATGAAGTATACAGATCATGATCATGCAGTAAGGAGCTGGAACTGCGAAACAATCAAGTCAAAGGGAAATAAGGAGTCCCTTTGCCTGATCAGAGGCACCAAACAAGAGTGGAAGCTGGAACCAAGGTACACCACCCTCTATACCTATATTCTGGAATGAATGAGCTGATGTTGACAAAAGGACATCCGCCATAGGTGAGGCAATAAGGGGTCCGCAACTAAGGCATGAGAGATAATAGTAGAGCGAATGACAGATTGACACCAAGGACGTTGATGGAATGGTGGGTACTGAGTAGCGGGCTGACAACTTCCCTTGTTAGAGAATTAAGTGCATGGATGACTTCGTGGAAACTAACACAATATCAAAGGGGACATGGGACAGTAGGACTGAAGGTCATAATGTGCGACACAAGGGAGGAACCAAGCAATGATGGATGGAGGACTATAGAGGGATACAAAGGGACTCGGGATAGACTCCATGGATGCAATGATGACTCAACTCAGATACTCTAAACAAGAACAACTCGATGATGCTACCACACAGAAAAGGTCTAGTGGGGACCATAAAAAACATGTGTACAAGATGGTTACTCATGAAGAAATTTGACATGAGCATGGTCAAGTATAGAGGAAAAGTGGTGCCCCAAGTACAAGTTTTGCAAGTGAAGAAATCAGATTTTGAGGAGTGGTGAAGTGACCCTTCTTGGAAAAATGTGTCCTGGTGAAGGATCAAATGACAAAGAACTAACAAAAACCCATTTTAGAGCTTGATGAGAGCTTTCCAATGGTACAGACCATTTTTCAAACTAAGTTATGGTTTGTCCGCAGCGGGTGAAAGAAAAATATAGGGTTTCTCTTTTAATAAGTAATTTTCCCTCAAAATTCACTCATTTGCAAGTGTAGCTATAGTGAATGTAGGTAGGAGAAAAGGCCCGAAATCTTGCGGCGAATGTAGCGAAAAAAACGACCATTGGATTCGAGATCCGTCAATTGCAGCTAAGAGGCCTAACCCTACTCTTTCATTTTAGTGGATTGAAAGTTTAGTTTAAGTACCCAGAGCTCATGAACAGGCCATGTCTCACTTTTTGGGGTCTATTCTGCGACCTAGGTAGCAGGTACTCGGCAGAAAAATGCGACTTGTCCCAGAAAATGACTTGAAAAGTGCGACCTGTTAGAGAAAGGGCATTTCAGTGTTGATTTTGGCTGAGATCTTGGATTTTTATGGTTGAGGGGCATAGATGCCCCCAAGCATGTTATGTTCATGCTAAAATGTATTTAGAAAAAGAGGGATCTAAACACATTTTTATGATGTGGTGTGCCATTTGTTTTCGTTATGGTTATGCAGTTTGAGAAAGGGAGTGGAGGATTACCAATCTCTTTTGGTAATACATATATGAAGCAAATGAAATAATTTTCTAGGTTGGCATACATGGTGTCACTATCCCAAAGAGAGGATTTGGAGATAATGAACTGGTGCTCTCCTAGAAAACCCACAAGTTGTTCAACAACAATGTCTAGGGGACTGGGTTGCTAACGTAAGATGAAGGAATGATGAGAGGTATCATTCCTAGAGTGATCTGAAGTGATATGGGACTCTAGAGGTTCTTCTAAATGGGGAAGAATAATGGTACTAGAGGCAACATGACCATATACACTAGGAGAGTTGTGGATAATTCCTTCTCCTAGATGCTCAAATATAGGTTCCTCCTTACCCAAACATTGGGTATCAATGTAATGGCCACAAGGTGTATGTGGTTCGAATGCATGGGTTTGATGTCAGGGGGGATAGATAAATTCAGGGGTGGTGACTGCTTCTGTCTTCATCGTAATAGAAGATGGGCTGATTGGTGGAAGAAGGACCACGTGGTGTGGTGAAGCTACCTCACTCGTCATCATGAGATTAAAGGTTCACATGTGCATGTCACGGGGTGTGATGGAAGAACAAGTAGATGAAGGGTCCACCAATGTTGAGCCCAAGTGATCCCTGAAGGGAGGTGAGGAGAAACAGAAGGGGAAGTCCCAGGGGAGTCTTCCACTGAGGATCTCATAGATGATGACAGGTAGTGGATAATGGCTGATGGCTCCATCATCTCGACATCCTAAGGCGAAATTTCTATGGGAGTGAATGTGTCCTCTGGTTTTGCTGAAGCAAAATGTGCAAATAAGGGAGCAGTGGACTCATTTTTCTTGGCCTCGAATTGGCGATCTGCTTCGAAAGAGGAGCAGTACTCTTTGAGGCAGGGACAGAGGTAAGTATAGTGGCCATGGAAATCACACAAAGCAGAGGGGTGATTTGTACGCAAAGTCTTCAGTTTCTTGGCTGAATCAGGTAAAGTAACATGGAATTCTAGGATATCAGACTCAAGAAATGCTTCGTTGACCATGGGCTTGAGACAACGCAATTCAGGACAATTCTAATCGCAAGCATATGAAGAAATTCCACTTTAGTTGTGCATAACAAACAACCCTAACATCAAAGACGGCTGCCAATTTCTTTAGATATGCAGTTAGTTGACCAAGAAAAATGCTACAAAATTGAGATCTATGTAGTAAAAGACATTAAGGAGTAAATAAAAGAAAGATTTGCTCCATGCATCCAATAGACAAGACAAGAAAATTTTTAAAGATATTTTGTATTTTTTGACACCTAAGAAGGGAACATAGAAAGATTTTATGAGTCCCCCTCAATGGGATGGGTTCTTGTGAGTCCTCAACAGTTTAGATCTAAGATCTCTCTCTCTTTATGGTGTAGAAAACCCAAACAAAAAATGGAACTCAAAGGGAGCTAACAAGAAAAATGGTGGCAAAATATGACAATGATGGAGGATCAAAGTCAGACCAAAATTATAAATCCAAAGTGATCTTTAGGAAATAAAAGGTAGTAAGTGAATGAAAAAAACCTATATTTATAACAAAATATTGAGTTATTCTAGATATTAGTGCATCATTAAAATATTATTAACCAAATCAAGATCCAACTTTTATGGAATATTTTATTATATTTGTTGGAGGGAAAAAAAAATGAATTTGGTCAAATCCCTTTATTTGTAAATAATAAATAAACAAATGATTTATTTATTATTTTAAGGATGTAGTTGATTAATAATTAAATAAATAATGATTTATTCAATTATTTATAAATTATTTAGTCAAATTTAACAAGGAATATTATTTAAATAAGGTTTAAATAATTATTCCTAGAAAATAATAAGATAAATAATGATTTATCTAATTAATTTTCTTGTTTTGGGTTAAATATGACCAGGAATATTAATTAAATGGTTGTTTAACTAATTATTCCTTGAGAAAAATCAAACAAATATGGATTTATTTAATATTTCCTCATAGGTTTTCCTGTTTATACCATAAATAACTTAATAAATATGCATTACTAAGTTATTTTTCATAGTGAAAGCAATTTTACTTAGTGTAAAATTAGTCGTACATGGTGCACTTTGGTCCATCTAATAGTAACAGGTTATATGACCAAAAAATGATGTAACAGAATGTATTGAACAAACCTATAGGCATATTGTTTTTGTGAAAACATTCAAGATACTGAGATAGACTTAACTTAGCTTCAAATTTTGAAAACTAAACAAACTCGTATCAGATTTCCAATTTCCTATTAGAGGAAACAGATATACTATAACTTTTGTATATGATGTTATCATTTAGCATATAAAGTCATAGTTGTTGGGGAAAATCAATGTCTTGAACAATCCCATAGACATATTTTTTTATTGTTGGACATTGGGTTCAATGCTCCCTATGTGTTTCACGACATGGACTAACCGCCTCTCGTGGATCCTAACTCTGGAAATTGTAGCAGAGACTAACACTTGCGGGTTTTGGTCTAACGAAAATTGTGATTCCAACAAGTGGTATCAGAGAGACAGGTCTTGAGTTCGAAACTCACCCGGATCGCATTGGGGGGGAGATTGTTGGACATTGGGTTCAACGCTCCCTATGTGTTTTGCGACATGGACTAAGCGCCTCTTGTGCATCCTGAATCTAGAAATTGTAGCGAAGACTAACACTTGTGGGTTTTTGTCTAACGGAAATTTGTATTCCAACAAGAACATGTTGGGACAGACTTAAAAACTGAGGTTATGAGAATTGTAGCTACCACTCAGTTCTGTAGAGGAGTTGGTTATGGGTTAATAATTTAAAATTTTAAACTAACCCTGCTTCCAATAGGTCAATTAGGCTTAACCTGAGTTATAATGAGGTAAAATTATTACCCAAGTAGTTTCCTAAGGATATGTTACCTCAAAAAGAAAGAAAAAATAGTCGAGTTTACAACTTGTAGCCTTTAATGATAGCTTAAAGATTTCAGACTTTTATGAGAAATCATATAATACTTAGGAAAAGATAAATGTATACCACAAGAATCTTGTCCAATTTCAAGTCTATGATTTGTGTGCCCATCAAAGTCCATTTTTTGCAATAAGAGCTAGACACAAGGTATGTTGCATCAATTTTATGTGCTCTCCTTGATTTACGTGCCCATTGAAGTCTAGTTTTTGCAAGAAGTGCCAAACACAAGGTCCTACCTTTTCAATATCTGAATATCCAAAGTTGGCATCTACCTTTTCAATTGTCTCAATTGGTGATATGGATCACTTTCATATTTAAGATATTTGATAGTCCTTCCCACAATATCAGCAACTCCCACTTTGTTAGTTATCTCCATACATGTATCTACCAACTGCCTATAGTTCCTACGATATAGATCCATCCTTCTAACCTGTGGATGGATAAATGTAGATAGCCATGTATAGACAATTAAGAAAGCATCCTCCATAAATCACAAGCATCATCACAAGGATTGCTACATCTTACTCCGTCTCAACTAAAATAGGCTTTAAACATGAACAAATGGAGAACTACAATCAAAAAAAATTCCCACAATATCTATACAATTGTCCTGTACTTTTTCATGTTTGTTTTTCAAAATTGATGTTAGGCAAGGCCTGGTAGCTCAAATATTTTAGAATTTGATGGGAAATCAAACAATACTCAGGAAAAGATAAATGTAGACCATGGATGTAATCAGTTATAAACAATTAAAAATGCAACCTCCATAAATTTCAAGCATCATCAAAAGAATGGATACATCTTAGTTCGTCTAAATTAGAACAGACATTAAACAGGAATGCGCATTGAAAAGGGTAAGAGAAATTTTAATCTCTGCTACGAGGAGACACTTGTAAAATTTTGATACAAAAGAATTAAAAAAAATAAAAAAATTTGAGGCTACAACTATAAATATAACATGTTCTATTCTAAAAAAAAATAGCTACTGCCAGTCGGCTATAGATATTGTTTTAATGGATAAGAAACCACAAGTCAATCTTGAGATCCTATGTAAAGTGAGTTATAAATATCCTAATAGAACTCGCACACTTTTCTTGCAAGGTGAAATAATCCTTGTATGATCCAGGTGGATATCGGTGGCCGCCCACCTATTCCATTTGGACCCGCAGCATCAATTCTTTCAGTTTTCCAGCTTCAGCACAGCTTACTATTTATAGCAGGTTTTCGGGTCCTGCACACCCGGAGCCGTTTTGGGGCATTAATAATCCAGGTGGATATTGGTGGCCACCCATCAAGTCCATTTGAACCCCCACCATCGGTTATTTCAGTTTGTAAGTTTCGGCACAACTTACTATTTTTAGCAGTTTTTCGGGTCCTAAACTTCCGGAGCCGTTTTGAGGCCCTAAACGACGTTTTTTGGGAAAACGGAGAGCAACATCGGTCCATGGACCAATGTTGCTCATTCCAAATTTGTAGTCCTCGGATAGATCTTTCTAACGAGGTATGGTACGCGTCAAACGGAGATCGTATGCCAAAGTTACGCCCCTGGGAAGTTGAATCACCAATTTACCCAAACGGGGCCCATAGTTTTGGCGCTTCATCTCCTAGGGTTAGGGTTTTGGCTGTTTAGGATTTCCCATTGTTTCTAAATGATAAATAGGCCCTCGAGCCTCATTGTAAGACGATTCGGGGGGCGGGAGAGCGAGCACATCTTTTCGAGAGATAAGCGCGACCGGTGCCCTAGCTCGGCCGCCGAGCCCGGGCTTCAGGCCGGTTCGGTGGCCAGCGGCCGGTGCGGCGTGTATACGGCGCGATGCCTAGCTCATCTTTCATTATGTACGCGGCAAAACACGAGCCTTAATGTAACACAGTTCAGAGGCCTGCGTACGCTACATCTCTTCTCAGAGATACGCTACCAGCGCCCTAGCTTATTTCCATTATGTTTGTAAGCTTATTGCAGTCATTCATTTATTAATAAAATGAAGCACTATTTCCGCTGCATCTCTGTATTTATGGTTATATCTGTATTCTGTTGCGTTCCTGCATAAAATCCGGATCAGTGGTATCAGAGAGGGTCTGCTCTTTCTCTGTTTTTCTCTTCATGTCCCCAACGCGGCCAGGGTATAAGGAGTTCAACCTCGCAACCCCGACGACCCCCCATGGCGGAAGGAAAGAAAGACGAGGGAGCAGGAGATCCTATCAAAATCTTGCTCGAGGATGCCCTCGAGAAACAGAGGAACGCGATGATGGACAATTTTTTTTTTTTTTCAGATCCTTCAATGGCTGCCCACCGGTGGCACATCTAAATCCAACACCAAGTTCAGCAAAATTCCCCCCCCCCATGGAGGAACTTAATGCAATGGAGACCATTGCTTCCTAAGGAGGGAGGAATGATCCAGGTGGATATCGGTGGCCTCCCACCTATTCCATTTGGACCCGCAGCATCAATTCTTTCAGTTTTTCAGCTTCAGCACAGCTTACTATTTATAGCAGGTTTTCGGGTCCTACACACCCGGAGCCGTTTTGGGGCATTAATAATCTAGGTGGATATTGGTGGCCACCCATCGAGTCCATTTGAACCCTCACCATCAGTTATTTCAGTTTGTAAGTTTCGGCACAACTTACTATTTTTAGCAGTTTTTCGGGTCTTAAACTTCCGGAGCCGTTTTGAGGCCCTAAACGACGTTTTTTGGGAAAACGGAGGGCAACATGGGTCCATGGACCAATGTTGCCCGTTCCAAAATTATACTCCTCGGATAGATCTTTCTAACGAGCTATTGAGCGCGTCAAACGGAGATCGGATGCCAAAGTTACGCCCCCGGGAAGTTGAACCACCAATTTACCTAAACGGGACCCACAGTTTTGGCGCTTCATCTCCTACGGTTAGGGTTTTGGACGTTCCGGATTCTACATTGTTTCTCAACAATAAATAGGCCCTCGAGCCTCATTGTAAGACAGTTCAGGGGGCTGGGAGCCGACACATCTTTTCTCAGAGATAAGCGCGACCAGTGCCCTAGCTCGCCGCATCTCCATTATGTCTGTATTGTAACACAGTTCAGGGGCTGGTAGCCGCCACATCTCTTCTCAGGGATACGCTGCCAGTACCCTAGCTCATCTTTTTCCATTATGTCTGTAATAGGCCTGCGAGCCTCAAGGTAACACAGTTCAGAGGAGGCACCGTACGCTGTCCTTCTCGGAGATACGCTACGGTAACCTAGCTTATTTCCATTATGTTTGTAAGCTTATTGCAGTCATTCATTTATTAATAAAATGAAGCACTATTTCCGCTGCATCTCTGTATTTATGGTTATATCTGTATTCTGTTGCGTTCCTGCGCATAAAATCCGGATCATTGTAGGAAATAGTTTAGAATTATTGTTGGTACTAATGTAGGCAAAGCAGAATGTGCAATATTCTCCTTGTAAGAATGCCTCAACCTCTTCTCAATGCTCCCCGTGTGTTTCGCGACATGAACTAACTGCCTCTCATGGATCATAACTCTAGAAATTGCAGTGGAGATTAATGCCTGCAGGTTTTGGTCTAACGACAATCGTGATTCCAACAAGTGGTATCAGAGCGATAGGTCTCGAGTTCAAAACTCACCTGGCTTGCATTGGAGGGGAGATTGTTGGACATTGGGTTCAACGCTCCCCGTGTGTTTTGTGACATGGACTAACCTCCTCTCGTGCATCCTAACTCTGGCAATTGTAGTGGAGACTAACACCTACGGGTTTTTGTCTAACGGAAATCGTGATTCAAACAAGAACATGTTGGGATAGACTTAAAAACTGAGGTTATGAGAATTGTAGCTACCACTCAGTTCTCTAGAGGAGTTGGTTATGGGTTAAGAATTTAAAATTTTAAACTAATCCAGGTTCCAATAGGTCAATTGGGCTTAACCTGTGTGATAATGAGGCAAAATTTCTACCTAAGCAGTTTCCTAAGGATATGTTACCTCAAAAATAAAGAAAAAATAGTCGATTTTACAACTTGTAGCCTTTAATGATAGCTTAAAGATTTCAGACTTTTACGAGAAATCAAATAATACTTAGGAAAAGATAAATGTATACCACAATAATCTTGTCCAATTTTGAGTCTATGATTTGCATGCCCATCGAAGTCCATTTTTTGAAATAAGAGTCAGACACAAGGTATTTTGCATCAAGATTATGTGCTCTCCTTGATTTGTGTGCCCATCAAAGTCTAGTTTTTGCAAGAAGTGTCGAACACAAGGTCCTACCTTTTCAATATCTGAATATCCAAAGTTGGCATCTACCTTTTCAATTGTCTCAATTGGAGATATGGATCAATTTCATCTTTAATATATTTGATAGTGCTTCCCACAATATCAGCAACTCCCACTTTGTTAGTTATCTCCATACATGTATCTACCAACTTCCTATAGTTCCTACAATCTAGATCCATCCTTCTAACCCATGGATGGATAAATGTAGATAATCATGTATAGATAATTAAGAAATCATCCTCCATAAATCACAAGCATCATCACAAGGATTGCTACATCTTAGTCTGTCTCAACTAAAATAGGATTTAAACATGAACCAATGAAGAAATATGATCAACAATTTTTCGCACAATATCTATACAATTGTCCTGTACTTTTTCATGTATGTTTTTCAAAATTGGAGTTAGGCAAGGCTTGGTAGCTCAAATATTTTAGAATTTGATGGGAAATCAAACAATACCTAGGAAAAGATAAATGTAGACCATGGATGTAATCAGTTATAAGAAATAAAAAAAAGCAACGTCCATAAATTTCAAGCATCATCAAAAGAATGGATACATCTTAGTTCGTCTAAATTAGAACAGACATTAAACACGAATGCACATTGCAAAGGGTAAGAGAAATTTTAATCTCCATTGTAAGGAGACACTTGTAAAATTTCGATACAAAAGCATTAAAAAAAAATTGAGGCTACAACTATAACTATAACATGTTTTATTCTAAAAAAACATAGCTACTTCCAGTCGGCTATAGATATTCTTCTAATGTTGGATAAGAAACCACAATTCAATCTTGAGATCCTATGTAAAGTGAGTTATAAATCTCCCAATAGACCTCACACACTTTCCTTGCAGGGTGAAATAATCCTTGTAGGAAATAGTTTAGAATTATTGTTGGTCCTAATGCAGGCAAAGCAGAATGCGCAATATCCTCCTTGTAAGAATGCCTCGACCTATTCTTAATGTAGCTATCAGAGTGGTTATATAGAATCTTGATACTCCTCTAGATTTTATGGAAGTGGGTGACCTGAACTTGACACGAGTCAACATGGGCACCAAAAAATTCGAGGGTTTTTCATTTGGGTGTGCATTGATTAGAGAAGGCTTTATAGAGGTTGTCATAATGAGGCTTGATAGGAGTAATTATTCATTAATTTCATAGCTAGCCCACGGAATAGGTCAAATATTTTCATATTGTCTCACTCCTGCAAATTCTACTGAATATAAATCAATGTTCTTCGGCAAACGTGCATTTCGAAAGGGTAAGTATGTGGTAAACATGCCTCTCGTAGATGCAACGAACACAGGTGTAAATTTTTATTATTCGACTACCTAGAAAATAATCCATGGTACCCTCTGTTCTCCAAAGTGCATGACTGCCTCAAGTTTAAAGGACTCGAAAGTATCTACAAGGAAATGAAAATCACAAACATCTATCACAAATAGGTCAATATGTTTTCTATATACTTACTTCCATCTCTTCTGAATTGAGACGATGGAAGTTAGAGAGTCAATCCCAAGTTGTTGATCAAACCTGCACACAAGGCTATGAACAATGGCAACCTGGAATCCTTTATTTGAGATATGAAAATTTTTCACCCATCCACAGTAACCATCCCCTCCTACAACCATTACTTTATTCCCTTTACCTCCCCCTTCCATGGCAAGGGATGTTGTTTTCACTTATTTATCCTTCACGGCAACCTCCCTCAGAGAAAATCTGGTAACACTTCTTCTACTGCACTGTATTTTAAACAAATATAAAGAGAAATAAATTCATAAAGTTGAATATTTTAAACAATGTAAGCCAAGTAACAACATTTTTATAACATATGCCTGTACAAAATAACAAAATCCCAGCTAAGAATCTTATCGGTGAAGAAAACCAACATAAGATTTTGTCGTATTGAAGGAAAATGAGGTATACCCACAATCACCTACAGGAATCCATGTTAATAGAGGAATATGTTTTTCTATCAAAATTTGATAGAGTTACAAATTTTCTAGAGCAATATGATTCTCCAATAAAAGCAGGAATAGATGTTCAGTGGCAGGAAAGGGTTGAAACTAATGCAATATGATGAAATGGCAGGAAAGGGCTTTGCAAGATGAGAATTGTTTCTTAGTAGCGCAAAGCAAGAAGAAAGGAAACTTTCCTTAGCAACGCAACGCAAAGCAAAGAAAAAATTGGGAGGGAAAATTTAAAAAATAAATAAATAAAAATAATAAAATTTAATTTGTAAGTTAAACTATGTATAGTTTGAAAATTTTGGGAGGGAAAAGTTAAAATAATAAAATTTAATTTGCAAGTTAAAATATGTATAATTTGTAAAGGAAAAAAAAATTCAAACATGAAACAAAAAATTGAATTACATATAAATAGATTATTTTCACTTTAAAACCATGATTCATTAAAAAACTTTGGGCGTTGTGGCATTGTAACCATCCAGAATGCATAACCTAAATGGAGTCCTCGTTGATCATGTGAAAAGTTCTAATTGTTATCGTAATTTACTCATAAGGTGTTGCCAATAGAAGAATTTTTTGTGGGTTCTAGTTCCATGGTAGAGGAGTTGGAGGAAACTTCACAACAAATATGGATCTCCATAAGTCTTAATACAAGGGTCTTTGGATTATCTACTGGTCTAGAGATAGATTCACTTCTCCACAAGATATTGGGGTCGATACTTTTAAAAATATCACAAGACCAAACCAAGCACTTCCCATGATTATAAAATGGAGTCAACATTGGGCACAAGAAACTCATTTATTCATGCCAATAGTTCTTGCCTTCAATGAGCTTGGATGTTCATAGGTAGGATAGTGAAAAACCAAACCAACTACTACTACTCAAAGAGAATAAGGTTGATTTCAAAAATAAAATTTCAGATGAAGAAAGGTCCATCCTCACTTATAATCCACATCTACACCCAAATCCATTACATAATGAATGAATCTACCAATTATATAAAGGAAGAGACAACCTGTATGATACCATTCACCAATCTTTGATTCCAACCCCTTCATACTAAATAACAAGTCAATAAGGAATTTTCTAACCTCAACTTAGAAACATTCATATTCGATTTAAAAAAGTAAAGAAATGAAGAGGGAAGTACAAAAACACATAAAGCACAAAACTATTTATACTCATAGTTTTTTATACAAAGAATATAAATTAGCCATGATGAAGAACACTAGCCTTCGAACAACAACATTATTTTTTCTCACCCTTTGAAATTTGTGCCATTTGTGGTCATGTTAGGGCGTAAATTATACTTTTCAAACCATTTGTTACACACACACACACACACACTTGGGTTTTTTTACTTGTAATTTTAATGTTTTAACAAAGGGCTAGAATCAAACGTAGAATAATTCAAAAACCCAAATATCCCCATTCTTCATTGTCAATTCATGGTTCCTAGTGAAAAATTCATGGTTTGATTAAAGGTCTCTCATATTTCCTTACTCAAACAAAACCAAATAGCTATAACTTGCTAGTTATTGTTGATTGGATTTGAGGATTTGATCCTTCCCATGTTTATTCCCTAGTAAACCCTTTCAATATATTATGATGGCTGTGCATATGACATTGTATGATTTTTTGTCTTTCGGCCATAATATCATGGCTCACAAGTTGTATTTCCTAGCCCTTTTATTTTGTTGACTGGCCTAGAGATTGCAATACTATTATTTCAAAACAAATAATATATATTATTTCTTCGCATTGAAGGTTCCCTATTAGACATTAACACAAGTTGGGAAACATCACAGGTAAAAACTTGGTGAGTGAAACCTCTAAGATCAATCATGTCATGCATTCACTAGCCTAAACCTTTATCAAAATTTATGCTTGAGAAAAAAATTTCCATGTATGAATTCCTCTAACATCTTAGAGGTGATATTTAATGTTTTCATGGGGACATAATAAAATATAAGTAGTTATTTTAGACATGACAATATTTGATTTATGAGTGTACAAGTTAAGGGATTATAGCTTCAGGTTAAGGGGATAGGGAATTTATGGTTTATGGGTTAAGGAATTATGGGTTGTGATAATTAGGCCTCCAATCCTCTTATCACCACTATCAGGGGTTCATGTATCAATTCTTATTGTTACCTTCCCTTTAGGAACCTTATCCCATCTAACATTAGGTCCTAAGTCTCCCTCTCATTATCTAATGCTAGGATTATATATCTTACTAAACGATGATTAAACCTCCCGTTACCCCATTCAATACAAAACAAGATGCCCCTACCACATTTTTGGTCATTCCCTTCAAATTCTCTTAATGTTATGAACCCCACAATTTGGTCCCAATGCCTTGAAAACTACACCCTTAGCCCCCCTTGTCTAAGGGCTTAAATGCATTAGAATGGGTTGTGATAAGGGAGCCCCTAATCCCCTGATCACAACTATTGGGGGTTCACGAATCAAATTCAATTTTATGATACATAAGAGAAATTGAAAGAAAAACACAACGAAATTGGAAAATTGAAAGTAGTTGTTGACGAAATAATGGAATGAAAATCTACCATGGAGATGGGGAAATATTATGGTGGAGTTAATAAAAAACCATCCAACAATGTAAGAATTACATTACACTATTTATTTTTTTATATATGTCTAACCTATGTTTGAAAATAAGGTTGAGTTTGGTGTATGTTTTCTCCTCTTAACGCATATACTAGCCCCACATATGTTGATAGTATTAGTGTAATTTTTTTTAGAAGAAAGCCATTCCTAAATAACGAGGTAGCATCCTCACCATATGAAAAAGGGAGAGCTGATTTTAAGATGACCTTGGTCAACTCTGTATTGAAGGAACAAAACATGGAGTCAAAAGGGGATGAACCTAGATATGGATAGCTTGGAGATTGCACCATTCATGTAGTTGACATGAAACTAATATGCTTATGTCATTTTCAAATATACTTGGTGAAAACTAAGGGAATTTTAATGTTGTTTTGATCACTTTGTGGATAGAACCTTTGAGAAATATTTTTTACTTGTATGTGATTTTTACCCATACATTTGGTAAGAGAATGGACCAATGTCAAAGGATGATGACATATTAAGAGACATCCTTATATCCTCTTCTTTATTTTGACGGGACATGAATTACATTTGGTCATGCATGGAGATGAATCTTACTTTATTCCCATGAACTTAGATCCATTTATGGACATTAGAAGACCATATTTTTTCCCTTTGAAAGAAAATTCATGGAGGATGTTTGGGGGAAATGTGATTTTCCATAAAATGTAGATCAGATTTGGGGACCTTGTGGCTCTTTTCCTTGGACCCTATTAGTTCTTGGAGGTTACATTTGAGGGGTTAGTGGACACAAACCTAATATGACCAAGAAAATTAGTGTTTGAGCACCTATGTTTTGGGAGAAAGGCTTAGTGGTTCTAGGAGTTAAGGTGTTTAGGGGTTTAGGCATCATGGGTTAATGGTAAAGGGTAAAGGGTTAGGGCATAGGCGGTTTACGAGCTAAGGGGGTGTAAGAATTAGAGGCTAATTACTTAGTGGTTAAGGGTTCAGTGGTTAAGGGTTAAGAAACAAGGGCTTAGGGGTAAGGGAATTTATGGGGTTAAGTTCTTAAGGGTTATGTGATATATGTGTCAACAAGTTAAGGGGTTAGGGCTTAGGGCTTAAGGGCTTCATGGATTCTAAGTTAAATTTTAGGGGTTAAGGGGTTAGTGGATTAGGGTTTAAGGGATCAAGGGGTTAATGGGTTGTGAGTTATGACTGTAGGGGTTAAGGGATTATGGATTTTGGGTTAAGGGGATAGGGAATTTACTGATTATGAGTTAAGGGCTTATGGGTAGTGATAATGGGCCCCCTAATTGCCTTATCAAAACTATTGGGCATTCCCATATCAAGTTCCCTTGTTGCATTGCCTCTAGTCCCCCTAACCCTTATGCCATGAGATATTAAGGCCCCTTATCATTCTCTAATGCTAGGATTATAGATCTCAGTAACATTTTGGCCCTAATTGTTGAAAATTTTCTCAACTATAATCTTCATGCTATTCTCTTCATGGAAAATCACCTCGGAAGGCAACAGTAGGAATTAAAAATCCTTGTTCTCCTTCTCCTCTAATTCTCCCCATCACACCTTCACTGAATCTTTTCTATTTCCCACCTTCTACATCTCCTTATTTCTTGCACCCTCACTTTGTGCAAGATCTTTGGTTGTGGCTGAAACCCATTCCTAGGATGCTTGGGCTATTTATCTACACAACATCTTTGGCAGTCGCTTTGATCTTACTTCTCCTTGATTTTCACTTATGAGAGCCCACTTCTCCTCCATTTTTTCCTGACAGAGGAATCCCTTCTATAGAGAGTTTGAAAGAGGAAACTATTCTACAGAGAAGCTTATCCAAACACTTTTTAAGTTTTTCACCTAATAATTTATGAAGAAATA
Organism: Pinus albicaulis; assembly: GCA_034641835.2. NCBI lineage: Eukaryota > Viridiplantae > Streptophyta > Pinopsida > Pinales > Pinaceae > Pinus > Pinus albicaulis. Next base: position 876,158,319 of record CM076575.1, on the reverse strand, counting down.
ATTTTGTATTTAAAAAAATATTGTAAAAAAATTAAGACAAAATTGTCGTTAAAAAAATTTCCTTAAAATAAATATTTTACACCTTTTTTCGCAAGAAAACAACAACAATGTTATATTAGATATAAAAAGAAATTTACATATATCATAGGTCACATGTCCATCCATGATCAATTGGAATTTTCTATTGAAAAAAAAAAATTACATCAAAATACCTCCATGGTTTAAGAAAGTATCCCAATACTTATATCTTAACCAAAAAGAATGTTGAAATAAAAAAGGTAGTTATCATCAATATTCCACATATTCCTCTTGTCAAAAAACATATCATAACTTGACAGTCCATGGGTTGTAGAAACATGAACCAATGGTCATTGAATGGAAAAATTTGCACTATGCTGATAAATGTAATTTTCATAGAGTTTGTACTGTAACATAATAAAAGGAAGTTGAATGAAGTCTGTATGCATAATTTTCAGATCAATTAAGTGTTCCATGATTTTATGAATTATACCCAACCATTTGAGAAGGAGTGGTGGGAAGAAATCATATCTATTAGAAAGCCACTCCACAACCACTTGTGAATCTCCAAAGACTTCTAGATGTACCAACCCAAACCTGCATGCACAGAAAAGAAGACCCAAAATTTCTAGAACTTCAACTTTTTTATTTGACCCATTACCCCCATTCAACCATATATGGTACATAATGTTCAACTGAATGATGATGGATGTGCCACAACCACAAATCCCATCCTTAGTTGCACCATCAAAGTAACCCCGTAGAAAGGGTGTTAAAGTTAGTGGAGGATAACTCAGTCTCACAGTAGGTGTACCCCCGCCAAAATCTACGTCCTTGTAATATTCCATGATGTAAACACGCCTCTGTCAGATATTAAGAAAATTGATCTCAAATATGAGTGAATTTAAGATTTTCCAAATTCCCCAAATAATGTATATAGGAAGCGGTCTAAATTTTTTATATTAAATAATCTTGTCTCGAATACAATCGGCAACAAAAGAGCAGTTCCAATCTGCTTGTAAATTCAAAATCTTAAATAAACAATTCCAAATTCATTTTTCAAAGGAGCATTGAAGAAATAGATAATTCAAGTCTTCCATCACCTCCATACATAGTAAACAACAGTCAGGCCCACTTTTTCCTTTACGACACATATTGTCCCATGTAAAGATTCTATTTTTCCAAATGAGTCAAGCAAAGACCTATATCTTTATTGGAAACTTCCACTTCCATATTTTCATAAAGCATTTGTTCGAGGAAGAAATAATAAGTGGCGAAATGTACCAATATGCATCTCGTGTGTTTATTTAATCCATCAACAAATTTTTGTTCCATACATATCTATCCTTGTTTTCAGTGATAAATATGCTCACATGGGCAAGGTGCCAGACACATATTCCATATACCTTCAAGGTCCCCATATAATACAATTTCAGAGGCCATGAGCGAATATGGATAGGAAAAGATGTCCTATATAAATATTTTACTAACACAGTGTATGTCCAAATTGTGTATTTTTTGTTGAACATCTGGTGTAAAAGTGTGATCACCTATATATCCACAAATTGGATCTAATCCAATTTCAATGTTTGTGCCTTTTCTAATTTTCCACTGAATATTGCTCATAATCCATGGGAAAACCTTCATAAATCTCCTCAAATATATTGTATGTCATGTGGTATGCGTGCGCTAGGCTTTATCCAAAATATCATCGATTTATTCTGGAGGTATTTATATTTGATGATGTTATGTTATAGACCATCACCATTTAGAGTCTAGCAAAAAAAATTATTAGTAATGCCCAACTCATATGATCGATGTCAAGGATTCCCCATCCTCCTTCCTCTTTCCTCCAACTTAGAATAGCCATGTTGGGCAAATGATATCTGTGCTTATCATATTTACCGTCCAAATAAAGTTGGATATGATGGATCAAATCCTTGTAATGATATTCTTAGGTAGAGAAAAAAGATGAATCCAATATACATAAATGCTCTGAAGGACTACTTGAACTATAGTAATCCTGCCTCCCAGGGAGAGCCACGTGTGCGCCAATGATAAAATTTTACGGTGGAATTTATATATAAGGAATCTCCAATCCTTAATTCCATAACAATTAGGGTTGATCATAAATCCAACATATTTAAAACCTGCATCCAATGTCGTGTGGATAACACGAAAAATATGAGAAATCTCCAGTACCATTGCATCATTTGGGTAAGAAAAAATCATATGAGATGTAGTATTATTTGATTCCCAGGCTAACCAACTTAAACCACAATAACACTCTCTTGTGCACACAAAACTGCACTCCAAGTTTTTTTTCTCAAATAATTTTAAATCTGGGAAACTCTAATACAAATGCGGAAGCTTGCATTTCCACTTAAGATCTTAATGGCTAAAACCATAATTTTTCTCACTCTATGAGGAAGCCCCACTTCATGGATTCATCTAAAAAACACACTCAATTATATTCTCAATTTGGGCAATTGATTTAAATTGTGGAACCCTTCAAAACCTATGGCTCAACCAAAGGATAACTATCAACACCTACAATATGCTTGTTCATTTAAAATCCAAGAAAACCTCATATCCAAGGTTTATCATTTAACTTATTCATGGGTGAGAACCCCTTTTCAAATAATATCATTGCAACTATTGGTTTAGACAACCACATAACTATTATGGCAATCCTTACCTCATTAATGCAATTTTATATCCGGGCCCACAACTTACTATCATATGACTATATGTCATACCTCCCTTCCTTAGTGTTCTGACTACAACCCTTAGTGTGGTTCTAACATTTGAAGACCCAAGTATTAGCTTTAATACGCGCCCAGCACACAATTAATTTCATGCAAGGTTCGGCCTTATAATATAATACATATATCAACATATATATATATATATATATATATATTCCCCAATCAAATGATAAGGAACATTAATAAACCACGGACCTTGGATTAAAACCCAATAATTGACACTATATGCATTCGGGCCCGACAGTACTTGACTTACCTCGCCATCCGACGGCTACAAGCTCGTCACGCTCCACACTGATGGCCACCACCATCGATCTGTGCCTCTATAAACCTCCAATCGACTTGTTGCATGAGCGTCATTGGATCTCCTCCGATCAAGATCGGACGGTGATAATGAATATCGTGTTTTTTCCACGGCAAAACTTTAACTCTCCAAAAAAATGTTATAAAAGTGGTTTTTCCTTACCACTCCAGGACGCGTGTCAACCAGCAACAGATATCGTTTTTTTTCATAAAACAACTTACTGCCTTTTTGCAACACGAAGACCACCCTCACTATTCCAAAACAACTTTCACTATTCAACGCTCCTCCCGGTTCCGCAGTCTACTGTTCCTCCTTGTTCAAAGTTTTATTAAACTAAAGCCCAAATAAAACACGGATCTTACTATACCGGTGTATGTATAACAGCGTTTGTCATTAATTCTCCTTCGCATCCTTTTCCCACATGAAATATTCGTGAAGGGCTTCCCCCTTCCACAATTTCAGATATATATTCAAATACTCATTCAGGCTAACACAAAATATATATATATATATATATATATATATATATATATATATATATATATATATATATATATATATATATATATATATATATATATATATATTTCAGGAATCTCAAAGAGACCGAAGCCTTCCTTCATACATTGAACACATACATTCAATGCATTGTCGATGTCCTACACAATTTCTTATTGAAGCTCAAAATACTCTCTACGTGGGGTTAAATCAAAAAATTCCCGTATAATCCTTTTCAGATATGTGTGTCGGCTTTTACTGCTCCTTTATTCGATTTCTTCCATTACATATAGAGCACCATCTTAAACCCTCAAATTATAGAGTTTATTCATACATAGTTCAAGGAGATTCAAAGCATTCTCACACAAAAATAAAATCAAATAATACTCACATAATTCTGTGACAGAGTCTTTCTTATATACAAATGAAACCTACTTACAAAAATCTGGTTTGGCTAGATCTTCAAGTCAGATGGCCTTTCTAATTCATTACTTAGTCTCCCTAGCTCTTCCGCTCTGCCTGTCTGCCCGTAGGCTTTCATTTATACTAATTAATAATGAATCAGTTCAACTTCCTTAACAGCTCAACAAAGACTCTTGGAATTCTCCAAAGTCCTAAAGTTAGACTCCATCCCTAAAATAACTGAAACTAAATCTTCACCTTCCTAACTTAATCAACTTCCCTCATGTTCTCTAGTGGTTAGAGAACATTTACAATTCCTCACTACTTCATTCAAAATACTAATAATTACATGAGAATTTAAAAGTATGAGACCCCCCTATGTCTACTTAGATACAAAGTATTTTATTGTGCCTAATGCCCCTGCATCAGACTCCCAGGGTTCAATTTGTTCATGATCTCCTGATCATGTGTCTTTAATCTCTGCCTCATGGATCCCATACTCTGTTTTTCTACTGTCCAAAAGCTGCATCATCCTTCAACTTCTCTTCTCTAGGTCTCCATATCTTGTTCTGCATCTTACCTCCAACTATGCTTTCACAATCTCCTTTTGTCTTTCCTTTTCTAAAATCCTTTTGCTTTCTTGCTGCTATCTGCTACTCCTGAGACACCTTCATCATCAGCTCCCTGATGTTTTCAATTTCTAGGTCCAGCCTTTCCTTTGACTGGAATTCACTTTTCCCACTACTTCTTTCAATCCCTGTAGTTGTAGCTTCTTTTGTTGCTGCTCTTGTTGTTACTGCCTCCAAGAATTTTGTTGCTACCTCTATGGTTGCCTCCTCAATTGTTGCTGTAATTGTTTTTACTTATGCAGATGTCACTCCCCATGTTGTTGCCTCTGTGGCTGCCTCCCAAACATCTTGTCCCTCTGCAACATTCTCTTGCTCATTACCTACAAATTTACCTTTAAAAAGTAAATTATATTTTAGTTCTCTAACTGCAGTAACATAACCACTCATTTCTTCTAGTATACTAGTAAGCATACTTAGATTTTGCAAACTAGTATCTGCTCCTAGTTCTTCCATAGCCTTCGGCAAATTCACTTTAGTGTCTGCAATTTCTTCCTCTTGTATAATTGTTTCCAGCAAAAATTTCAGCCATCTCTTCTGTACTTGTTTCACATCATCAGTATGTTGCAATTTAGATTCAGCATCTTCTTCTTCTTCTCGAACAATCTTTAGTAATTTCCCTTTATCCCCTTGATTTATTCTGGAAATCAAATCAAGTTCTTCAACCATTTTACCCTCATTGTTGAGGAGGTAAATCCCCTCTGCGGACAGAGGCGATCCCTACTAGCCCAGCAGGGGTCTAGCAACAAACAAACAATGCTATGACGCAAGCTCCTAATTACGAATGAAAGACTTGGGATAGAAGCCTACCTGGATTCCAACGCTATGATATGAAGAAGAAGTGTCCCCGTCCTTCAGCCCTGGCAGATCACAATCCTTCCACGATCTCCGCGGATGAACACCTGCACATAGAAGAAACGAACAGATACAAGCATAGGAACCAGCATACGTAACTAAACATCGGTCAGAAAAGATATTACTCGCATTAACATGATGGAAGACGGAGTGGAACCATAATCATAGTCATCTATTAAGTAATAAACGAATAGAAGTTACAACCAAGTTCTGACGTCACAGCTTCCTTCGAACGGGTCTCCGGTCATCCACGTCCCGTAAAGCTCGCCAAGGAAAGGGAAAACCTCTCCAGAGTCTCGTAACAATGGTCTCCTCGCCTGAATGGGCCTTAAGGGAAAGAAGGGATTCTTTACAGCACAAAGGCACTTGAGAATAGGGAGATGCAAAGCTTCAGCACTTCAAGACTAGCTTGCCATGGTTTTGAGCAGGCTTTTATAGATGGGGAAGGAGGGAGTTGGGATCCCTATTATTATGGGATTGGCCCTATCAACAAGGAAGGTTCCATGGGAGGTGGCAAAACCAATTCCCTTCCATAGAACTCCCGCAACCAAACCTCCCAACTCAAGATAGGCAGTGGTTTGTGAGTTTGTTTGAACTCAACTTCCGCCATCCATATTTAAAAAACAGTCCCTAAAATGGGTGGCGCGATTGTTGCTCTATGACAGAGCGCCAAGTGGCGCGACCTCTTTACAGGATTTCCCTGATTGGCGCGAGCACTGAACTGTCTACCCGCGCCAATGCAAAAAGAGTTGTTTTTCATGGGTTTTGCAAGGAGATGTCTCAAGGGGAAATGAAGCTCATACTCAGAGGGATGCATTGATGATGTTTTCAAGGCATGACAGTGTTCACAGGTCACATAATGGGTCCTCCATTGTGCGGGACGAGGAATGGTAGGGACGGTGACAAATTACTGTGTAACAGATGCCCCCTAAAGCATGAGGCCCGAGAGAGAGAGGGGTGAAATGCTTTACGAGAACATGTCCAACTGAAGGCCCGCCGTCGGAAAACCGGCGCAGAAAGATACAACTGATATCTCAAGTACATGATGTATATATATGGTATGGACGCAGCCATCCGAACCGAGTATGTTATAATCCGGATCTAGGGTATGGGCGCAGCCATCCAACTAAGATCAAACAAATAGACTCAGGTATGGTCGCAGCCATCCAATCAGTGAGTCATGTACATAATGATAATAATCCACAATCGCAGCCTGGATTACAACGGACACAATCCAGGGTCTTGCGCTCCATCTCGACCCAAACAAAGTACAAGTTCAAGCATGCGAATATGTGAGCTGAAGTCGAACATGCAAGAACATCGTCTGATTACCAACCAATGATGAAAGTTGTTAACAGACGCGAGAGAAACCACCAATAATGACAATGGTCCTCAAGGTACTACAAGTACAATCTACGGCGTGCGAATAAATGAGTTGACGTCGAACACCCGCAGAATCATTCGATCGGAAGTCAATGATGTAAACTTCACGTCGAATGCGACGAACCTGCCATTGAGGCATGCAGGCTCCAAGGTACCATCAGGAGTCTCTAGACCAACTTTTTGGATAATGAGTTGAAGTCGACAGGAAGTGACCTTGATCGAAGGTGGGCCATAATGATTCCCACATCATCGACACGAGACAGAGGAACATAATGTTTTGTTGTGAATCAGGATCATATGAGAAACAGAGGAAGGTTGATATTTGCAGAGGCCAACTTCTCTTGAACACATAAACGGCACGACAATGGATTTGGCAGTATGTGACATCAACGGATCAGAGGTCATGGCGACGAGGCAGTGAACAGATGAGAGGTCAAAAGAGATTACCCAAACCCATGGAGGCAAAGTGAAGCAACGAGATGAGATGTCCCCAACCCGACACGAATGCAGACAAGTGCCATGTTCAAGAGCGACATACTGCCGACGACAACGACGATGGTTCAATTTTTCCCCCACCATTTATGGCGAGTACCTCTTTATTTTTACACAAGCTTGAAGAGGATACCATATGCTTGTCATATAAATCCGCCCTTCGGGCGAATCCATCCTAGTACATTTAACGAGCCCTAGGAAGGAGAAACTCGAATAACGTCATGATTGACAATCCCCGATGTCATTTAGGTTTAACGAGTCTGACAAAGGAAGAAATCGGCGTCTTTTCATGTTTAGAGAGTTTGAAAAGACAACGGAAAAGAAAACTCCAGCAGTCCCTTTCGTAAATAGTTTCCCAGATCCGAAAAGGTAGAAAACAATATCCGGGAAAAACCTCCTAGTCGCGATAGGCTAGGGTATTCCTTTTTCGTAATCGATCCATCCCAGCCCGAAAAAGGGTTAAACTTATACTGGGTAGATGTCGATTCGTGGCCACTTTAACGAGATCGAAACGACAAGGGCCTCGGCAATCTTTTCATATTTAGAGAGTCAGAAAAGAGCTAAAAGATGACTCCTCCTGGAGGAACGAGTGGTATAAATGGTAGCAACTGGTTCTGGTAATGATGGAACTGCTCTAAACAAATAAAGGTTAAGAGGCTGGCTAACAAGAACACTCATCGCAGCGGTTCCTCAGGAACAGCTAAAACAACCAAGTGAAGGCATATGATCGGCCAAGCAGATAGTGACGATGGAGTGAGAAAACCAAGGCTCATCTGGCAGAAATAGGCTGATAAAATGGCAATCACAAGGGGTAAAATAAGAAAGGTTTCATTTTTACACAAGCTTGAAATCAGGAAACTCTGCTTGAACTTGGTTTCATTTTTACACAAGCTTGAAACAAAGATAAACTATGCTTGAAACCGGTTTCATTTTTACACAAGCTTGAAACGGAAACAAACTATGCTTGAAAAAAGTAGGCACCCTTGCAATGGTGACACAATTCGGTACACTTTAAGCTTCGGTCCATGTAAACGGATGGAGTGAAAGGTTCAAAACAAAAAGAAATCGAATTGAACATGTAAATGTTTTCGTGTTTAACGAGGTTGACACACTTAAAAGAACTATCCTCAAACAGCTTGTTTCATTGTTGTAGGAGCTCGACACAAGTGGAGGAACTATGCTCCGGCGATCTTGTTTCATTTTTTAAGGAGCTTGACACAAAACAACGAACTGTGCTCCGACGATCTTGTTTCATTTTTTAAAGAGCTTGACCCAGGGAGGGAACCGTGCTCTAACCGACTTACATCAAAATGAACAAGAAGGCGGTGCTTCCAAGAGTTCCACTCCTGATGGAAGGAAAACATCCTGGAAATCAGGACCCAATGCCCCCAGCACGTTATGCACAACGGCATCATCACTGAGCACAGGCACGGGGTAGGTAGACACATAGTTGACCTGCGGTGGAGCAGATACAACCGGTGGATAAAAACCAGGAGGGGGTGATGGCGGGCCAGTTGCCACATTAGGACCAAAGAATGACAGCTGATCAATGGTCACGATCCTTCCTTCATGCGGAAAACAGGCCACACGAAAGAGGGAGGAGACAAGCGCTCCCATGGCATAGGTGTAATCACACCCCAAAAGCAGATTAAAATCCAAGGGGCCTGGAACGACCATCACGTCCATATGGACGGTTTTGCCTCCCAAAGTAATTGGTAACCTTGGAAGGATCCCCAACGGTTGACTGGTCCTTCTATTGAATGACAACAGATTCTGCGTAACAGGCGCAAGCGGTGGTGAACTGAAAGCTTGCCAGGTAGTTGAAGACAGAATACTAACATACGCACCTTCGTCTATAATGGTGCTGGGTACAACCATACCAAGAGCCTGTACTGTGATCTCGAAAGGCACATAAGACGGAAGGCGAAATCCTGCAAATCGATTCCAATCAAAGGAAGTGACCAAACTACTCGGAGGGGCTACCATCGAAATGCGAAGGTCTTCCCCTGATGTTACGGAAGCAGAAGCCTCCTCCATGACCTCCATCTCGAAGGCGGGAGGAATATCCTCCGTAGCCTCCATCATGGGAGGCGGAGGAGGAGCTTCTTGAAGCACAGGGACAGGAGAATATTTCTCCAAGTCTGAAGAATCTGAAGAGATCAGAAGGACATGGGGGGTGTGAGGTCCACTCTCGACAGAAAAGACCTGGTGCACCGTGGACGGGGCCAGTTCAACCGATCCCACGACCAATGGTTGGTCGGGGATGGATTCGTGAATTTGAATTTCTGGGGGAGTGGGATCGACCAAGGATAACTCTTGACCAATCATGGGATCAGCTGGCGGAGGACTCGAAGAAATCCGATTATAACCAGGTGGAAGGCGTGGTGTAGAACCGGTCGGGTTGTCCAAAACTAGTTTGGCTTCATCCATATAAGGACAAAGGTGAATGGCATGGTGCCCTTCACACAACTTGCAGGGATTGGTGATCTTACCCTGCTTCTTAGGAGTCTTATCAGTGCCAGATGAATACGTGCCCCCAACCTGGCTCCCGGAAGTCAAAGGCAACGGCGGTCGGCCGTCGGACCATGTTTTGAGCACCTTGGGAATGCCAGGGCAGTCTCGAAGCAAATGGTCTCCCGCGCACAACATGCACGGGAACTTGACTTTCCGCGGAGGGTCGGAGGGACTATCAAGATGAGATTTCTCAGAAGCAGTAGCTGCACTTTTAGCCTCTCGCTTATTAGACTTCTTCTTCTTTGTCTTCTTCTTCTTCTTCTTAGCCACCTGGTTACTCGAATCTAGGCTTTCACCAGGCGAAGTAGAAGATGAGGACGCAGAAACAGGCGAAGAAGGGGAGAGGTCCACCCTGGACTCAACATGAGGTTGTTCAGGTGGAGGAACTGATTGAACAGTAGTGGAGACATTCGGGACAACAGAGGTTGAGAACAACCAAACAGGCAACCCAACAGTTAACCCAGGAAGGGACAACGTCGCCATATAAGGAGCACCAACATTTCCAAAAGGAGGAAAATGACCAGGATTCCCTTCTGAAGGGATTCCTTGGTTGGTAAACTCTGAAAAAGTTGCCATCAAACTCAAAACCACACACGGGCTGAAAAAGAGTTAAGGGCACACGATCAAACGGTCAACAAGCAATATCTAAGCAGGCGTGTAATCGTGGGTGATTAATTTTTTACCACATTGGAAAGTAAGAAATTCTACCGTTTCATGTTTTAAGAGTCGAGAAACGATAAAAAGATGACTCTATCTCTTTCAGAGTTGATACAAGCGTGAAAGGACAAGCGCTTGACGGTCTTTTCAAGTTTAGGGAGTCAGAAAAGACCAAATGACTGCTCGGGAAAAACTAGGCACAAAGGGTGTACCAAATATCCGTGAACTGCAATATACACCTTGGTTTCAAATAATGAAACAGAAATCGACCAAGGACTTTCCGTACGTGCAGGTAGTCTCCCCGAATGCTGTGTTCGGTGTATCACGGGTATAGGGCAGCAGACTCGGCTTCCTGTGGATAAAGGATTGAAAACCTAGAGGGGTCTCCCTTTATATACGCGACGATACGGGGAGCGCAAGTCCGTACTAGCGCTGTCTAAAGCCAACAGGCGAACGACAGCTGCTAGGTTTAACGACGCCGGAACACGTCTCTAGCCTAGACCTTCTAAATATGTTTCGTTAAGTTCCAATGTTGCCTTAGGTTAATTGAATAAATTTTTCAGTTGATCTTCAATTAAGTTTCAATTTCCAGGCCCTATCGTATGTAGTGTCTCGAAAGACTCCTAAATGCAAGCTATATGCCACAGTGCAACATTTCGTTCGATGAAAACTAGTTAAATAAGAGTTGAGAGCTTTTATACAAACGAAACGAACGGAATACAAACAACAATGTCTCTAATGCAACTAATGCAATTGAACACTTTTCATTCAAACACTAATCACTAGCGATATGGAAAAAGATCACAATTTGCACTAATTAATAAAAACAAAGGAGATTTTTTTTTTTACTTTCAATGTTTAATGGCTAATGTGCACTGAAAACAAAAGGAACAATTTGAGAAATGATATCCAAGAGAGCGAAACAAACAAAATTCACTCAACAATGCAATCAATCAGATCTCTAAATCGACCCAAAGTCTCTCAAAGCAAAGAAAGACTCAAAAACTTCCAATGGACCGTGTGATCTAGGTCCAAAGCAAGGGCAAACGAATTCCGAATGAAGGAATGAACAATCACTCAAAAGACGCAGCAAAACAATCAAAGACTGTTAAAAGAGCGTGGAGAACCAATCGACAAGTTGACAGGACAATCAAGACACCAAAACTCCCAAGGAGGGCTCGATACACTAAGCCACTAGATGCCCTAGGGCTCAAATCGTGAAATCGGTAGATAGAGGCAAACAACCAAAGGATAGCGGTGAATTCCAGCCAAACAAGACTCCAACACACTCATACAATCATGAAATCAAGAAGAAAAGTACTGGTCAAGTCCAGAAAGCTCAAAAATGAAGAAACTCAAAAAAGTCACAGGGGTGGCGCGATTGTGGACTTGAAACTGGCGCCAGAGGCCAATTGGCGCGAGACAGACAAAGGCAACAAGCGCCAAGTGGCGCGACTGTCGGGTTAAAAACCGCGCCAGTCGAGTTCTTCAATAAAAATTAAAAACAAGCTACTCTGAAAGCAGACCAATACAAGCTAAGCAAACCAAGAAGCTAAAATAATGAAAGAATCCAACCCAAAAGGTTCATCAAGCAAGGAAAACGATCAAGGCGAACCGACATAAACGAGACAAGGAAAACCGGACGATCCCCAGCGGAGTCGCCAATTTGTTGAGGAGGTAAATCCCCTCTGTGGACAGAGGCGATCCCTACTAGCCCGGCAGGGGTCTAGCAACAAACAAACAATGCTATGACGCAAGCTCCTAATTACGAATGAAAGACTTGGAATAGAAGCCTACCTGGATTCCAACGCTATGATCTGAAGAAGAAGTGTCCCCGTCCTTCAGCCCTGGCAGATCACAATTCTTCCACAATCTCCGCGGATGAACACCTGCACATAGAAGAAACGAACAGATACAAGCATAGGAACCAGCATACGTAACTAAACATTGGTCAGAAAAGATATAACTCGCATTAACATGATGGAAAACGGAGTGGAACCATAATCATAGTCATCTATTAAGTAATAAACGAATAGAAGTTACAACCAAGTTCTGACGTCGCAGCTTCCTTCGAACGGGTCTCCGGTTGTCCACGTCTCGCAAAGCTCGCCAAGAAAAGGGAAACCTCTCCAGAGTCTCGTAACAATGGTCTCCTCGCTTGAATGGGCCTTAAGGGAAAGAAGGGATTCTTTACAGCACAAAGGCACTTGGGAATAGGGAGATGCAAAGCTTCAGCACTTCAAGACTAGCTTGCCATGGATCTGAGCAAGCTTTTATAGATGGGGAAGGAGAGAGTTGGGATCCCTATTATTATGGGATTGGCCCTATCAACAAGGAAGGTTCCATAGAAGGTGGCAAAACTACTTCCCTTCCATAGAACTCCCGCAGCCAAACCTCCCAACTCAAGATAGGCGATGGTTGTGAGTTTGTTTGAACTCAACTTCCGCCATCCATATTTAAAAAACAGTCCCTAAAATGGGTGGCGCGATTGCTGCTCTATGACAGAGCGCCAAGTGGCGCGACCTCTTTCTGATTTCACGATTGGGCGCGAGCAACTGAGCTGTCTACCGACGCCGGTAAAAGAGGCCCCATTTTCATGGGTTTTGCAAGGAGATGTCTCAAGGGGAAATGAAGCTCATACTCAGAGGGATGCATTGATGATGTTTTCAAGGCATGACAGTGTTCACAGGTCACATAATGGGTCCTCCATTGTGTGGGACGGGGAATGGTAGGGACGGTGACAAATTACTGTGTAACACTCATCCTTTATCATAATAGAATTCTGATCCTCCATCAATGTGTCAGCCTTAAAAATCTGCCCCATAATCTGCTCTTGGCCCATCAAACAAGCCAATTCTTCCCTGTCACCAACAATAACAAGTCTCTGCATGACTGTTTCACCTCCTTTCTGTAACAGTGTTTCTTCCTTCAAGAAAATCCCAAGAGATGGGTTGTCTCCTACAATACTTGTAAGAACAATAAAATTGTCAGTTTCAAAATCACAAGACCCAATGGTCTCAATTGATGATCTAGTCACCAATTCTTCTCTCTACAGTTCCAAGTATCCTTCAAGACTCAGAAAATATCCACTATATTTCTCCTCGACTTCTAGATTTATCTCCATTGTTCCAATCACCATGTTAAAATGATGACCCTTCACTATGTTTTCAGCCAACATAGTTTCTCTTTCATTCAATTCTCTGACAATTTTCATTTGTTGTTCTTATTTTCCTGCATAACTCACACATGAATCTTCAGCACAAAAGTTACAAGATCTCAATACCTCTTCCTCCTCTGACAACACATCAGTATGTTGTTCTGATTTTTCTTCCAAATCCTCTATCAGCACATCAGTATGCTGATTTGCATCCTCCATGAGACTGTCAGCTAGTATCTCTTTCTCTCCATCATCTGCTTCATGAATTTCCTTCTGCTTTGATTCACCAAAATTAACTCCTTCATTTGGCTGAATCATTTCCTTATCCTCTGTTCTCTGATTGTCATTCATGACAATTCCTCTATCTTGCTTCCTCAGTAATTTATCCTGTGCATAGGTCCTCTGCTTCTCCAATTCTCTTCTTTGAAAATCCAACCTCCTATACAATTCAACAACTTCAATTGGAGTAGATTTCAGGAACCTTACAAAACATTTTATACCTTTGCTTGCTCTTGACCAATCATCGGCTGATCCTTCTCTCTCTGCCTCAATATTCTGCTGAATATCCTCAGTAGACTCCTTTGTCCTCAATTTCTCCTGAGATCTTGCTATCTCAGCATTGATCTGAACAGACTTCAGTTTCAATTTCTCTTCCTCAACAAAATTTAAAGCTTTTTCATCTCCTTGTGATGTACCTGCAAACATACACAACTCCTTAGTTTTAAAACCACAATACTTTTCAGTCTTGGTTTCTTTCTCAAGCACTTCCCTTTGAACAGATCTGTGTGTGGAATCTTCAAATTCCATCCTTGACTCAAGAAATTTGAGTTCCTCTTCATCTATAGAACTTGTCATCAGTTCACAATGGTCAAACTCAAAAATACAAGTCTTTAGATCATCCAGTTGATCTGGACTTGTCCAATAACTCAGGAAATAATTAATGTTTTCTCTTCAGCAAGACAAGCTTCTTGCTGCATTAAGTCTTCATCATGATTCATAAGATATCTTACAGTTATCCATTATTCACCTGTACTCTGTTCTTCCTCACAAACAGAAACTTCTTTTCTCAACTCAGCTACTCTGAGTTCTTCTTTCAGTAAAGCAATCTCCTTTTGCCTCAACCTCAACTGTAACAGTTGCCAATTCACTCTCTTCTTCATGAGCCAACCAAATCTCTGGATTTTCTCTATCCTCTCTTCTAGTTTATTAAACTGTTCTCTGATCTCAGCTACCTCTTTCTAATATTCCACATCAGTCAATTCCTTCCTCATGCCATTTGTCCTGGCATCTTCTTCCTCTTTTCTGTTGTGGCCTCTCTCAGAACCTCTGCAATCTCTACTATGACCATCAGTAATCATCTTCTCCTCCATGATTTCTTCACTTATTAGTTGCACTAAGCCTATGCAACAACAAGCTCTCTTGTTGCCATTTACCTCACCAATCCTTCCCTCTGGATCTGGGCTTTTGGCAAGTACTGGTCCCCTGTCTGCTGGAACCTTTTGAGCACTCTCTTCTGCTCTCTCTAAGCTTCACTCTGAAACTTTTCAAGAACACATATGTTCTTCTTTCATCTAACCTCTATTGGGAATTTTCCAGGTTCTGGCACACTTTCTTCTTCACTTTAGAATCCTCTGTTGGACTCTTTCATCACTGCTCTCAAAGCCGTGATCTTCTTTTGCTGAGATTTCTCCAATTGCCTGCAATCTGAATTCTGCAAACAATTCTTCAAACCAGATTTAACCACTACTCATCAACTCACCTTCTCTTGAGAACACTGCAATTGTCCTCCCTATTCAACCTTTAGCTGAATATCAGGTTCACTACCATCATCATCAAAACTCTGTCTTCACTTTCTGCAACCATAATCCTGCAATTACAATTCCAAATCAGATTTAAAATTGTTTTACCTGCAAGATCCCTGAATGATCTTGTTCTTCATTCAGTTCTGCAAATCTCTGTTCACTGCAACCCTGTGTATCTTTGCATATCAAATTTCAGAATCTAATCTTCTTCCTTTTCTCATCACATGCACTCCTTCCGATTTAGTCACAAAAAAAAACATCCTTTTCTTCAAACAGAGCTATTCTAGCTCTAATACCACAATGATGCCCGAGCTAACCAACTTAAACCACAATAACACTCTCTTGTGATCACAAAACTGCACTCCAAGTTTTTTTTCTCAAATAATTTTAAATCTGGGCAACTCTAATACACATGCGGAAGCTTTCCCTTCCACTTAAGATCTTAATGGCTAAAACCATACTTTTTCTCACTCTATGAGGAAGCCCCACTTCATGGATTCATCTAAAACACACACCCAATTATATTCTCAATTTGGGCAATTGATTTAAATTGTGGAACCCTTCAAAACCTATGGCTCAACCAAAGGATAACTCTCAACACCTACAATATCTCGTTCATTTAAAATCCAAGAAAACCTCATATCCAAGGTTTATCATTTAATTTATTCATGGGCAAGAACCCCTTTTCAAATAATATCATTTCAACTATTGGTTTAGACAACCACATAACTATTATGGAAATCCTTACCTCATTAACGCATTTTTATATCCGGGCCCACAACTTACTATCATATAAATATATGTCATACCTCCCTTCCTTAGTGTTCCGACTACAACCCTTAGTGTGGTTCTAACATTTGAATACCCAAGTATTAGCTTTAATACGTGCTCAGCACACAATTCATTTCATGCAAGGTTCGGCCTTATCATATAATACATATATCAACATATATATATTCCCCAATCAAATGCTAAGGAGCATTAATAAACCACAGACCTTGGATTAAAACCCAACAATTGACACTATATGCATTTGGGCCCCACAGTACTTGACTTACCTCGCCATCCGACGGCTACAAGCTTGTCGCGCTCCACACTGATGGCCACCACCGTCGATCTGTGCCTCTATAAACCTCCATTCGACTTGTTGCATCAGCGTCATTGGATCTCCTTTGATCAAGATCGGACAGTGACAATGAATATCGCATTTTTTCCACGGCAGAACATTAACTCTCCAAAAAAACACGATAAAAGTGGTTTTGCCTTACCACTCCAGGATGCGTGTCAACCAACAATCGATATCACGTTTTTCATAAAACAGCTTACTGCATTTTTGCAACGCGAAGATCGCCCTCACTGTTCCAAAACAGCTTTCACTGTTCAACGCTCCCCCCAGTTCCGCATTCTACTGTTCCTCCTTGTTCAAAATTCCGTTACACTTAAGCCCAAATAAAACACAGATCTTACTATACCAGTGTATGTCTAACAACGTTTGTCATCAATTTTCCTCTGCATTCTTTTCCCACATGAAATATTCGTGAAGGGTTTTCCCCTTCCACATATATATTCAAGTACTCATTCAGGCTAACACAGAATATATATATATATATATATATATATATATATATATATATATATATATATATATATATATATATATATATTTCAGGAATCTCAAAGAGACCGAAGCCCTCGTTCATACAATGAACACATACATTCAATGCAGTGTCGATGTCCTACACAATTGCTTATTGAAGCTCAATATACTCTCTATGTGGGGTTAAATCAAACAATGCCCATATAATCCTTTTTAGATATGTGTGCCAGCTGTTACTGCTCCTTTATTCGATTTCTTCCATTACATATAGAGCACCATCTTAAACCCTAAAATTACAGAGTCTATTAATACATAGTTCAAGGAGATTCAAAGCATTCTCACACATAAATAATACTCACATAATTCTGTGACAGAGTCTTTCTTATATACAAATGAAACCTACTTACAAAATTATGGTTTGGCCAAATCTTCAAGTCAGATGGCCCTTCTAATTCATTACTCGGTCTCCCCAGCTCTTTCGCTCTGCCTATCTACCCGTAGGCTTTCATTTATACTAATTAATAATGAATCATTTCAGCTTCCTTAAAATCTCAACAAAGACTCTTGGAATTCTCCAAAGTCCTAAAGTTAGACTCCATCCCTAAAATAACTGAAACTGACTCTTCACCTTCCTAACTTAATCAACTTCCCTCATGTTCTCTAGTGGTTAGAGAACATTTACAATTCCTCACTACTTCATTCAAAATACCAATAATTACATGAGAATTTAAAAGTATGAGACCCCCCCTATGTCTACTTAGATACAAAGTATTTTATTGTGCCTAATGCCCCTGCATCATTATTCATAAGAAGTCCAGAGACTGATAAAAATATGTTAATAATACCATAAATATGTCTCCATTATAGAACAGATAATCTACCAAATAGTAACACATCATCAACAAAAATAAGACGAGTAACCTTGACTTGTCTTGTAATAAAGATACTTGTCAATGACCCATCCATATGTGCCTGTAATATAAATCTTCTAAGTCTGTCAATGAAAGGAATGAAAATAAGGGGCCATAAGGTGCGTCCTTGTCAAAGACCCCGAGCCACAGAAAATAATTTTGTAGGAATTCCATTAAATAATAAAACAAATTTTGCAGTAGATACACAGGCCATGATACATTTTGAAACTTGAAATGAAATGCAAATTTTGTATAGGACCAGTCAAAGAAAAGTCAAATCTACACAATCAAAATATTTTCGTAGGTCCAACTTCATAATAATCACCTCGAGCTTCTTATATTTGATAGTATGTACGGTCTCATGTGTAATAGAAACAACATCTTGAATTTTTCTTTGACGAAGAAACCCAAATTTTTCCTGAACGATACCATTCGACGGTGTAGGTTTCAGCCTATTAGAAATAATTTCATAAATAATTTTATATAAGGTGTTTCAAAGAGATATAGGCCTATAATAAACAAAATTTGATTCATGTGAAACCTTAGGAATCAATGTAATGAAATTGGAATTAATATCACCTGGGATATAACCAATTTTTGAGATTCTTCTGCAATCACCAATATATCAGTGCCCATAATATCTTGTAAGTGTAAAAACAATTCAATGGGTTATCCATCAGGCCCAAGTATTTTATAAAAAACAAAGGGTTTCATTGTAGCCTGTAATTATTCCATTGTAATGGGTTGAAATAACATATTATTTCTGTCGGCATCGAACATAGCTGGATATGAATCAACAACCCCCATCTGTTGCACAATATCCACCTCCACTCTAGCCCTATATTGATTGAAAAAATATATCAATACCTCAACCTGGATGTTAGGAAGAGTAGATAATAAATTACCATTAATATCATGAATTTTCCATATGGAGTTATCCCTGTGGTGTTTTTTTGCATAATTATGAAAGAATTTAATGTATTCTTTCTCCTACCGATACTCAGAGAGCATGAGTTTCCAGTATCCACTCCTCCTCCTATAATTTCAAAATATAAATTTTCCTATCTTCTAAATCCGTAGCTACTAATTTATGCACCACTGAGAAATAAGATGCATGTGAAGGATCAACCAATATACCATGTTTTTTATCAGTAACGAAAATTTCATCAATATGCTTCCTATTTTTAGTCTGAATCCAATTACTGACAGACTTTTTAAGAGCCCTCAACTTAATCACAATAATTTACAAATAAGATATAATCAAGGGGTATGATCCTAGTGCCCAAAAAGTATTTACTCGTGAATTAAATTTGAGAAGTGGTGATTAAATTTGAACTGGAGACCACTCGAATCCCCATATACCTTCCACAAGAGTATGATAGGGAGATGGTTCGAAATTTGGAATGGAATAACCCAATATTTCACAGGCCTTAAGGACTCCACCAAAATTTTGTGAATCATGACACAATAAATTCTCTTAGCGATGCCTATGGACCCATCCCAATCATTTATCCATGTTGTAATAAAGGGATCCAACAAAATATCCACCAAGTGGTTCATGCCAAAAATATCGTTGAAGTACCCTGCCAATGCGTCCACTTTGGAATGATCCCCCCAACCCTCATTATCTTCAATGGTGAGCTTCAAATCCCCCTCCAAAATAACGGAACCCATCTTTAAGAGTCCACAGGGTTCCAATTTATCCTGGAAGTATCTTCTAGAAGAATATGGTGTATATGTATTAAGAATATTAAATATTTCCTTCAAGCCCCTGATGAATCTAGGTAGAAGTTTAATTAAAAATGATTTATACCCAAGAAAATTCATGACCTTAGGATCCTAAAAATCCACAAGACCACTAGACAAACCCAAAGCATCCATAACACATACTCGCCACTCGGGACAAATAAGGAGGAGAATGGGCCAAATTTTGTCTCCAATCATCATCATCTCTTCTAAAAGGATAATAGAGGGGTGCTTAACCCCAATAAAATGCCAGAGTACAAGGTTTTTTTGGGCACTCCCCCAGCCCCTAATGTTTAAGGAAATTATTATCATTTTAAGGCCTCATAATTGGGCAAATAATCTCCAAGGGTCTAAATAGGAGAGAAAGTAGAAACAGAAGGTGATGTACCA
Organism: Pinus albicaulis; assembly: GCA_034641835.2. NCBI lineage: Eukaryota > Viridiplantae > Streptophyta > Pinopsida > Pinales > Pinaceae > Pinus > Pinus albicaulis. Next base: position 876,138,199 of record CM076575.1, on the reverse strand, counting down.
GAAGATGAAGGACCAGGACCCAATGTTGAAAAAATATTGTGAAGACTAGTATCAACCCCATTCAAATGATTCAAAGGTTTTGAACATAGTTCCATACTAATGGTCACATTATGATGAGAATTGGGACTAATAGAGATCTTAGGAGAAGAGGATGAATGAATCAACAAGGTCTCCAAATGGAAATCAGGGTGAAGGTAGAGAAACTCCATATCACTCCCCACTAAATTAGTAGGAGAAAGGTCTCCAGAAAAATTCCCAAATTGAATGTGAGTAGGGTCAAGGCTATTGGTAAATGAGTCATCAATAGTGGAGGTCATCCCAGTAATATCAAAAGATAGAGTGTTGGTATATTCCAAATTGTCCAAACATGAAGCAATTTTTGATACAGCTAACAATGAATAGTTTCCAGCAAAATTAGAATGTGACAACTGAATATGTGGAGAAACAATACGTAAAGGATATAAAGTAAAATTAATGAGAGAAACAACACTCTATACCAAATTATTACGAATATGTTGCTTAGGACATGTCATAGGTGGTGTGATTTTAAGCTTACCCGAGAGAGAGTGCTAACCAATCTCCTGAGGCTCCGGAGAGTGTGTAGATTTCAGTAGAAAATCTCCATCACAAAGAGTCTCTGATATTCCATGTCATAAAATGTCCAACATTATGACAACCTGGGTAGTGAAAAGGAATTTCTGAATCGTCAATTCATTGCCTAGGAGGGAATCCACCCAAATTGAGCTCCACCTCTGTGCAAAGGCCAACAATGATTTCCACCCCCACCAAAATACATGTGATATGTTTATCTCTCTATAAGAGGCTTACTTCATCCAGGAAAGAAATTTACCCATGGAAATGTTGATCATCATTAATGATTCACACGACTAGAATACAAGGGGTAAACCAAGGAGTTTAGCTCGAAAAAATTTTCTTTCGTGGCAATTCCAGGTATGGATCCAATCCCACATGTCAATGAAGTAAAGAGATGAAAACACGACAATGAACCCAATATGATACAAAAATATTTGCAGCATCGTCATCATTAATAAAGTGGAAGAAAAAACAATGATTGTATAAAATGTTTAAAAGAGGAGAGTACTTAAGAATAGGATATCAATGTTCTTTAACCCATGACACCATCTAAGCGCCATCCATTTGCAGATAAAACCACTTACCCATAAAATTCCATTGTTGTAATCCTACCACCCGGTCCCAAAAAATATCAAAACCAAAAATGAATTTCTGATAATCTAGATCAGCCTTAACTTCCTTATTTTTACGTGAATGACGGAAAAACATTTTCCATAGATTACCACATTCGGGATCAATAACCGATGGGTATACCGAAACATTTGAATCCACTAGTATATTTTCATGTACAGGAGATGCCCCAAAGGGCTAAACTCCCGACTTGGGGTAGTCACAACTCTCCGCTTCAATAGTTGCATGTACAAACACATCAATTAATGCCACATCACCACCCTAGTTTCCTTCAATATCAAGTGACATCCTACCAATAGATGTAAAGGACAGTTGTACAACAGACACCACTGACACTCTACAATCTCATCTATATGTGCACCAAAGTAGAGAGCATTACTAAAATATACATTATGTAGTAGTGTTTGAAAAAACCTCGATAAAATATGTAGACAAGGTAAATTAGTGTCACTTATCAGTTATTGACCCCACTCGATATAGGTTTTCACTAGCTCAATCCACTAGGACACCCCTTCAAAAACAATATATTAGCCAATCACCGTCAACCAATGTCCTTCAGGAAATATTATCAAGCACAAAATCGAAAAATTTCTTCAATGATGGCGCAAACCATTAATGGATTGTCCCTCATATAATCAATGGCCAAATTGAAAAATAAATATCCCTACAGACCAATTAATGACCCCAAGAGACTCCTTCGTGATCAAATTCAAAATTAAAATATGTTACCAACTCCACCAACCAAAATGAATGCACTTACGTAGTATTAAATATCCTCCTAAATCCTCCTATCGACTAACACACAATTAGAGAAGAGAAGGAAGATCCATAGGAGCAAAGGTTTAGAAGAAACACCATATAAAAAACTAGCCAGTTTTCCTCAGATAGACCACAAAGAAGACCAACATGTAGCTGTTAATATCCTCAGAAATCCCCTGATCGACCAATCGCAAACTAGAGAAGGAGCAAGAATATCCATGAGATAAAAGGTTTAGAAGAAAGACCACGTAAATAACCAGCTAGTGCAGCTCAGATAGACCACAAAATAGACCAACAATTAGAGTGGAAAATAAATTGTTATTAGTGTACCTTGAAACAAAAAAACCAGTAGAGATCCCTGATATCATCGCTTAGATAATTATGCTTAGACGCATTGAACCCAACAAAACCATCAATTGCATCAGCAAGGGCTACATTTAATCCATCTACCTCCACACTTACAGACAAGATTACCGCCCTTGTGAATTTTGTGACCAATGCTTCCATAATCCTATATTTTATCCTCGGTGTCTACTTCTCGCAAAATTTGTTGTAGATATTTTTCAGTAGGTATATTGTCTGCCAACGGATATTCTGTAATTTTCCTCCACCATCCTTCAAGTGAATCTAATCCATGTTGTCAATAACAATTAGAAGTTTCAACACAAAAATGTACTGATAACAACAACAAGAAAATATAAGTAGTGTTCAAAATAAATGAAATAGCAAAAAACAAAGATTAAAATACAATCAATGGAGACCCCAACAAGTACTCCAACTATGTTAATGTCTATCCATGTCCAGTGAAAGTACCTCCATCGCTCCTCTCACCAAGCACCTTTCTTGTTGGCTTCCATCACTCTACTTCTTGAAAACCCATAAACAACATAAAGGAAGACCCCTAATCCTTTACTTTTACCTTTTCTTACTAGCACTTTGTATCAAAAATTTTAAGATGAAATTAAATTTTAAGATAAAATATTTCTTTTGTCTTAAAAAAATGTTTTAAAAGCCCCCTCCATGTAATAGTGTCGAATGCAATGACATAAAATTTTTCTCTAATTGTATCAACAAATATCGAAGGGATAGAAGAGGAATTGATGTCCGAGAAATCTTGTCAGGAAAAGTTGTCGTGTTCTTCAGAGTTGGCGATCCCACCAAAATGAAGAGCCCAACAAATCATTTTCTTTATATAAGATAATTTGAATGCTAAGTGAAACAAAAACCATGGTATAGGCGCAAAACAGTAGTAGCCTACAAGCTAGCGGACATAGGGCACACTATCAGAATGAATTTTGCAGGTGTTAGATAATATTATCTTAAATTGATATGGTTTTCTCTTTATTGTTAATTGTCTTAAATGAGTTTCATCTAAATTTCCATTGTCTTAAGTGGTCATTGACTTAAATATAAAGTATTGTCTTATTATATTATATCATAAACAAAGATATTATACCAAAATGTGGGCACCACCGACATTATGAGGAATACAGAGATAGAAAGCGATACATATTTCTTAGGCACTAATATATTAAATGTGGTTGGGCATACACTGTCCACTATTAAATTTACACGAATTTAAATCTAACAGTGAGAAGTATATGCCCAACTGCATTTAATATCCTATAGCCCAACCATATTTAATATCCTACTGCCCAAAAATAAAAATTACCAAGTTAGAGTTCTACCTATCATTCCTCAATAATCCAATTGCTAGCGATTCAATATTATTGAAAAGAATCTGTAAACAGTATACTAGAAATGTTTCTCCGCTTCGTTGGCCTGCCGTGACATGTGAAGTCCACATACGAATAAATAAATTTGATTAAAAAACTTACAAACACTTACTTCTATGTTCATCACCTTAGACCAGTTATATTGATGTCTGATTCCCTCTTCAAATCGCTCAGCCGTATATCCAGCATTTTTCTGATGATATATTCAAAGTATAACTTAAGTATATATTTATGTGAATCCATTGATTTACTTTTAAAGTAAATTTATAGTTTGAAAACAGTATTTGGAGAGGCGCATTTTAATTAATTATGTTGTAAGGCATTCTTATTTGAAAACAACTTCCTTAATTGTCACTGTGTCCATGTCTGACCCATTGAATGAAATGTTAGACAATTGAAATGTTTTAGGCCATTAGATCCACAAGTATATATATATATATATATATATATATATATATATATATGATAATGTTATTTTTTTTAATAAGTTAGATTGAATTTAGGTTTTGGTAACTTTTAATTTAAAATGTTGTTATTAAAAATTTGCTATATATTTTTATATGTAAATGTAAATAGTTTTATATATGTTTTAATAAGTTAAATTGAATTTAGGTAATAATATAAAATAATAATAAGCTATAAAAACAGTCCATGGTATTGACCCATGGTATTCATGTCCAATATAGTTTATTTATAACCATTATTTTTTTTTAATTTTACTTGATAAAATGTATCTAAAATTTCATACATCCAAATATACATAGTTTTTCTTGTTCTATATTATTTTTGTTACAACTATTTTATTTTTCCAAAAATACATGATTTTTTTTGTTATATGTAATTTATGTTATAACTCTTTTATTATTGATGAGTAATATTTCTTAATATATAAAAAATTAAATTAATAATGAAAAATTTTAAAATATGTGATATTTTTTTAAATTTCCAAATTATTTCACACGACATGATTTATCTTGTAATAGTTTGTAACTACATACATACTCTTTCGATTTATTTATTTTTTTAATGAATATAAAATTTCCTCTGTTAAAAAAAAACAATATACATATCTTTAATTACTAATTGTGGCTAAAACGTTTACATGTATTTTACTTTATAATCATAAACTATTTTCACATTATATGATGTCAAACTTACTCAACCTTTTATTTTGAAATTTTAAACAAAGTTTTTCACTACATAATTTTAGCTTTTTTATTTTTTTTATTTTTCAATTCCAAACAAAACTTACAAAAGAAAAAACCCACTCATTCCTTACTATAGATTATAGTTTTACAAAATTGACACTGTCATTAACAATGGAGTAAGTTGAGACAACCCGAAAGGGTTTTTTTTACATGTTTTATCATAAAATTTCCCTCCATCCAATATACATTGTAGAGTCTTATGAAGAGATAGTGTATTCTAGTTTATAGCCTGATCCACAATTAAAGAAAATGGCTAGGAATTTCACAAGTTGTTAGTTTGTAACATGATCCACAATGAAAGAAAATGGCTAGGGATGTCACAAGTTATCATTCACACAGTGATTTATTGAATTTCTTAGCTGAAATGGATCATATTAGAAGCATGGTGGCCAGACACAATAAAAATTTCAAAATATATATTGAAGTTCTCAGTTGAAATGGATCATATTATATGCATGGTGGCCAGAGACACTAAAAAATTTAAAATACATATGTGTTATGACATCCATATTGTCTACAAACCATCCAAATTTCCCATCTTATACAATAATTTCTAACAGTAACCGCTGAATTTACTCTCCAATTTTTGAAACCCACACCCATGCTAGGGAGATCACAGTGTAAAATCAAATGTTCGTGCGGTCCTTTAAAGGGTTCATAAACAAAATAGACAATGAGAAAGCCAATATTGTGGTATAGTAACTGATTTTCAAATAATTGTGACAAAAGAAACATCACATTAGCCCACAAAATATATCTAATGCTATAAGGATATGAGGTGATAACAAATTTTTGAATCATGATAACTAGGTGACAACCAAAACCAAGTTTTAGCCACAAGAAAAAAATCACAACTCATAGAATAAATTGATATTGAAAATGAATTGATGTTTGTGACAAGTTTGTAGGTGTTTCCATTCATAAATTTCTTACTCATTTTGTCTCAAGATTGCTAGATAATGCTGAAACAAATACAGTGCTAATCCAAGTGATCCAGAGAGGTATTCACGGCCAGCTTGGAAAGCCAGGCATGAATATGCTTCTAATTTTCAATGAAGTAGTCTTCAAAAGTTCCTAGCTCTATTTTAATTACATAAATGTATTGAAAACCAACTGATAGTATTTACTTCAGTTGTTTTATTTGGATGTGTTGTACGCTGATATTTATTGCTATACAAGTTGTGCATCAAATTATTATGTAACGATTGTGCCAAGAAGTTTTTAAATTATTTCACTTTAGCTATATCTTATGAGTTTAGTATGTTTTCAATAAATAAGAAGCTTCATATTTTAAGAACTATATCTTAGATCTAAGCATGTGATTCTATTAAAATTTATGAAACAAATTCATTTTTTACAACTTGTATGTTTACATATGTTATTTTGGAAGTGATAATGTCTTCTTTAAACACTTTATTAGCATTGTGGAAGAACTTTGATTATATCATTAAGGACTATGAGTAGTTCATGTAGCAGTTGCATTGGTTATAAGATATTTTTGTATCCTTTGTATAAGCTATTGTATATGTAGTTCTAACACATTTCCCTGAGACGTTACCTATATGGTGAGTAGTTCATGTAGCAATTGCATTACTTAGAACATATTTTTATATCCTCCGTATAAGCTATTGTATCTACAATTCTAACACATTTCCCCTAGATGTTACCTATATGGTGACTAAGTAATGATGGCTTCTTTAGACACTTGATTAGTATTGTCGAAGTACTTGGAGTATACAATTAAGGATTGTGAGTAATTCATGTAACAATTGCATTGCTTATGAAATATTTTTATATCATTAGGATAAGTTGTTGTATATACAGTTATACTATGATATGGTTACACATTTCCCCCAAACCTTACCATATTGTGACTATTGTCCAATTGCTGATATCTAGAGAAACATAATTAAGTGATTGATGGTTTTGGAACATCAAAGTTACTATGATGACTTTTTATCTTAGGATGACTCCTTAGTGTTGAGATTCAATTTACATGACGAAGATAAGTTGTTTTACTTAGTAAGGAGTAAAATAAGTTTGTAATCAAATAATAGGATAAAACATATTCACAATATAAATTATTTGAATGAACAGATGTGTGTAAAATATTTTAATAAGAAACTAGATTTGTAATTACAAAAAATAAAACTATAACATAAATTTGTGAAATTAATTTGTATTTGTTTCTCTTATGTATATAGAGAAAGACTAAACCAAGTTTGGAGTTTAGAAAATAAACCATAACATGAATAAAAATACCTCCTTCCAAAAATGTCTCCATATTAAAATGACATTCACTTTCTTGTATACCAAGACTATTGTTCTTCATATACAATTTCTGACAAGCATGCAATTGGCGCTCAGATATGTAGATGAACTTGGAGTAAACTCTATTTCTATTAACAAAATTTCTCTTTATTTACATCTATGCTAGATAGATTGTACTTGAATGTATTTAAAATATTTTATTTGAGTTACATGCTCATTTCATGCTTGTTTCTGAGGATTATTAATCACCAAAGGATTTTCACTCCAATTTCCTATTTCAATATCTATAACAATTTTTTTATATGTGAAAAAATTATGTTGGTTTACATATATCTTTTCGCCCACAATTTCCTATTTCAATATCTATAACAAAATTTTCTAGTTCCTTCACGATGGCTCATTCTCTGCAACAACTTATTTCATTATGTTGGTTTCCATATTCATTTTCACCCACAATTTCCTATTTCAATATCTATAACAAAATTTTCTGGTTGATAACTCTTATAATCAATATCTTTGAAAACTCCATGACCTACTTCAATGTAAGCAAAATTTTCCTTTCATTTCTTCACAATGACTCCTTCTCTGCAACAACTTATTTCTTCTATGATACTCTTTCCTATGCTATTTCCTTATGGCATTTCTTTTGCAACATATGGTGCAATTGCTAGTTATAATTTTTACACAATTATAATATCAAACTTGTTTTTCATATATTATGATCCTTTAAATAACATTTTTATTTAAAGTTATAAATAATAAAACTACGCTTTTGGATAGATGCTCATGATATAGATGATATGGTCATATAATGATATCACAGGGATATAAAAATATAAGAGACAAAGATTTGCATTATTTGTTGGAAGATGTTAATATAATGATTATTATTAAGATATTAAGATGTGTAAAAAAAAATTCTGAAAATTATATTTAAGTAAATTTTGTTGATGTATTTTGAATAAATAAATAAAAACCAATTTAAATAAATAAAGAAAGTTCCAACTAGCCATTGTAAAATAACGGCTAGTTTAACTAGAATAAAAAATTTAATTTAATTAATAGTGGTATTATTATTTATTTATTCATTTATTTTTATTTAATGAATTAATATTGTTATCTAATTTTAATATAATTTAATATTTATATTTTCTTAGTTAATAATTGAATTAATTAATTAAATATTATATAATTAGAATTCATTAATAATTGTATGTTATATAATTTGAATATAATTAAATATTAGTATTTACTTAATACATAATTTATTGAGAATATCTATAAAACAAAAAATCAAATCAAAAAGAAAAAATGAATTAATTAAAATTTATAAAGAACATAAAGGGAGAAAGAAATTGAGGGCCAGAGGAGAGGAAAAGACAAGAGGGAGAATAGGGGGATGAAAAACAATAACTAATAGTGAAGACCAAGGAATCCACCATCTACTAACACTCCATCCATCATCCCTGTTAAGGTTAACTGACCTCTTTTCGATTTCTAAGGCTTCCCTCAACTTGCAATGATGGAAATGGTCAATCCTCGCAATAACCTTAACATATTCAATGCAAATGTGATGTTTTATATTTTTAGCATGCTCTGCTAAGGCATAGGAGTGTGATCCTCTATGTATCAGGTCAGTGACATGTTCATGAATTCTTTGATTAATGGATTGACCAGTTTTACCGATGTAAGGTGTCTCACAGGATTATGGAATCAAGTAAACACCCTTACCATCCTTAGGGAAAATCGGGTCCTTAACCGATCTAAGCGAATTCTGAATGGTGCGGAGAAGCTTGAAATTTGACGAAACATTATGTCTCTTCAAAATCTTAGTGATGTGATTTTCACTGAAAAATTTTATACACATTTTATGGATCACAGAAGTCAAATTCCTAATAATTTTAAAATGATTAATTTGTTTTTTGTAAATAAATTTAATATGATAGTCGAAAGAAAATCATCAAATATTAAAAAAAAAAACATGTTTATGATTACTTTGCAAGCAAAAGATAATTAAGGAATATTTACATGCGATTACAATACATTATCCTATCTACAAACAAGTAGCGTGAATACCTTACATGACTTGTTCTTAGTTTATATATATGAAAATATTTATTATTTTTATAGTATTTAAGGAAATTGTAAACCTTTTTAATAAATTTAAATTAGGTTTATTATAATTTATAATAAAAAATTTAAATTTTGTATACATTATATTTATAAATATTAATATTTAATTATATCATAATAAAAAAAATTATATAAATTAAATTATTAGTAAATTTGTATCAACATTCATTTATGATAAGTATTAAGTTAAATTTTAAATATTGTTAATCTCAAAGGATATCATGTGGTTTTCTTTTCTATGTAAGTGATGTATTTTTTTAACTAAAAGTTTATACTAGGAATTGCACCACATGTTGCAAAAGAAACGCCGTAAGGAAATAACATAGGAAAGAGTAGCCTAGAAGAAATAAGTTGTTGCAGAGAAGGAGCCATTGTGAACGAATGAAAGACATTTTTTTCTTCCATGGAAGAAGTTCATGGAGGTTTCAAAGATATTGATGATAAGAGTTATCAACCAGAAAATTTTGTTATAGATATTGAAATAGACAATTGTGAGTGAAAACATATATATATATATATAAACCAACATAATATGTTCACATATATATAAAAAATTATAGATATTGAAATAGGAAATTGGGAGTGAAAATCCTTTGGTGATTAATAATCCTCTGAAACAAGCATGAAATGAGCATGTAGCTCAAATAAGATATTTTAAATACATTTAAGTACAATCTATCTAGCATATATGTAAATAAAGAGAATTTTTATTAACAGAAATAGAGTTTAATCCAAGTTCATCAACATATTCAAGCATTAATTTCATGCTTGTCATAAAATTTATATTGTATATAAATAACAATAGTCTTGGTATACAAGAAAGTGAATGTCATTTAGGGTTCATTGCAACCTTGGATATATTCTGTGAGTTGTTGTTATTTTTTGTTTAGTGGCTAAAACTTATCGTTGGCTATCACCTTGTTATCATGATTCAAGACATTGTTATCATCTTAGATCCTTATAACATTAGATATATTTTGTGAGCTAATGTGTTGTTTTATTTGTCACAATGATTCAAAAATCAGTTATTATACCACACTATTGACTTTCTCATTATCTGTTTTGTTTATGAACCATTTAAAAAAACCACGAGAGCATTTGATTTACACTCTGATCTCCCCAACATGGGTGGGGGCTTCAAAAATTGGAGAGTAAATTGAGTGGTTATTGTTAGAAATTGTTGTATAAGATGGGAAATTTGGATGGTTTGTAGAGAATATGGATGTCATAACAAATATCTATTTTGAATTTTTAGTGTCTCTCACCACCATGCATCTAATATGATCCATTTCAACTCAGAACATCAATAGATCTCTATGTGAATGATAGCTTATGACATCCCTATCCATTTTATTTGATTGTGGATCAGGTTACAAACTAATACTTTGTGAAATACCTAGCCGTTTTCTTTGATTGTGGATCAGGTTATAAACTAGAATTATGGTTTATTTTCTTAACTCCAAACTTGGTTTATTCTTTCTCTATATACATAAGAAACAAAAAATACAAAGTAATTTCACAATTTTAAGTTATAGTTTTATATTTTATAATTACAAATCTAGTTTCTTATTAAACTATTTTACACACATATATTTATTCAAATAAATCATATTGTGAATACGTTTTCTCCTATTATTTAATTACAAAATTATTGTACTCCCTACTAATTAAAGAAACTTTATTAATAAATAATTGAATGCCAAAGAACTGATTTTTTTTATTTTTTGATGTAATAATTTGTGAAATACCTAGCCATTTTCTTTGATTGTGGATCAGGTTATAAACTAGAATACACTTATTCTTCAGAAGACTCTACAATATATATATTGGATGAAGGGAAACGTTATGATAAAACTTGTAAAAGAACCCCTTGGGGTTATGTCAACTTACTCTATTGTTAATCACATAGTGCCAATTTTGTAAAACTATAATCTACAATACGGACTAAGTGGTTTTTTTCTTTTGTAAGTTTTGTTTGAATTGAAAAATAAAAAAAATTATAAGAGCTAAAATTATGTAGTGAAAAAATTTGTTTAAAATTTCAAAATAAAAAGTTAAGTTTGGCATCATATAATATGAAATTTGTTTATGATTATAAAGTAAAAAACATGTAATTTGTTTATGTAGTTACAAACTATTACAATTAAGTAATTAAAGGTAAATTTAATGTTATTAAGAAATGAAAATTATGAACATTCATCATTATTGATCAAGATAAATCATTTCCCGTAAAATAATTTAATAAACTATATTCCACATAAATACCATGGATCAATACCATGGCTTGTTTTTATAGTTTATTATTATTATTATTTTTTATTTTATTTTTACCAAGTTAAAATGTTCATTACATTATGTCAATCTTTTTCTTTAATTTACCTCTGTTTTTATTTTTGTGTAATTTGACATATTCAAAATGTTAAACATGAAATTGCAACATTTCTATTATACACCTAAAATCAATCTAACTTATTAAAAAGAAAAAAAAAAACTAACATTATAAAAAAAAAAAAAATATATATATATATATATATATATATATATATATAACTATTTACTTGTGGATCTAATGGCCTAAAACATTTCAATCATCTTTCATTTGATCCAATGGCTCAGACATGGACACATTGGTAGCTAGGGAAGTTGTTTTCAAATAAGGTCAATACCATGGGTTGTTTCTATAGTTTATTATTGTTTTTGTTTTTTATTTAATTTAGTTTTATTTTTATTTTTGTATAATTTTACATAGTCAAAACGTTAAAAATGACATTACAAAATTTTTATTATACACCTAAATCAATCTAACTTGTTAAAAAAAAAAAAAAAAAAATTATAAAAAAATATAAAATTATTTACTTCTGGATCTAATGGCCTAAAACATTTCAATCATCTAACATTTGATCCAATGGCTCACACATGAACACATTGGCATCTAGGAAATTTGTTTTCAAATAAGAACACCTTACGGCATAATTAACTTTTTTTTATTAGTTTAATTTTAGTTTTGCATTAATCACTAACATTTTATGCTAAGCGGTGGCACAAGTTGGTGATGATTTTTTCCCTAAGAATCAAGAAGAACATAGGTATGCTTGTGTTTAGGTCATACTTCTAACAATGTTACTAAATCCTATGTCTTATATTAGGGTTTGAGGCAAATTGTGAATTTAAGAATTTAGGATGTGATTGTTTTTGGTGATTCCTTGAATATATTTCACTATTTATATTCATGATCTCTCCCCTTATACACAAATTTAAGTCAAATTTTCAAGAGGATTTATTATTTGTAATGTCTCCATGTTTTTAGATCAAATAAATCCGAGGTTAATCACATGGCTAATTTGGGGGTAAAGGCTAAATGAGGGTGAGTTTTAGTGGTAGGGGAAAAAGAGTTATGTCTCATTCCCTTAATGGTTAATCAAAATATTCGAAAATCAAAGTGGAGGAATAATTCATCATGGTTTTATGTAATATTTTGATGATTTTTAATGTTTGGATTTTGTTAACTTAATATTGGGGAATGTACAAGTGGAATGCTTTAGATCTTGTAGAATTTTGTTCAAAATCTTAAAGGTTATAATTGTAGATGGTTATTGATATGTACTCCATTTTGACTATGTACACTATTTTCAACTTTCTTATGTAAATCATGGATCTAAATGAGATTTATTTTAGTTCCTTTTAATATAATAACTATTCTTCTATTTCATTTTCATTATAAAATAAACATTAGATTTATTTTCATGGTAAATTGTGTCCGGCTATGGCTCTTAGCATGTTCATCATCTAGCATGGTTTTTACCATTGCTAAAGAAACACGCTTCCCAAGCTCTTCCATTTTTATTCCATTTATCCATTTTAGTGCTCTCATTTGGGAGTGCTTAATATAACCCGTATGGGGAATAAAAAAATCTATTGAAACAACTTCAATAGTAACACGTTTAGGAAATTTAGTTACAATATGCCTTCAAACAATAGGGATCACCATCATCTACCTTAAAACAATAACCATCACAAAACAAAACAAAAACATGTGTAAGATGTACTTTTTTACTTGTGCACAATATACGGTGAGTTAAATCAATTTTATTGCCAAGAATACTTCTTTCATTTTCCCAAATTTCTCCATTTTTCCAATATGAAAAAATTATTGTTTATGAATAAATAAGAGAATTATTTTCTTTAGTAACTATTATCACGCTATTATCACAACTTTTAATATTTACTTAAATTTATATGTAAGAAAAATGACAAATTTACCTAGCTCTAGAGAAGAGATAAAGACTAAATTAAGGTGAACCTTGGTGGTAGGGGAGAAAGGGTATGTCCCATTTCCTTAATGGTTAATCAAAAGACTCCAAAATCAAAGTTGAGGAAAAATCCATCATGGTTTTATGTAACATATTGATGTTATTTAAATTTTAGTTTTAGTTCAATCAAGGTCATAATTGTAGATAATTATTGATACATATTCCATTTAGACCATGTCGACTAGTTCCACCTTGCTTATGTAAATCATGGATCTAAATTGAGATTTCTTTCAGTGTTTTTTAATATAATAGCTATTCTCAATTCTTATTAAGAAAAAAAAAACATTTTATACTATTGTGTTTTTCATATAAATGCAACTTTTGAATCGTTTTAATGGTAAATCGTGTCCCATTATGAATCTTGGCATGTTCACCATATGCCATGGTTTTTACAACTGCTAAAGGAACACAGTACCCAAGCCTTTCCATTTCTCTTTGATTTACTCATTTTAATGCTCTCTTTTTGGGAGTGCTCAATATTACTAGTAAGGGAGAGTAAGAGAATTTATTGAAGCAACATCAACAGTAATAGAATGTCAGTTGCATTGTTTTGTACATGCCTTCAAACAACAGGGATCACCATCATCTAACTTCAAAAAAAAACAAAAATCACTATTAAAAAAATAAGCATTGCAATATGTACTTTACTTTTTCACTTGTGACTTATTCACAATATAAGGTGAGTCACATCAATTTTGTTACCAAGAATATTTCTTTTCTTTTTGCAAGTTTATCCATTTCTCCACTTTCAAAAAAATATTGAGAATTTTTTTCTTTAGTAAGTATTATCACATTATTATCGCAACTTTATTATTACAAAAGTTGAGGCATGTGCTTTATGTTTTCTTCTAGACATCTTTTTCAATCATTCTCAACAACATTTACTACTATTCTAAGGAATCAAGATAAATAATAATTTTGTATTTGAAGAAAAAAAACTAATATTCACTACAAAAGTTGAGGCATGTGCTTTGCATTTTCTTCTAGATATCTTTTTCAAATAATTTTCAACAACATCTACTACATTTTAGGGAATCAAAATAAATAATATTTTTTTATTTTAAAGAATCAAAATATATAATCATATTTTAAACCAAGCATGTCATAGCCTGGACTATTTTAAGGAATCAAAATAAATAATATTTCTCTATTTTAAAGAATCAAAATATATAATCATATTTTAAACCAAGCATGTCATAGCCTGAACTTGAAATTCCACCCAAAATAAATAAAGAATAAAAATAAATAATAATTTTCCATTTTAAAAAATCAAAATATATAATCATATTTTAAACCAAGCATATCATAGCCTGAACTTGTTCAAGTTCAGGCATGGGTGGAGAGGAAAACAATAAATGACTAAATACCACACAACCTACATTCACTTCACAATTTATAAGGAATGATGATTTGATGGTTTTGCTGGTAAACCTCCATCGTCATACTAATGAGTACATTTCAGAAGCAATAGTTATAAACTTTGATCATCATAATACATTGTAAAAATCCATCATTATAACAACCAATTCATTGTAGACATCCATTGTCATAACTACTAATACATTGTAGAAACCACTTGTTGCGAAGACCAACTTTTGTGGCAACTGAAACTTACATGGACCATACATTGGAGAGGAATTGGTCTCACTTTCAAGCACCAACTTGTTGTGCGAAGTGGGGAAACTTCACGTGCTAAGTGGAGATTGTTTTGAGTCATTTCCATGACCAGTGCATAACATGGCCCCCTGTCATACAAAACACGGCCACTTGCCATAATCATTAAGCAAACTTCTATGTGTGGATTATCATATATCTGCAACATTACCAATGTCGTCATATATATTATTTTTTCTTTGTTATTTTCATTATTAGCATTAAAAGTGTGAGAAACCACTATTGATATTAGCTCAAGACCTCAATTCGAAGGTCTTACGACAAAATCAAACTATTTTTTTTTAACACTCTCATCGAGAGTAATAAATTTTTTCTATTTAAATATTTAAAATTTTATTTAATATTAAAATTGGATTAATTACTATATATAAAAAATAATATTAAATAAAATTTTAAATATAAAAAAAATTGTTTTATATAGTCTAATTTATATTTTTGTATAATCTAATTTTGGTTAGCACCAATCTAGATTTATGAACACTTGGAAACCAAGTGTCAAGACGGATCAAAATTTTTGGGATGAAAACCTCTTGTAAAATGAAAAGAGATTTGATCACTCTCAACCGCTTGGTATATTTAGAATTTTCACTTGCATAAAATTTATCTCACAAAAAATATTTTGGCTTTGTTATCAATTTGCATGATTTATATATCTAAATACTTATTAATTTTCACTTAAGTTTCAAAAATTTAACAATATATTGAATTTTATAAACCAATATAAATCCATCTTAAAAATGAACTCTTTTTAGAATGCAAAACTTGAAAAACTATGTAAATGTCAAAAGATTTAATTTCTTTTAGTGATTCATAAATCTATGATTAAGATGGATCTATAGTGGTTTTCTATCTCTATATTTAGATAGACCATACTGTAATTTTTCATTTTTTAAATTGTATTTTTGAATAATTTATTATTATTAATATTTTATAATAAAAATTGAATGAGTTACACATTTTCTTTTTATTAAGAACTAACTGAATAGAAGCATGATCACTATCGTCATAATCACAATTCGAAGAGTTATCACTATGTGAAGACTCATGTAATGTATCTGTTATGATGAATGATGAGGAGGTGGAGTACTATCAGAAGGATCACTGATACCCTTAACATGATCTGATCGGGTGGTACTACTAGAAGCATGATCACCATCGTCATAATCATGATTTGAAGAGTTATCACTACGCGAAGACTCATGTGATGTATCTGCTATGATGTTCATCCCTTCTCGTCGCCAGTATCATGGTAGCTCTGATGATTTGACACATAGGACTCATAATATCGCATGGACAGTCCCTCAAGGGCTCCAAGAGCCCAGGATCTACCCTGATGTCTTGATCCCTCATAGGGAGGATTCCCTCCTTGACCAAAAGTCTAGACATTCAATCACAATAGTCCATTCTAAAACTATGACCAACCCTATGGTCCTGCATGTCCATGCCCCTCTGCATCTCAAGATGTGCCTCACCCTCCAAGGCCTCGCCCATCTTTATATCTGATCCCTCTAGCAAGGGAGGAGCCATGTCCCCAACGAATGTGCTAGTGTCTAAAAAATATATAGTACACAATAATAATTAAAAATTTTCATTAAATAATTTAATAAAAAAAGTTAAAGAACGTGCTAGAATAAATTTTATTCTAATTAATTAAGGGAATAGAATGAAACTAGATTAATTTAAATAAAACACTAATATTACCTCTATCATATGCAGGCTCATACAGTGTGAATAGGATGTTGGGACACTTTCTCCAATCCATATTCACGTACAGAAACGACACCAAGACAAAAATGTGGTTAGCCTCACTACTAAGTAGCACTCGTTCATGGGTAGAAATCCTTGCTGGAACTCCGCTAGGCCCCTCTTAGGAATCATCGCACCCCACATGCACATCCATGCCTTAGTCATCAACCTAGGATGGTGACAATGAAAACTGGGCCTAATCTCTACAAACCTCTCAAAAAATAAACAAAAAAACTCTGAAGTGAAAGGTATTTTTGTCCTCCCATGTATCATAGTGCAATATCTATCTAAAGCTGTATAAAACGATAAAAAAACAATGGCATACTATATGATACATCATGGTGCCTACATCAAAGAATCGACATAAAACAAAATAGGGGACTAATGTGCTACCCATCATTACTATAGTGTGAAATGGTACTCACATATAATGAGAGGCACCTAACCTCCTATGCACCAAAAGAAGCAATCCATAGTTTTCCATCAGAAACCCGAAAATATGTTGGATGCACTACATGACGCCCAACATATCTCTAAGAGTAGACAAGTTGAATCTCTATTGCAACACCATGGGGGGCATTAGGGAACTCATAAAAATCCTCCCTTCTCTTGCATATGCAAGTGATAAAATATATTTCCTCCTCAGACGGCCTATACCACGTGTCATGACTGACACGGAAATACTATTGGTGGACATTGTAATAGCTCTTGGTTGATTTTCTATCTAAAAAAAAAAAAAAAAAACCAAGGTCAAGGACATGTATTCCAAGTTCAATGTTGGGAAAAACATAGTGATGGGATCACTTTTGATTAACTGATGGGTATGGAAATTGGAAAAGGAAAAATGGAGTTAATTGGATTTTATTTATGAAATAAAGAAAAATAGGAGAAAATGGAGATCAAAGGTCATATATTTGCATGTGAGGAAAAATGAAGGAAAATGAAGACTTACCTTAGTGGCACCAAGAAGATTAAAGATGAAAAGTGCTTTCTCTTATATTCATTGGCTAAGATTCATATTAGATCTAAATTTCAAAATATTTGTAACACTAATAACCATATTTCTCGAACACACAAATAAAATAAAATGCTCAACAATCATGATTAATATCTTCAGTTTTAGTGGACATGAATTATCTATGTACCTTAATACTGTAGAAACGAATTCAATATTAATAGTGCATCATTAACATCATTATCATTATATATGTGTGTGTGTGTGTGTGTGTTTATGTTTATGATTATGATTGTTAATGAAGTTATTCATGTATTTATATTCTTTTTGAATTAATGGAAATGAAAACTTTAATATATTTATATGTTTTTAATTATTTGAGGAAAAACATGGTTGGCTTGCTTTTTGTATTTATATGATAGGATTCTCATTTTTCGAAATTATTTTTAACATAAGAAACATGATTTATTAAGTGTTTAAATAGGCTATTTTTTTTTTTTTTTATAGTCAAAATGTTTACATAATAGTATAACACTTTGGAAAATGTCTTCATACTCAGCATATAACAACTCTTCACACAAATAGTTTAGAACCATATCAAATCTGTCAAATTTTCATGTTAGTTAAAGCTATTTTTTGAAATATATTATTAATAAAAAATTTATAATTGTTTATATAAATATATGCAATTCAAATAAATTTCAGGAATATAATTTAAATTAAAGATTTACTATTTTTAATTTAGTTTGAAGAAAGTAAATTAAATGAGAATAAGTTTTGTTTTGTTTTGTTGTTGTTGTTGTTTTTTTTTTTTTTTTTTTTAAAGATGGGACTGGTTCTATTATAAGCTTATATTACAAAAGGAGTTACAATCAAGAGAAGCAGGAAACTGGGGAAGCATGAAGAAATCAATGATCCACCGCGGTTTCGAGATGATGTCAAGAGTTCACTGAGGAGGAACAAGAAGAGAGACAAGGGAGTCGAGTGAGACAGACACAAGGCTCTACCCGGAATGGGTAGAATCTGCCATATGACTTTTCTTTCCTTTCTTTTTTGTTACTTTGACCCACCCATCACGGGGTGGGTGGGTTGAAACGACTTGAAGATTGTTGCTGACCAAAGGAAGAGAGTCTTTATCTCAGTTGGAGGAGGTGGATGCATGTGAACGTTTCTGGAGATTCGAGGAGACAGAAGGCCTTTTAGGGACTGTCGAGGATTGTGTTTTTTGCTGTGTTGCAGCATCCTCATCTGATTCACTCTCTTCATCATCTAAGCTGGAGGACTTAATATCATCCATGGGAGGGGGATCAAATGGTTTCCATATTTTATCTTTCGGTTTGCGTGTGTTTCTTTTCTTTTGGGTGAGGAACAAAGCGCAGGTTTTCTGAAGATGTCCTGTTTGGTGGCAGTGATGGCAGTGAAACATAATGTTCTCATAGTCTAAGCTCTGTGACCAAGTGAAATCACCGACTTTGAGAATGATTTAATCGGCTAAACCTTTGCTGGTGTCAATTTTGACACATATTCTGTCGTAGGTGTAGATGCCCTTTTCTCCTCTCGAAGGATCTGTTGCTAGAAAACGTCTGAGAGTGTTTCCAATGCCTTTGAAGAAAAAACAATGCCATAGATGAGCAGGTAAGTTTGGTAGACCCAAATCAGAAGTTTGTTGATAACTGTTGTGGAGGGGTCGAAGTCTGGGAACCAGGGGATCCCTTCGAGTAGAAAATAACCTTGCAGTTATTGGTCCAGGTGGAGTGAATCCATTGGTATAGATTTGTTGTGCGAAGCCAGAATCCATTGAATATGTAGATAAAGGCATTTTCTGCACATAGTTGATGCTGCATTTCAAGATCCGGGTGGGAAATTTCTACAAAAGACACTTCCTCCATTATGTCTACGAAGAAAGGCTTGGGAGCCTCCAAGGGTTTAGCAGCTTGTTTGGGGTGTTGTGCATGGAGAGCGTCCTTGTAAGAGAAACCCTTAGCTGTTGAGGGTTGCTCGCTAGCACCTCCCCGCAGACGAAGGGAAATAATCACAGAAGCATCCTTTTCAATATTGTAAAAGGAGAAAAGGAGAGTGGAAAAGGGTCATAGACTTATTTACCTTCATGAATAAGTCGCAGAGATGAGGAGGGAATCCCCAGCCTGAGTTCAAGGGCCTTGGAGAGGTGTTTCACTAAGTCCATGGAATGTATCCAAAGTAGCATGGTTTTTCCCGTTAGAAGAGCAATCTGAATCTGAAAAGAGTGGGGCAGAGCATTTGGGTATTCCTGGCTACCAGAGCATATTGGCTGGTGAAGTTTGGATGACTCGGGGAGCTGCAAGGCTGTCTCATGGCGTTTGATGTGTTTCTTTGTCAAATGGCCGCCCAAAAATGAGGTTTCAGGGGGAACATGGTGGAGCGATGGGCTATTGAGGAGCCGGCGCAGGCTGGAACCATCTCAACCTGTCTCGCCGATAGGCATCTCTCGAGTGTTCTTCCGTGACACGACGAGCCGAGGAGTAGACGCGGAGCAGTCTGCACGAGCATCCTTGTCCTACACTGTTTGGAGGCGGTCATTTCTGTCTACGACTGGAAGGGAAGAGTGAAAGATTTGTCGATCTTTGTGTGTTTCCCGTGAATCCGACGCAACTGCAGCCATGAAGGATCCTGCGAGGGAGAGCAGGCTCGGCAGGCCTCTGGCCGCCATGAGCAACCGGGCACGACTATTCCTAACCGCGGCAGGGGAGCCTATAGCGAAAACCCTAGAAGCCATTCTCCTCAAAAATCAAACCACTTTTATTCATTGAGAATAAGTTTTATTGATAGGTGTATCTATTTTTTATTTAAATTATATTTTTGAAATTTATTTGAATTGCACATATTTATATAAATAACCACATTTTTAATTAAAAAAAAAAAATATTATATTTTTGAAATTGATTTAAATTATATATATTTATATAAATAATCACGATTTTATCTCTCGACCCCTTGATAAATGGATCTAAACTAGTTACTCCGTATCTATTTCAATTGAGAGTGGATGTGCACTTATTTTAATTCTTTTAAAAATGAACAGATAGGATTTGATTTGATGACAGTGAATATTCTAAGTCTGATAAACGCTTGATGGGCAGTGATTCCACGAAGTGTTGTCATCTTGCCCGTTACAATGCATGAATTTTTTTTTTTTTAATTTGTAAAATGATGGCTGAATTGCACCCGTGTGGATGTTGAACAGCAATTTGTAAAATGGTGGCTGAGTTGCACCCGTGTGGAAGTTGAAGAGCAACCGCTTCAATTCTCCGGCAGTTCATGATTGATCATGGCACTCGAAGTGAACCGATCTTGGCTCTTCGACTGTATGAGCGTCATTTAAGATCTAACGATAGTAATTATTGATTTACACGCTTCAAATTTCTGGACTAAACTACAGCAGCGGCAGTAGTGGTAGGGGATCTGTCATATATTTGCCAGAAAGTAGAAAGCCTACGAGATACTCTTGAAATAATGATGGAAATTGAGAAAGATGAATATCTATGCAGTGTGAGTTTCTCCATGGTTTACGATCCCGTGAAGATAGCCCCCACTGACTTCCTCTACGATCGAGACTCTGTGGAGACGTGGGTTGAGAAGTATCCACTGAATGCAACTATCCCTCAGACCCGGGACTCTTTCGTTCCCAGTGATATAACTCCCGACGCTGCTCTCAGGGCAGAGATGAGACAATACTTCCAACGTGTTAAGGGCCACGAATACACGGGATGGGAAGTCATTCCCGACTATCCACAACTACTGTCGTTGGATGAAATCGAAAAGCTGGTAGACGACATTCTTCAACTCTTCCCCAGTGCGGACGCGAAGGAGAATCAAAGGAAAATGAGCGTGGAGAGTTGGTCCAACGCATGGAAGCGCCTCACATTTCTCCGCCTCAATCTACAGATGAACGCTATCAATCGCCAAACCTTCCTGTCCAAAGAACAATGGATCAAGTCTTTAAAAAACATTATAGCCTACTCCTATACTCGCGGAAGAAAAACTGAAGAATCTGACCACTTTCACAGAGAAATTTTGCGAACAATTCTTGCCCTCGACTTGATACACATCATCCCGTAGTCCTTGGCCTTTTCTTCCATAGATGAATCGATTGATTTATTTTGAAAGTAAATTTATAGTTTGAAAACCGGAGACGTGCATTTTATTTAATTATAATATCCAACTCTGTTTTCATAATCTTTTAAATAACATTTTTATTTAAAGTTATAAATAATAAAATTACGCTTTTGGATAGATGCTCACGATACATATGATATGGTCATGTAATGATATTGTATGGATATAAAACTAGCAATTGTATTGAGAGGTTGCAAAGGAATTTTTGAAAGGAGGAGTTGAGAACATGAAAGGAAACTATTGGCATGGTATATCATTGGGGTTTATAATGCCACACTTAAGGAGAAAAACTTTCTAACCTTTACACTTTGTGATTAAAAGGGGTTGTGTCAATGTCTTTGCAATCAAAAGGGGTCGTGTCAATGGATTCGATCTATATTTGAGTCTTAATTTTTTATAGCATCCGGAGATGTTATAGATGATATAATATCCAACAAAATGCCATGGATTTTGGGCATCGATAGGTGGCTTGTCATCTTTATGTTATGAGGCCAAGTTATGAAATTGGATAAATAAACAAGGATAATGACTCGGTCGCCCAAATACTTCCAATATAAAGGTAGACTCCAGATGGAGACAAAAGGAGGGCCTGAATATTCGAAACAAATCCCAATTTGTTAGAGTACAGTACCTTTGGCTACAAAGGTAGCTTCGTAAGGGAATTAATCAGATTGGATCTAGTTCTGACATTCCAAATCAGGCATTAGGAATGACTTCTTAATTGTTGCCCTCAACCATAACTACATTGGCCGACGAAGTACACCAAACACCAACTCGCTAATTAATGTGTCCTTATTGTCCGTTGAGATGGAAAGGCAATCTTGTTTGAATTTTGGATGAACAATTGTGGTCCTAGAATCTATTGTTCGAATTGATTCTTCAAGTTGTTAACAACCTCTTTGTAATATTACTGCTTCAAACTCTTAATATCCTTCCATCGGATTTTCCACACACCATGAACAAAGATCACACCAATTGAGATTAATCCATAGCCAATAAAGTTGTTCCAACCAATTGAGTCTTTTGGGATCTCTTCCTAATTTTTTGGTGTTTCAGCTCCCCAAGTGGAAAACATATTGACACAACAGTTGCCTTTTATGTGATGTAGTTCTCATTTAGATTTCCTGCTTACGAGCACCATGTGTGTTTTGTATGATTCTAATATTTTCATTGTTAGAAACAAGATTGCTACAATAATAACTCCAAGAGTCGATAAAGAGTCTGCCATACTCCATGAGAAAGCCTTATAACTGCATGCAACCCAAAATTCCTTACTTATCTCAAAGATATTATATATAAGCATGGGTGTCAGAGTCCTCAAGTCAAGAGGGGAATGTACGACGAGCCTAAAGATTGTACACTAGGATAGTCGTCACCTCGGAACTTCAAAATTCTTTCAAACCCGTATTTGAGGAAGAACAAACTGGTCTTGATCCACATAATATTGATGTAACTTGTTTCCCTTAGTTATTTAGGAATCAACGGGAATAAACCACTTAATCACGCTAAGAGATTTCATTTTTCTACAAATTGTGATAAAAGCTGAGAAAATATCTTGTGTGGATATTACATTAACACTGAAGGATAGGATATCATATTTTTCACTTCTTTTGCAGTGGGATTTTCTGAAAAGTGGTGAAAGAAAAGGAGGAATTTTATGAGACGGGAAAAAATAAAGCAACGGATAGGAAACTCGCATTTTGATTCATATGGAAACACAAGGAATCTTTGTAAACAATGAAAAGGAGGAATCCCCATAGCAGGCTTCCCCTACTTCCAATGTTCAAGAGGAAAAATTCGAGGAGAATGGCTTCACTGACAATAGGAGGGTGAGGAGATGGGGAGAAGAGATAGGCCCCTCTCTAACACATTGGAACGATAGGAAGCGAGAAGCAGAGCGCCAGGGTCACCCTATCTGCTGGCTGGGGAATTTTGGGGAAATCCTTTATTGCACTAAAGCTTGATAAAACGAGAAAAGGAATAAGTATAAGGTACCTACAACACTTATTTAAGTAATTGATGTTTTCCTATGATTCAGAGATATAAAAGTGAGTTTACCAACCAAAATTTGTCGCTATTCTCTGATGTAGCATTATGGAGCTTGAATTTGGGCAGAAATGTTCCCCACTTAAACAATTCAAAGCTATGAAAGTCATTTAGGATTTAGTTCACATGATCCCCAGCCACAAAAATCTTCATTTACAAGTCATTTACCAACCATATAACCCACGATAGGCACTTGAAGCTGGAATATAACTAATTCGAGAGGACAATACATATATAGAGCATGTATTAGCCATCCTGATGAAGTAAACCTGCACTTTCTCAAGATCTGCATAAACCTTGGCTTGTGTTATTCTATGCCAGTGTCCCACTACTTCGCTCCAATCTCAACCCTCAACTCTTGGTATGGTAGTTGTGTAGATGAATCTATTTCCAATTTGCAGGAACTCCTGATGCTCCAAGCTCAACCCTCAGCTCCATGAGGATCCATTCGAGGCTCCCAAAAGACATGGAGTTAACATGGCAGTTAAATAGTATACACTCGGACAAACCTATGACACAGAGCCATCAAACCTATGAGGCTCAATTAGAGGTTCCCAGAAGACATGGAGTTCCAATGGCAGCGAAATAATATACACTCAGACAAACCTGTGGTAGAGGGCCATTAAAACTTAGTTTTGGTAGTAGTTCAATGATTCGTTTAGGAGAGCCAAACGCCAAACCCGAAAACATATTACTCAATGAGGAATTTTGTCCCAAGATCTTTGATTTTGGGCTGGAAATGATGGTGGAGATAGAGCACATCTTGAGCACGTCTAATGTCAAGGTGACTCTTAGATATATGCAACCAAAATTTTGGGTTCAGGAAAATTGACCTAGTACTTCCAAAGTAGATGTATACAGCTTTGGGATTGTACTTCTGCAGATTGTAGGCAGAAGGAAGAATTTATGCTTCAGTCAAACAACTGTTGAGGGAAATGAATCTATATGTCCAAATAAGATTTTTGAGTAGATGGTTTTAGAGGGGAATGTGGAGGAGATGGTGGCCAGAAACATTGTGAGTGCAGTAAGATATGATCGCCTTTAGCTCGATGTGATTGAGAGAATGGTGATGACAACGTTTTGGCGGATTCAAAGCCAACCAAAGGAAAAGTGTTCCATGGGGAAATGTTTCTAAAATGCTCCAAGTAAACCTCAAATTTCGCCAACCTCCATGGCCCAATTTATTCCACAACATTGGATTAAGATAAATCATAGTAAATATGAATTTTTTAAAGAAAATTCATTGCAAAATCATTTATACTCCTCTATCACATATTACCGTAAGCATCGACTCTTTCAATGGAATAATAAATTATACCCCAACTGTCAATCGAACATTCACTTCAATTGAGAAAAACCACAAAAGGGCATCAAATTGATATGAGACATTCACAGTTATTTTTAATTAAAACATTGTTTTCTCAGTAAAAGTGAAGCTGCAAGGAGCATAGAAGTTATGGTCGTTGTTCCCTTATAAGTCATGAAATTTTTCTTTCCAATAACATTGACCTTTCAAGCTGCTGCAAAATGACTTCATGTGTAATCTGAGACTTATCCTCTTGGCATCACAAGCTACCTTGGCCAGGCGTAAGAGATACTGATTCCTTAGATAACGAATCACCCGAATTATCTCTCGCCCCAAGGGTCTCGAGAGACTCAACCCATCACCTCTTAATAAGAAAAGGTGCTTCAAGGACAGGGACTCGACCAATTGAGCTAACCCTTGGGGATACTTGTTGTAGAATATCTTATTGATTCAATCTTATCAAAAGATTCCAAGTTTGCTGAGGCATATTGTTTTACTTAATTTTTTACATTCAAATGTCTATGCATGAGTCGAACATCTTATACATTACATAATATATTTCTATTCTAGATTCTCACATGAATAAGTCAAAACAATATGTTGTACTCTTATTTTTTTTAAATAAAATCAACATTAGACAACCTTCATTTTTTGGAATATATCCCCAAATTATTTACTTTATATTTATTAAATTTCATGACCAGATCTACTAGCATTTGTGGTTGAAGTTATTGGCTAATTTATGTTATTTTCATAATGTACTCATGTGATCTTATGACTGACAAAGGACTATTATAAATGTCCCTATAATTTTACTTATTAGTTTTAACTTACGTTGTTTAATTTTCAATATATATCTACTATATAATGTACATGTTGTATGTATCATTACTCATTTATTTCTCTATTGTATATAGTTTCAGTGTGTGTATGGAAAGGATAAAGAACTAGACAGAAGCAAGGAATTATTCGAAGGATAAGTATCAATATTTTATTTCAGTTTTAATTATGCATGTGATATATGACTCTAATTTATGATGGTTACATGTGATTTTTTATTTTCATTTATGATGGTTGCATTTTGAGCTAACCAGATGTGATATGTTTATACATGATGATTTGATCAAAGAATTAGTTTGAATTGTTGTGATATGAGGTAAACAAAATTGTAGGTGTACCTTATTAACGAGTTCCCTGATTTAAATTTATTTCAATTCCTTTGAATCTAATGGAAACTATGTGCTTGGCACATGAAAGCATGGAAAATGCCTTGTTTGGGTGGTTGGGATAGGATGCAATAATGTTAGCAACAACAGTGAAAGGAGTTGGAATATGCAATAGTGTTGGTAAAGCATTCAAGAGTAGGGCCAATGTGGGAAACGCGTAGCCAATAGTGTCCATTTATTTCCATGAGCATGCTATTACCGGTATGATTTCTTTGAGGTAGGGATATGCCTTTGTTTTTGGACCTTCTGATGTGAGGAAGCCCTACCAAGGGATGGATCACTTGAGGTACTAAGTAGCAAAGAATGGGATGTCAACAGAACTTGGAAGGTGTGTGACTACATAGAAGGTGGTGAATGTATTGCTCAAGGGACTATGTAGAAGAGAAGGAAATGTCAAGGAATGAAATTTTTTTTGTCATTAGCATTACCAGATGGAATCAAAATCACATTGATAGTGTGCCCCAAAACAATGAGTCGATAACTATTCACTATGAGAACAAGTAGCACAAGGATCATAGTGTTGGGCATTGGTTGCAAGTTTGACTTTGGTAGTGGATTTTGGGCTTCTTTGGAAAGAGGTAAATCTTGGTATTACTTGAGGGTGGAGGTGTGAGCCTCTGGATTCCTTATTCCTGATGTGGGCATCATATACTTTTATTTTTTGGTGAGAGAAAATGTGCATATGTATATATGTGTATTTTGTTGTAAATAATGTAATGAGTTGAATTTATAAAGCTCCATCGATAGTATTTGTTGAAGAAAATGTGTGTAAGTATATTTGGTTGTGATTTTAAATACCATAATGATTTTTGTTATAAATCTCTAGTAAATGGTATGATTGTCATGTTTTCAACAATGGTCATTGTAAATACTACAACGAGTTGTGTTATAATTCTTCATGAGAAATATGTTTTGTTTTTAGCCATTTTTTGATTATAGGTGTCATAGAACACCGTGGAGGATGTTCCCCCAAGGGGGTGGGGTTTGTAACAACCCCTAGTCGATTTTCCATGTAAAAAAATATATAATACCAATGGAATGGGACACATATTCCAAGTTGAATGATCAGTAAACATTATAGTGTGGATCAATTTCAAATTATTTATGGCTACAAAAATTGGAAATGAATTGGAAAAGACAAAGAGGCATCAATTTTCATTTATTTATGAGAAATAAAGGAATGTAGGAGAAAATGAAGGCAAAGATACATAAATTTGCATGTTAAGGAAATTAGAGGAAGAATGAAGGAAAATGAAGAAAATAGAAGCATCAATGATAGAAAGGCTTCAGAGAATCAGTTGCTAGCTTTTGGCAGTTCAGTTTTAGTTCTCTCATTCTCTTATACTCTTTCACACTTAAGAATTCCTGGAGCATGCTTGGAGCTCTCTATTATTCAGTTGTATTTGGAGAAAGAAGGCAGGGAATGTAATAAAGTGCAAGGGAACAATTGGATCAACAACTAAATCTGGATTTCTTTATACATAGTAGGTTGCATGTGTGATTTATTTGCTCATTTTTGCATGCATGTTATATGCATGTGATTTTATGGTTATGTTTTTTTATTGGCATGGAGATTTTCCAGGAGTGATAATGGTTTTATCATTTCCTTCCCATTTCCTGGATAGTCGTGGTGTTATGGGATTTTTGAGAATTTTTCATCTCATTAGTGCTTATTTTTCATATGGTTGTTGGTTGGAACAAACACTCTAGAAGCCCTAGAACAACTTGGTTTTAATTACTAGTCCTCGAGGCTAGGTTGGGACAAATGATTTGGAGCCCTTGGTGGGTTGCGTTACTAGTACCTGGAGTCAGGTTGGATAAATGATTTGGAGCTCTAGAAGGTTGTGGATTGAGTAACTAGATCATAGATACCTATACAACTTTGGTAGAGAATGATCAGGTTGGTGTTATTGATGTCCAACCGTAGAGGTGGAATCACTATGGTTGAGTGTTGAGGTGGTTTGGCCTCTGGAAGTGCTAGTTGGTTTTTTCTTGGTTTAATCCATGAGATCCCATACTTACGCTTGAAATATGGCGTAAGGGTGATTGGCTGAAAGAGATATTTCATTCAGCACAATCTATGGGCGGGTGGTACGTGCATGTCCCTAACTTGGTTAGCATTTTCATAAGTTAGGAAGACTTTTATTTTTCTACTGTGAATTATGGATTCTTGTAGTGATTATGTTGGTGATATAATGGCTATGTTTCCATGGTTTCTATGCATGTTATTTGTTGATGATATGTTGATTACATTATATATGTTATCTATTTTTGTTGTCATGATTTTCTTTGTTATCAAATGGTTGATTAACATTTTTACTAACAATTTTTATTACAGCTAGCTAGAGAGGGTTTAGAGCATTCTTTTTTATTCTTAGATGAATACTCTCTTTTTGTGATCAGATATACATTTATGACCTGTAGCTTACATTTTTTCCATATGTTTGACGAAATTTTTTTTATCGATTACGAATATTTGGGTAAAGTTCTTTCTTCATTTTTGATTGAATAACATCGTCATTATGTTTCATTACATTCTGGAAAGTTTCAGGAAATTATGTGAAGTGGTTTAGAGGCTGGCCTAAAAAGGTGGCACAAATCCTGGGATTGCATGCTCATAATTGAATATTTTACGCCATAATGGCATGGAGGCAAGCTTGTGAGTGCGATTATGGCCTCATAACCACATGGAAGTAGTTTCAAGGATGCATTTGTGGGCCTAGGTCATTGAAAAAAGGTTCTAGATCAAGGATTGATCACCTGGGGTGTTTCTTCAACTCTTGGATGATCTGTAGTCCCTGTAGGATGTCATTTTGTGGTCGATTTATAGACCCCACTTCCTTAACTAGAATTTGGAGATTTTTTCATGTCATAATGACACTCATCTCATGTTTAACTTAGTGATCTGGTGAATTTGGGTAAATGTGGAAGGGTTAGTTACATTTTAACTTAATATGCATAGAGAAAAATTAAGAATAGATATGAATACAAACACATTCAACACATAGAACACAATATATACCTAGCAAACCCCAAATCCGAGGAAAACCTACAACTATGTTTGTTTCTTATTATCTGAGCAATTAATAAATATTTTTGAGATTTATATAGCAACGAAATGCTTCCGATCTATAACAAACTCCACTCAATAAATAGTCTAAATCAAAATCAAGACAACTCCTACCTAATGCTTGTGTATATCTTCTCTTTTGCACACAAATGCACATGGTACAACCACACATGTCAATTTATCCTTGCACATTACAACTTGTTGTATGGTCATGTCAGATTTGAGCTGGGCTAAGGCTATTCAAAATCTTCCTTCCTACCTCTCAATACCTAATTTTCTTGTTCACTTTTCAAAAACCCATCTCTCGTTAAGTCAATCACACAATATATGCTCTTGGAAACTAACCACTTAATCGCTCTATCTCCTCTTAGTCCTTCTAGCATTAGCACCAAAGGCAAGAAAAACCCTTCTCTACTAAAATCAACATGGTAGCAATGGAATCTCTATATTTTTCCTCTAAGTTATTATCCCATAAACTTAATAAAGAACCTCCTCTACAATGGATAGATACTATGGATATAGCTTTCCATTCAAAATTTTATTTTAATTCTATTAGCATCCATATATTGTAGATCACTGAGAGGCCAAATAGAGAGGAATGGACTATTTGTTTCTAATGGCTAGAATTTAAAATATGGAGACAATATTCTTTTGAATTCATACTCGACATTGATGGTGCATCAAAAATAAATACAATGCTACAAGAGGGGGAGGTTTTATCTATGGCCTTGGTGGGAAAAGAAAAAAAAACTAATAGTACTCATGGGGCTTTTGGAAGTTTATGGCTTACTACAGGGCATCCTCCTTGCTAAATAAAATCACATTTCCTCTTTCATCGTATTGAGGAACTCTCTTATTATCGTTCAACACATGGTTAAAGATTAATCTTCAAGAGATAAACTTTCGGATAATATTTTGAAACGTGTCAAGAAGGAAATAAAAGATATACCTATTATAAGTAACAAGCATATACTACAAGATAATAATAAGGAAGCGATGGATGTGTCAATCTGGGACACGATATAAAATTTGGCAAATTGATGGTTAATGGCTAATTAAGATCATCCTTCATTCCTTAGTAATAGTTGCAATGATAATTCACGTAGCATCAAGTTACATCACACATTAGGAGTGTATGTACTATGAACTTTTCATTATTCTAGGGCTTTTTTGAAAGCCATTCACCTCTAACCCCCTCCCCCTTTTTTGCCCCTTGTCTATATGAATAATGTATTTGAAAAGAGGAAAGTTTTGATTTTTTATACGAAAGATCAATCTATATGACTTAGGTTTATGATGATGTGTTTCCCTATGTATTTGTTGCCTAATATTTTCCTCATGTATTTGAAACAAAATAGGCACAAATTTTGATTTAATACAGAAATTCTCATTAGCATTTAAAAAAAAAAACATAAAACATATTTTCAACATCTCTTAAACTGTTATGAAAAAATTTCTAAAATTAATAAATAAATATAAGAACAAAGAGAAACTATCAAAGATGCCTCTAAAAAGACCATTTAGTTTATAAGTTAGACTATGCCCCACATGTCCATATGACATTTTTAAATTAGCGAATTTAATAAAAAGAGAAAATAGGGAATAACAATATTTTATTTGTGTATAGTACCAAGAATATTCTAGAATATTCCATGGATGTTATATCTCTACCATCCACCTAATAATTATTGATAATTAAATAAAAAAATGTGGAATATTTTCCAAAATATACAACCTTATTCGTGTAACTATATCACTACTATAAATATAAAAATAAATATTCTTAGTATAAGAAAAAAATTATGGGCATGATTGTAAAATTGGAAATTATATAATTCTCAAGAAATCATTGGATGGAAGACTAGCCTTAGGAGGACTAAGAGTACTGAACATGAAAATGGATTTCTCTTATATTAACTAGATAATATTCATATTAGATCCAAATTTCCAAATATTTGTGGCGCTACCAACCTTCTTGACTTTTAAGTCACCAAAACTATGGTGATGTTGACATTCTTCTCTTAATGCTTCTCGAGCATACAAATAAAATACTCAACTATAGTAATCTCTTGGATATTAGTGGATATTAATCATTATCATCATTAAGGTAGATAAACCATTTCAATATTAATTGTGCATCATGAGTATCACAATCCTTCTCATCATCATTAAAAAATAGTGATATATTTATATGTTTATGTTTATAAATGAAAAATGGTCTTTGTTAATTATTATGTATTTAATTTCTTAATGAAATTGAGAAATTTGATATATTTATATGTTTTTAATTATAAGAAGAAAATAATGAGTTTTTTTAATATGATAGGATTATCTTTTTTTCAACATTATATTTAACCAATCTAAATCCATTTCAAATCCATAATAGATTTCCTCAAGATTTTAAATAGACTTCATCATAACAAATACCATTGGAAATAGCATGGGTTGTCAAATCATATAGCCCAAAACAACCAATGGTAAATCATTAATTTCAGTATTTTATTTTATTCGAGTGTGGATTAAACTTTACAACATCTCTTCCATATTGGGTTGGAGAGCACCTCTTGGGCATGGAAAATTTGTCTCTCATGGTCGGAATTCAAAAGCTTGAGGCATCTTCTGATTTCATACTCAACTTCATTGGTGTATCAAAAATAATTACGATGGTGCCAAGAGGGGGAGGGATTATCTATGGCCTCGGTGAAAAGAAAAAGTTAGAGTACTCATGGGGTTTGGGAAAGATGACAAATAATCAAGAAGAAACATATATCTTGTTACAAGAAATCTTTCTTTCCAATGAAGATTAAGTTTCCTCACTCATTGTGTTGAGAGACTCTCTCATTATCATTGGAAACATGGTTAAACATTCATCTGCATGAGATAAATCTTTGATAATATTTTAAAATGTATCACCAATAAAACAACTAATATCCCTATGATAAGTTATAAACACATAATAATAAAAAATCATATAAATATGCCAATACAAAATGCAATCTAAAATAATTGAATTGATAATTAATGGCCACTTAAAAGCATTCTTCATAGTTCAATGATAAGTCATTCATCATCAATTTACATCATAAACTGAAATTTATGTATTATAAATTTGATTTTGGATAGGAATGTTCGCTTATGATGATGTATTTCCTTATATATTTGTGACATGACGTATTTATGATCATGTATTTCCCTATGTATTTTTGGCTTGATGTATGTGTAGTGAACCGGGAGCATATTTTGATCTCGTACAAAAATTATAATTACTATTTAAAAAAACATAAAACAAGTTCTCAATATTTCTATTAAACCATTTTTTAAATTAAGTTAAAAAATAAATAATTAAATATAAAAATAAAATAAACTTTAAAGATTTAATTATAAGTTTTAAAGAAATAAAATGTTTATCAACATTTAACTTTAAAATTTTATCAATTTAAATGAAATAATTTATTTTTTATTTTAATAAAAATAATTATAATATATTCATATTTATATTATATTTTAATATTAATCAATCTTTTATATATATATATATATATATATATATATATATATATATATATATATATATATATATAATTTATATCATCATGATGATATATTATGATGATATAAATTATTTATATATATATATATATATATATATATATATATATATATATATATATATATATATATATATAAAAGAAAATGTAACAAGATTATTAATTATAAATATTTATCTCTACTTTATTAATATATAAATCCGTTTTGTTACAATGTGCGGGAATTTACCATAAGTCCAATAATTTATAATTCATTTAATGAATTTATTTAAAAGGGAAAAAATGGATAACAATCTTTGATTTGTGTATATTATCAAAAATATTCTATAAAATTCTATGGATGTTAAATCCATTCAATTTACCTAATAAATATTGATAGTTTATAAAAATTGTGAAACCTTTATTCCAAACTATACATACTTATAAAAATATATCATTACTATAAATATAAAGATAAATAAATATTCGTAATATAAGAAAAAAAATATTATCTAATTCTCAAGACATCATGAAATGGAAGACTCACTTTAAAGACAATTTAGAAAATTGAAAATGAAAAATACTTTCAATAACTAATATTCATATTAAATCTAAATTTCAAAATATAAATATTCATATTAAATTTAAACTTCAATAATATTTATGATACTAATTTAATTTTTTTCATTTTTTTACTTTTAAATCATATAAACTAAACTATAGTGGTCTTAAAATGCGCTTTTCTAACGGCGGCCATTCCCTGCCTGGGAGCATTAATGGGGGGATAGCAGCGGAAATAAGGCTCGCCATCTCTTTTATTTTAGTGTACGGGAATGGTCATGATCAAGGTACAGAGACCGTTTCAATATTAATAGTGCATCATTAACATCATCGCTCTTGGTTAATTATGTATTTATTTTCCTTTTGAATTAAATAGAAATGGAAACTTGGATAACTTGGATATATTTATATGTTTTAATTATGAGAGGTAAACGACAATTGGCTTGTTTTTTATATTTATATGATAGGATTATAATTTTTTTAACATTAATTTTAAAGAAACTAATCCACTTTAAATTGTATTAAGAAAGATAAAGTGGATCTTATTTAGTATTATATAATGGATTTCATCAAATTTTTAAATAGGTTTTATCATAAAAATATAGATTTCCTCATATGTTTAAATAATTGTTAAACTAACAAATAACATACATAAAATAATGTGTTGTGAAAAGATATAGTTTTTATCCTAACAAATAAGATAGGCAAAATCATGTGTTGTAAAAAACAATACAAGACCTTACAACATTCAACAAATAATCTGATTTAAGACCTAAGAGCACCCTTGTGGAAGTTGAAGAGCAACCTCTTCAATTCTCCGGCAGTTACATGATTGATCATGGCACTTGAAGTGGAACCGATCTTGGCGCTTCGACTGTATGAGCATCATTTAAGATCTAACGATAGTAATTATTGATTTACGGGCTTCAAATTTCTGGAATAAACTACAGCAGCCGCAGTAGTGGTAGGGGATCTGTCATATATTTGCCAGAAAGCCGAAAACCTGCGAGATACTCATGGAAATTGAGAAAGATGAATATCTATGCAGTCTGAGTTTCTCCATGGTTTACGATCCCGTGAAGATAGCCCCCACTGACTTCCTCTACGATCGAGACTCTGTGGAGACGTGGGTTGAGAAGAATCCACAGATAGCAACCATCCCTCAGACCCGGGACTCTTTCGCTGCCAGTGATATAACTCCCGCAGCTGCTCTCAGGGAAGAGATGAGACAATACTTCCAACGTGTTAAGGGCAATGAATACACGGGATGGGAAGTCATTCCCGAATATCCACAACAACTCTCGTTGAATGAAATCGGAAACCTGGTAAGCGACATTCTTCAATTATTCCCCACTACGGACGCGGAGGAGAATCTTAGGAGAATGAGCGTGGAGAGTTGGTCCAACGCATGGAAGCGACTCACATTTCTCCGCCTCAATCTACAGATGAACGCTATCAATCGCCAAAGCTTCCTGTCCAACGAACAATGGATCGAGTCTTTAAAAAACTTTATAGTCCACTCCTACACTCGCGGAAGAACTGAAGAATCTGAGCACTTTCACAGAGAAATGTTGCGCACAATTCTTGCCCTCGACTTGACTAAACATCATCCTCTAGTCCTTGGCCTTCTCTCGCCCATAGCTGAAATTCTGGAACCCAAACAAGTACTTCGCATTCTCTCATACTTTAAATATCCAGAACCCGTGGCTGTTTCCTCAACTGATCTCAAAAATTTTGCTCTGATTCTCGCTGGCTTCATTCGCAGTACTTTAAGAGAAGATAATAGCGAACTGATTCTCACAATGCAGAAACATTTGGTGGCAGGATTTGTTCAAATTGTGATTTGTGCAGTGGGTATTTTCAAGAGCGAGGATCGCAATGGCGTTGTGGCGGACGCTTGTCCGGCTTTGCGTGTAGCCCTCTTTCACCTCTATCAACTCCTATCTATAGATGGTCCCCAACAGTTTCTAGAAATGCAGCCGGCTTTCAGTATTCATATGGATCTCTTGACATACATCAACGAAATGATAAAAGAGGCAGTTACGCAGGAGAGTCCGCACTGGCTTCTTCTTTCTGCCGATCACTGGATTCTTGCAGTGAACATCGCAAGGATATTATACCAAAACGTGGGCAACGCCGACATTATGAGGAATACAGAGTTAGAGCTCTACCGGTCGTTCCTCAACAGTCCAATCGCTCGCGATTCGGAATTGTTGACAGACTCTGTGAACATTATACTAGATATGTTTAGCCGCTTCGTTGGCCCGCCGTGACATGTCAAGTCCACCGATGAATAACGATGAATAAATAAATTTGATTGAAAAAACTACAAACACGTACTTCTCTGTTCATCACCTTAGCCCATCTATATTGACGTCTTATTCCCGCTTCAAATTGCTCAGCGGTATATCCACCGTTTTTCTGATATCAGCGGTATATATTCGAAGTATATCAAGTATATATTTATGTGAATCGACTAATTTATTTTGAAAGTAAATTTATAGTTTGCAAACCGGGGACGTGCATTTTATTTAATTATAATAATTATAATATCCAACTCTTTCTTCATATATTATGATCTTTTAAATAACATTTTTATTTAAAGTTATAAATAATAAAATTACGCTTTTCCATAGATGCTCACGATACCGATGATATGGTCTTATAATGATATTGTATGGATATAAAATTAGTAATTGCACTTAGAGGTGCAAAGGAATGCCGAAAGGAGTTGGGTATGTGGAAGGGACTATTGGGAGGGCACATCATCAATGACATCTTATCGGGTCCATAATGTGACATTGAAGGGGAAAAACATTCTAACCTTCCGATCTTGTAATCAAAAGGGGTCATATCAATGGATGCGATCTATATTTGAGTCTTAAATTTCTATAGCATCCCCACATGCTATAGATGATAAAATATCCAACAAAATGCCATAGATAAATTGGATAAATAAACAAGGATAACGACTCTATCGCCCAAATCCTCTCAATGTAAAGGCAGACTCGAGATGGGGAGAAAAGGAGGACCTGAATATTCGAAACATATCCCAATTTGTCAGAATACAGTACCTTTGGCTAGAAAGGTAGCTTCGTAAGGGAATTAATCGATCTACTTCTGACATGACATTCAAAATCAAGCATTAGGAATGACTTCTTAATTGTTGCCCTCAACCATAACTACATTGGCCGATGAAGTACACCAAACACCAACTCGCTAATTAATGTGTCCCTACTGTCCGTTGAGATGGAAAGGAAATCTTGTTTGAATTTTGAATGAAAAGTTGTGGTCATAGAATCGATTCTTCAAGTTTTTAACAAACTCTTTGTGATATTACTGCTTCAAACTCTTAATATCCTTCCATAGGATTTTTCGCACACAGTGAACAAAGATGACACCAATTGAGATTAATCCATAGCCAATAAAGTAGTTCCAGCCAATAGAGTCTTTTGGGATTTCTTTTTTATTGTTTGGTGGTTCAGCGCCCCAAGTGCAAAACATCTTGACACAACATGCGCCTTTTATGTGTTGTAGTCCTCATTTATATTTCCTACTTGCTAGCACGATGTGTGTTTTGTATGATTATAATATTGTCATTGTCAGAAATAAGATTGCTACAATAATAACTCCAAGAGTCGACAAAGAGTTTTCCATACTCCATGAGAAAGCCTTATAATTTCATACAACCCAACAGTCCCCACTT